>JAZKLR010000499.1:0-571856 GCA_037103525.1 Ganaspis brasiliensis
GGAGAAACCACATTATTAAGAATACAATATTTCATTGTTTCCAAAACATACAATTTAAAGATTTTTGAAATTAACTAATCAAATTGTTTTAGTATCTTTTTAATCAAAATAATTCATGTCTTTTTAATTTTTGTTTTTATTAACTTAAAATATTAAAATATTATTAAATTATTGCTTCCTCTATGAGGAAGCAAATTGTTTTGCTTCCTTGGAAGCGAAGTGTCCATGAAATGGACAGAATTCACACCTAGTATTATAGATATGTTGATGACACGATGCTTGTATTTATAAAGACCATATTGATTTGATCCTAAATATTTTCAATTCTTATAACGAGAATTTACAATTTACTCATGAACTCCAGATTGATAATCAAATAAACTTCTTAGATGTTACTTTAAATATCCAAAATAACAAAATAACACTGTGTGACAGTGAAAAAAAACTTCTTATCGGACCTAGTGGAGGTTGTAGGTCATAAAAAACTAAAAAGAATGGTATATATTAAATCTTTCATGCACCCTCAAAATCTTGTTTTAGAGCCAAAAAACCATTTTGAGGTAAATTCATGTACATAATACTTTGAAACTTCGCCATTT
This sequence comes from Ganaspis brasiliensis, assembly GCA_037103525.1. Taxonomy (NCBI): domain Eukaryota; kingdom Metazoa; phylum Arthropoda; class Insecta; order Hymenoptera; family Figitidae; genus Ganaspis; species Ganaspis brasiliensis. The sequence goes on from JAZKLR010000499.1 coordinate 600, forward strand.
TTTACCCGAATCAAAAAGTTTTTTTTTTAATTTAAAGCTTAAAATATACCCTTTGAAGCTGCATCAGACTTTTTTTATTATCATTTAAATTCATGAAGATATGACCAAAAATCATCAAAAATTTTTATATTTTGATTGATTTTTCAACTTTGAAGCTAATTTAAATGTCTTATCTTATTAAAATTATATTTTTTCTTGATGCATATCAAAAGCTTAACAATTGCAGTTTCAAATGACCCAGATTGAATAAAATTCAATTAAAATTATCAAAGTTATTCCACTTTTAACTTTATAGTAACATCATTAAATTTTGACCCTATGAACAGTTTTTCATTATTTCCTTCCTCGGATTCATAATTTTGACTAATTTTCAATTTTGATGTATTTTGCAATGCTTAGATACAATTTTTAGAGTTTAAGAATCATTTAATAAATACTGGTAACAATGTTTAATAAAATTAATATTCGGTACTATCAGGTAATTCTTAACCTCTAGTGTTTTATTCCAGCAAGTTTCTTTAATCTTTTTATTTTTCAATCAAATTCTGGGCAATGTTTTTATCAAGCACTATACTCTGACTTGATTAAATATTGACATTGACACATTTTCTGACCCGTCTGCTACAATCTGTCAGTTTCAATGACAAATTTGAAATTTATTTTTCCACTCATGAAAATGTCTATTCGTTAAAAATTAATTTTTCCTAACTTCCTGATTCCCCAAAATTTGACAAAAAAATAATCATCATATTAAAAAGTGTCCACTGTTTTGTAAATCGAGACACTTTTATGGTAAAAATATTTTTATTGACAAAGTTCTTAAGATAAGGAAAATTTTTAATGTTTCTTTTATGCGAACAGATGATCCCACGAGCTTCAAATTTATCTCCCGTTTCGACATTCACAGATTTTTTGTATCGTCTGCAACATAAACATTAACACATACAATAAAATGTCTATTCCTATTACATAAATTTTTTCCAAATTCCTAATTTCCCAAACCTTGAGAAAATCATAATCACACTTTCAAGAACGATTCTATTAGAGTTTTATGCAACAAATGTCAAAGAACTTGTGTTATATTTATAAGTCAGGTTGCATTCGAAAAGTTTTCCTTGACAGAGAAAAGTAGGTTTTTTTTTTCTTTTTAGGGTTCCGTACACCTTCGGTGTTCGGCGGAACCCTTATAACGAGACTTGTGCGTCCGTAGCCAAAAACCATTCCCCCCCCCCTTAACTTCTAAACTATTTGACCTAGAGGTCTGAAATTTAGTACACATATGTATTTTCACATGTAGATTACACGAAAAATATAGAGAACATGATCTGGATTGATGGCCATAGCGTTGTCAAGGAAAAACTGCAAATTTTGGAAAAAAAGTTTTTTTTCTCTAACTTTGCCATTATTTGAGCTAGAGGGCTAAAATTTGGTACACTCGTGTATTTTTGCATGCAGATTATCGAAAAATTATGTTTGGAAATAAGATTAAATATTATGAGGTCACAAAAAAGAAATTCAAAAAATCACCAAAAGAGGTTTAGACCCCTATGCTAGAGCTCACCTTAATTGTCCTACAGTACCCCTCGAACCAATAAAATTTTTATTTGTATACTCAGAATGTAAAAAAACGATATAAAACGTAATTGAAAATTGTTATCACTTTTTTTTCAAAATAATTGAAAAATTATGAAAAAAAAAAAAAAAAAATTTTAAATCTTATACAAGGCTTGATCAAGGCTGCCACAGGACCTATAATCAAGACTATTATAAGCCCTGAAACCCTATAAAAATTTCAGGGCCTCCCCTTAAAAAAAATTCTTGATTTTTATGTTATTTATATGAAATACAGACCTGTACCCTTAAGAAAAAGTTTCATGCACTTGAAGGTAGAAGTATTTTAATAATTTGTACGTTCTAATTAATTTTCATAATCTGTACATAAAAATATACAAATGTATCAAATTTTAGCACTCTAGCTCAAATAGTTTCAAAGTTATGAGGAAAAAACTTTTTTTTCCAAAATTTGCAGGTTTTCTTTTTTTGTCAACGTTTTGACTGTCAATCCAGATAATGTTCCCTATAATTTTCCTGTAATCTACACTTAAAAATACATATGTGTACCAAATTAGAGCTCTCTGTTTGTTAATATGGTATATCTTTGTTTCGTAAATGTACGGAACCCTAGATTTTAGTACGGGTGTAACTCGTACTTGCCCGATTTTTTTATCTTTTTCATTCTTCCTCTTATTTTTAAAATTCCAACAAGTTTCTATTTTTCTTTTTTCAAATAAAATTCTCGGCATTGTTTTTATGCAGCAGTCCCCTAACTTATCGACCTTATTGCACGGCAAGCCAAACATTTACCACTTATTTCACAATTTTTTCTTTTTTAACCAAGAGATTTGTCCGGAAAAAAATCTCTGTGTTGCCAAACTTTGTGCAATAACGAATTTTTCTACATATTTCTTTTCAACGAAGAGAAGATTCTACTAGCATAAAATTGATCACCCGTTTTGACATTTACAGATTTTTTGTTCAAAATCTCGCCAGACAGGAGCTTAACGCCTACAGGCAAAGGTGGCGCATGCTACATATAAAAATCAAAATCAAACTTCAAATTCATTTTTTCATCCACGAATATATATGTTTTATATTATATTAATTTTTTTCAAATTCCTAATTTCCCAAACCTTGAGAAAATCATAATCACACTTTCAAGAACGATTCTATAAGAGTTTTATGCAACAAATGTCAAAGAACTTGTGTTATATTTATAAGTCAGGTTGCATTCAAAAAGTTTTCCTTGACAGAGAAAAGCAGGTTTTTTTATCGTTTTTATTCTTCGTCTTATTTTTAAAATTCCAACAAGTTTCTATTTTTCTTTTTTCGAATAAAATTCTCGGCAATGTTTTTATCCAGCAGTCCCCTGACTTATCAACCTTATTGCACGGCAAGCAAAATATTTACCATATATTTTACAATTTTTTCTTTTTTAACCAAGAGATTTGTCCGGAAAAAAATCTCTGTGTTGCCAAACTTTGTGCAATAACAAATTTTTCTACATGTTTCTTTTCTACGAAGAGATTAGAGTTCCTAACAAGTAATATTACCTGGAGAACGGTAATGAGAACGAGAATATAACCGGGAATATAACCGACCAAAATTCTAATAGAGAATGTATAAGAATTTAAGTTTTTTATTTATTTATCAAATTAAGTCAAATTTTCTCAATCAAAATATGAAAATAGAATCTATAGTGTCATTCTTATTAGTAATGATTTGAATTTCAATTTTTTCATCAATTATCTTAAATTTTAATTATTTTTAGTTTTCTTCAATTCTTTTAATCATTTATTAATTTATTCTCATTTTTTTCTACTTATTTCTCAGATTTTCAAGTATTTTCTCAAAATTCAATTATTATTGTTTATTTAAATGAAAATTCTGCAGTTTTCTCAATTATTTATTTCAAATTAAAATTATTTTTTTAACTTATCATCATTTTATTTTATAATTCAATTATTTTCTTAACTTTAAAATTTTATAATCAATTTTTAACTATTTTCCCCACCTTTTAATTATTTTAATTATTTTTTAATTAATTTTCTAAATTTTCAGTTATTATTCCAAATTTAGATTATTGTCTTCAATTTTCAATTTTTTAAACCATTTTTAATTATTTTCTTTTGCTTAAAAATAAATTACGTAATTTTTCCATTATTTTCTCCCATTTCTAATTATTTTCATTCTTTTCGCATAATTTTCAAAAATTTCAATAATTTATCAGAAATTTTAATTATTTTCATCATATTTCAATTAGTTTTTAAAATTTTAAATTTATTTTCGTCATAATTTCGATTATTTTTTCAATTTTAAATTACTTTTATCATTTTACAATTATTTCCCTAAATTCTTAATTATTATTCTCATTTTGTAAAATTATTTTTTAAGATTTTTAAGAATTTTTTTCAAAACTCAATTACTTTCGTTAATTTTTAATTATTTTCATTTGTTTTCATAATTTCCAAACATTTTTAATGATTAAATCTTAAGTTCCAATTATTTTCTTGAATTTTTAATTATTCTCATTTTTTTCAATTAATTTCTCAAATTTTCAATTAATTTTCTCAAATTTCAATTTTTAAAAATTGTATTTATTTATTTATTTACAATGATTTTGTAATTTATCCAGCAGTCAAAAATAGACCATTATGACCATAATTATTTTCTAAAATTCTAAAATATTTTTCTCAAATTTCCCTTTTTTTCCCTTCATCTTTTAAGCATTTTCAATCCTTTCATTCGATTTTTAGTTATTTAATTCAATTTTCAATGTTTTAAATCAATTTTCAAATACAGTCGAACCTCGCTAACTGAGACTTGTCTAACCGAGAAACCTCTATAAGTGAGAGTAATTTTCAGGTCCCGTCATTTTCACATGTAAAAACCTGTATAAGTGAGAATCTGTAAGTGAGAATCATTCTGATAAATTATTGAAATTTTTGAAAATTATGCGAAAAGAATGAAAATAATTAGAAATGGGAGAAAATAATAGAAAAATTACGTAATTTATTTTTAAGCGAAAGAAAATAATTAAAAATGGTTAAAAAAATTGAAAATTGAAGACAATAATCTAAATTTGTAATAATAACTAAAAATTTAGAAAATTAATTGAAAAATAATTAAAATAATTAAAAGGTGGGGAAAATAGTTAAAAATTGATTATAAAATTTTAAAGTTAAGAAAATAATTGAATTATAAAATAAAATGATGATAGGTTAAAAAAATAATTTTAATTTGAAATAAATAATTGAGAAAACTGCAGAATTTTCATTTAAATAAACAATAATAATTGAATTTTGAGGAAAATACTTGAAAATCTGAGAAATAAGTAGAAAAAAATGAGAATAAATTAATAAATGATTAAAAGAATTGAAGAAGGCTAAAAATAATTAAAATATAAGATAATTAATGAAAAAATTGGAAAATTATGAAAAAAATGAAAATAATTAAATTTTGAGAAAAATGATTAAAAAACTGGAAAAATTAATTTTCCAAAATATGAATAGTAATTACAAATTAAAGGAAATAATTGATATATGATCAAAGTAATTAAAAATTTAGAAAATCAATTCAGATAAATAATGAAAATGTTGAAAAATTAAAGATAATAATTGCAGAATAAAAATAATAATGGTGAATTAAAAGAATGAATTTCATTTTGCCATAAATAATATGAAATTTTCAATAAATAATGAAATTGTTTTATTGTCGAAGAGAAAGTAATTAAAATACATATTACTATTAACATTGAAATTCAAATCATTACTAATAAGAATGACACTATAGATTCTATTTTCATATTTTGATTGAGAAAATTTGACTTAATTTGATAAGTAAATAAAAAACTTAAATTCTTATAAATTCTCTATTAGAATTTTGGTCGGTTATATTCCCGGTTATATTCTCGTACTCATTACCGTTCTCCAGGTAATATAACTTCTTCGCAACTCTAATCTCTTAACAGAAAAGAAACATATAGAAAAATTCGTTATTGCACAAAGTTTGGCAACACAGAGATTTTTTCCGGACAAATCTCTTGGTTAAAAAAGAAAAAATTGTGAAATATATGGTAAATATTTGGCTTGCCGTGCAATAAGGTTGATAAGTCAGGGGACTGCTGGATAAAAACATTGCCGAGAATTTTATTCGAAAAAAGAAAAATAGAAACTTGTTGGAATTTTAAAAATAAGAGGAAGAATAAAAAAGATAAAAAAAAACCTGCTTTTCTCTGTCAAGGAAAACTTTTTGAATGCAACCTGACTTATAAATATAACACAAGTTCTTTGACATTTGTTGCATAAAACTCTAATAGAATCGTTCTTGAAAGTATGATTATGATTTTAACAAGGTTTTGGAAATTAGGAATTTGAAAAAAATTAATATAATATAAAACATACATATTCGTGAATGAAAAAATGATTTTAAAGTTTGATTTTGATTTTTGTATGTAGCATGCGCCACCTGTGCCTGTAGGCGTGAAGCTCCTGTCTGGCGAGATTTTGAAAAAAAAAATCTGTAAATGTCAAAACGGGGGATCAATTTTATGCTAGTAGAATCATCTCTTCGTTGAAAAGAAATATGTAGAAAAATTCGTTATTGCACAAAGTTTGGCAAAACAGAGATTTTTTTCCGGACAAATCTCTTGATTAAAAAAGAAAAAATTGTGAAATATGTGGTAAATGTTTGGCTTGCCGTGCAATAAGGTCGATAGGTCAGGGGACTGCTGGATAAAAACAATGCCGAGAATTTTATTCGAAAAAAGAAAAATAGAAACTTGTTGGAATTTTAAAAATAAGAGGAAGAATAAAAAAGATAAAAAAAAAACCTGCTTTTCTCTGTCAAGGAAAACTTTTCGAATGCAACCTGACTTATAAATATAACACAAGTTCTTTGACGTTTGTTGCATAAAACTCTAATAGAATCGTTCTTGAAAGTGTGATTATGATTTTCTCAATGTTTGGGAAATTAGGAATTTGGAAAAAATTTATGTAATAGGAATAGACATTTTATTGTATGTGTTAATGTTTATGTTGCAGACGATACAAAAAATCTGTGAATGTCGAAACGGGAGATAAATTTGAAACTCATGGGATCATCTTTTCGCTTAAAAGAAACATTAAAAATTTTCCTTATCTTAAGAACTTTGTCAATAAAAATATTTTTACCATAAAAGTGTCTCGATTTACAAAACAGTGGACACTTTTTAATATGATGATTATTTTTTTGTCAAATTTTGGGGAATCAGGAAGTTAGGAAAAATTAATTTTTAACGAATAGACATTTTCATGAGTGGAAAAATAAATTTCAAATTTGTCATTGAAACTGACAGATTGTAGCAGACGGGTCAGAAAATGTGTCAATGTCAATATTTAATCAAGTCAGAGTATAGTGCTTGATAAAAACATTGCCCAGAATTTGATTGAAAAATAAAAAGAGTAAAGAAACTTGCTGGAATAAAACACTAGACACTTTTATACAGGAAAATTACTTTTTTGCCAAACTTCGCAGGGAATGGGGAATTTGGGAAACACAATTTCACCACGAGCAAGAAAATTATCTCCACATTCGACATCAAAACTGACAGATTGTAAACAGATTGCGGAGTCCATCTTGTCATAGCCCGAAATGGAATCCATGGTTACGGTGACGCTACTTCCGGCCTGCCATATGATCAGGTGACGTGGGGCGGCCATCTTCTACAGAAAATCTGCCAATGTCATAACGGTGTATCATTTTGACGCTCGTAGGAACACCGGTTCGAGTAAAACAAAGGTTTAAAAAATTCCTCATCTCAAATACTATGGTCAGCCAGAGCCCTTTTTTCAAAAAAGTGTCTACGTTTTTTTAAAAAAATTCATAATTCCAAAGTTTTGAGTAGCGGAGGGGAAAGTGTTTGAGGGCCACTGCAAATTTTCTACTTCCAACAGCCTTAACGATCCTCTCTGGCTATCCTATATAAGAAACGAGTACTGAAGGTCAGCGTAAAACGCTTAAGGGAAAAGCGTTAACAGTTAACGAAAAAGGATATTTTATACCTGGTTCCTGGGTTGGGAGAGATGGTATTTGTTCAAAGTATTAAAAGTAAACGGAAAAGGAAACCTACTGCTCATTATACAAATGACCTTGAAATTTAAAATTTATTTCTTAATACAAACAATAGACTACCTGCAGGGTGTCATTATCCTTCGAGCAAACCTTTGTATAATGAGGGCTAATGGCTTTAGGAAAAGAGATAAATTTTCGAGTATTATTAAAAAGAGAGAAATTAAATTAAATTCTGAAATTTTACCTCATTTTTCAAATATTCTTCAAATTTAAAATTTTCTTTCTAAATACTAACAATAGACTAAATAAGCCCATCGGTTTTCGAGTCAACCCTTGCATAATGAGTGTATAATTGGTTTTAGAAAAATTTTCAAGCTTTAACGAAAATAAGGAAAAGAGAGATAAATACATTAGTGTGTGGTATAGAAGTGCATGGTAGTGAAAGTTATTAATGAATAAATTTGAGTGTGTATAATGTGGAAGTGAAGAATGCTTATTATAGTGTATTTTTTATTAAGTGTTTATAACAGAAATGTGTTTAATGTGAAAGTATATAGTATTAATATGCTTTGTTTATTAAGAGTTTTTGTTGTACAGTTCTTAATACGGTGAATGAAAAGTGTTTATTAAAGAAATTAACTGTAAGTGTTCAATAACAAATAATAAAGTGACTCTTAAAAAGTGATAATGATTCAAATGAAAGTGTGCAAAATGTGTTGACTAAAGAAACAATGTTTAAAAAGTGTTTAAATTTTATATTTTCTTCTTATTTTCAATAAAGTTAGTGTTATGAAATGTTAAAAGTGTCCATAAAATGTAATTGTGGATTCACTAAATAAGTGATTGATAACTGTTTAATAAATAAATTAATTGTAAATGTTTAATAAATAATAAAGTGATTATAATGTTTTTAAACATTATAATTCGTCGTTATAGTCGTTACAGTGTAAAATAAATTTTAATAATATAATTATATAAAAGAAGTGAGATTAAGATATGAGATAATAACATGAGACTATGATATGAGATAAACAGATGAGACAATGAGAAAAATGAGGTAAAAATATGAGACAAAAGCAAGAGACAATGAGATGAGATAAACATGTGAAACAATGAGAGAGATCAGGTAATGAGATGAGATAAATAGATATGAGAGAAACATATGAGATACAGAAACAAAAAAAACATTAAGCCTTTAAATATAAATATACTTTGATAACATGTAAGATAAAGAGGTGACTATGGAGTTAGATCGTGAGACATAGAAAATAAGATTCATTTTTTGTTAATAGTTTTTTGCAAGTTGTTTTTGAAAAATGAGCTCTCAGTTAAAGAGGAGATATTTCAATTTAAATGATGAAGATTCGGATATTATTCGTACTGGGGATATGTTAAATGACAATCACATGTATAAGCTTCAAGAATTATTGGAACTTGCATCAGATGGTTATTTACAAATGCAAATTACAGCATATCTAAAAATGTTAGATGAAATAAAAGCAGTTAATAGGAACAAATCACATATTCAAATATTGTTTAGTCGGAACCAACTTCGAGGTCACTGGATTTGTACTTTCTATGATGGAAATGAGCTTTTTGTTTATGATAGTCTTAACCAAGGTTACTTAAATGAAGATCAAAGAAAATATTTATGCAGATTGGTACATCCATTTGAACCTAATGTAGTTTTTCTAAAAGTACAGCAGCAACCAAATTCTGTTGATTGTAGTGTATTCGCGATTGCGTTTGCAGTTTCTTTATATTTTAATATTAAACCTGAAAATGTTGTATTCAATCATGCATTAATGAGAACTCATTTGTATATGATGTTTCAAAAAAATGTGTTATCACCTTTTCCGCTAATTTCAGGTCAGAAACAATTGGTTAATATTTCTGTACAGGAACCTAAAAGGAAGACTACTGAATATGAAGAAAGGTATTGTAAATTCTTTTGGTTAAAAGGAGAATTAATTAATGGGAAAGATAGAGAAATAGCAAATATTGAAAGTGTAAATAGTAATAAAAATGTAAATATTTGCAATAAAGAACATGTAGAAAGTGAGTCGAATATCATGAAAGTAGAAAAGGGAGGTAATAATGATAAATTATTAGAAACAATAGGGGATCAGAAGATAATTTTTAGCCATTCTAATGAGAAAAGAAGAAAAAGTAGAGCAGAATATCAAAAAGATTATCGTGAAAGGAATAAATTGAAACGAAAAGTAATTGATAATAAAGAAATAGAAATATTACTTCTGAAAGATGTGTGTTTAAGTAGTGAAACAGATTTAAATGTTTCTAATGATAAGCACATAGAAAATGCGATAAATTCTCTTAAAGAAGTACAAAGAGATAATAATTCTGAAAAATTAATAGTTCTTAATGATTGTAATGAGACAAGTAAAAAAAGTCGAGCACAATATCAGAGAGAATATCGTCAAAGGCTAAAATTAAAACGACAAAAAATAATTGATAAAAGAAAAGAAGACACGTTAATTCTGAAAGATGCAAGTACAGAAATAGATTTCAATGTTTGTAGAAAGAAAAATGTTGAAAATCAGTTAAAGTATCATAAAGAAGAAAGAGAAGATAATAATGATGAGAATGTTACGTACGTAACAGTTAAATAAACTTAATTATTTTGTAATAAAACATTGGAAGAAAAATAAATTTAAAGCAAATGCGACGATGCATTTGCCACATATATATATAAGTATATATGCGCGTAATTCGAGACCCCGATAACCACGTGAATTGACTTATAACCACGTGTTTATATTTTTAAAGGTACATCTCTAGCACTATATAGTGATCATTTAATTAAAATTTGTATGCCTAGAATTAATGGTATTACAATTAATTTATTATTGTTATTATTAATGTTGTTATTGTTATAACAATAATTATTAATATCATTATTATTTATTATTATTATTGTTTGTTATAACGATAATTATTAATATCATTATTATTTATTATTATTATTTTCAAAGCAATAATTATTAATATTATTATTATTGTGTTTAGTGTAATCTATATTATGCATGTATGAAAGAATCGGTGTAGACAAGGTTGTGCAATAACCGGAGGAAAGGAGGATATCCCTTTGCTCTTCGTCGCGTTTCCTTCTCTCTTCTTCGTCTCCTTCTTACGCGGTCAGGTACATCGAGTATAGTGGTGTGGGTGCACTACGCAGCACGCATACAAGCATGAATTTCTCATGAAAGCCTCAATGTAGATATCTTCTGCATTGTGGAGTGTCTCACTATGCATATATTCCTTTCTTTCTTCTATGATTCCTTTTCTCCCCTACCTCGATACATAATTCTCAAAAGAGAACAATGTCGGCAGATATAATTAGAATATGTCATATTCTCTTAATACACGCAAATGCGTGACAAAAGTGGACTTATGAGGATCGAATCTGCAAAAATAGAATTTATCGAATCCATGCAGATCAACGATCGCTCTGAAACTTAAGAAGGGCACAAGTCATACTTATTCAAACTTGTATAGGAGATATTATTCTAATAATGCCAACAAAGAAAACAGATATAGTAATCTCAGATATCGAGGTTTAATTATAACCTAATGAGTCAATCATCCTGTACCCACACCAACTACCCCTTAAACCCCTGATTTCGTCCCATCATAATGCATCTTAGACACTCCATAAAAGCAGAAGCTTCCGAGGTATCAATCGCCATTCATTCACGGGTGATCGTTAACATCAAGACGGGACTTGATACGATTGTCGAACTGCCGGTACGAATTTTTTCACTTCAATTTGAAATAGTAATTTTCAAAAATTGGAAACATTGGAAAAAGCTCAATTTTTGCTACTTGCTGAATCGCGATAGATTTTCGTCGAGCCAAGTAGTGAATCGAGATAGTGCCAAGTTCGAGTGATTGTTATCTGTTGAATCTCGATAGATTTTCGCAGAGCCAGATAACAATTTGAGAATAAGGCCCGTCCGCGAGCTGTTTCCAAATTTTCTTATTTTTGGGCGGACGTTAAAAAAAGTTTTAAATACTCAAAATCAGCTGGGTTCCAATTGGGATTAAAACGGTTAAGGGAAATATTCTCCGCGCTTAACTGTGCGGTATTGCACCTGTACCAAAATCTCGATACGCGTAGTGGATGGAACGCGTGGTTATCCATCCCTTCCACTCTTTCTGCCCGTCGGAAGACTGACAGGTGAGAAGAAGCATCCTCCTTTCCTCCCGGCTTCCAGGCGGTATAATTAGGATCTAGCTCGTAAGTAAAAAGAATTGTATCGTTCAAATTTTAGAGAAAAATGATTATTTTTATTGGTTACAAACAAAAACATTTTAGATAGTAAAATCGCTAAATTTTGTATGTAATTTAATATTTTAACAATATTTGATTTTTAAAGAAATAAAGAAAAGAGAATTTTAATTAAAGGAAATTGTTAAGTGTCATTATTATAACATTTTGGTTCCTCTTGAAGCAACAATTTGTCAACTTCGTTTATTTTCTTTCGCCTTCTATCGGTGATTTTCGTACGAAACCCACATTAAAAATAAAAATAAAGTTATTTCGTTAGTGAAATAACAACAGATTGGTTCCTCCGGCGAACAAGGAAGAATTTAACCTAATTTATTCTAACAGAGTCAAATCAAGAAAATAAATTTCAAAATTCGAAAATATATTTTTATTAAAATTAATTTTCCCGTTCGTAACAGAGAAATTAAAAAAAAATATTGATCCAGAAGGAATGTGATGAAACCTCTAAACAGAAAATTAAAAAAGCAGAGCAGATTATCGAAAAGAATATCGTCAAAGATTAAAATTAAAAAGCAAAATAATCGATGAGAAAGAAATAAATGTTTCTAAGAATATAGTTAAAAGAAATAGAGTCATTTATGAGAATGTTAATAACATTGATATTCATGATATTGCGTATGCAGAAAATAATATTAATAATATACATTTTTTGAGTTGTAACGAACATTATCTTATGTCGTTTGCTTGCAAAAAATGTAAGGCTAAACATTTTGAGAAAGAGAAAGTTCAAAATAAATTAACTTATAATGACTGTTGCAGTCATGGTGGTGTATCGTTGCCTTTAGAAAAATACCCTATCGAATTAAGAAAATTGTTAGATGGATCTCGTAAGAAATCTGGCCATTTGAGGAATAATATAAGAGTTTACAATAATTCATTTGCTTTTGCATCTTTAAATGCCAATGTGGTTAATTTCAATAATAGAAGGCGAGGACCATTTTGTTATAAAATTCAAGGTCGAATTTATTACCAAATCAACAATTCATTGTTTCCTGAAATTGATAATTAAATTCAGGTATAATTACACTTCAAACATTACAACTTAGATGTGGATATATTATTTAGTATTAATAAATTATTGAGAGATTGTAACGCATACACAAAGTCGTTTTTGATTATGTCTGAGATCATTGAAATGGAAACTGCGTTATCAAACAAAAATAATAAAGAAATTCCAGAATTACAACTCATGTTTACTTTAAAAAAAGGATTCAATAAAGGAAGGTACAATTTTCAAAGGTGTAATGAAGTTGCCGCTATTTTTAATACAAATGCTGAAGGTTTAATACCAGAGTCGTATGTAACGATTTATAATAAATCGATTAAACAATTGCAATTAGTTAGTCATTTAGATCCAAATGTTGAACCTTGGATATATCCTATATTTTATCCTCTAGGAAGCAAGGGTTATAGTATCGATATAATTCGTACTGACAGAAATCAAACTGTGTCCAGATCTGCTTATATAAAATATAAAATAGGAGTAAGAGATAATATATTCAATCAATTTTTATATGGTGGAAGATTGTTTCAGCAATGGTTAGTTGATAATTATGTTAAAGTTGAAAAAGATGTGTTACAGTTTTGTAAAACTAACTAAACAAAATTAAGAAGTGAAACTTACAAAGGATTAATTGATCATTTACATAATCAGGAAATTGAAAATAATGTGCATGTTGGCAAGATGTTGATATTGCCTTCAACATTTATAGGATCACCTCGTAACATGTTAGAACAATACCAAGATGCAATGACCATAGTATCTTTTCATGGTAGGCCAGATTTATTTATTACAATGACATGTAATTCAAAATGGAAAGAAATCGAAGAAAATTTATTACCTAATCAGTCAGCTTCTGATAGACCTGACATTGTAGTAAGAGTCTTTCATTTAAATGTAAAAGAATTAATCGAAACTATAGTAGATGATAAACTATTTGGACGAGTAAAGTCATATGTTTTTGTTATTGAATTTTAAAAGCGCTGTTTACCACACATTCATTTACTGGTTATATTGGAAGAAGGTTCTAAAATATTAAGAGCAGAAAGTGTTGATCGGTAAACTTTTTAAAGTAAGGTTTTTAAATGGTATTAGGTGTATCATAATTTTTTATAATTACTCCTCATATTCTTCATTTTGTTCTTTATCTTTATTTTATTTAATTAATTTTTAATTAATCAAAATTTCCAAATGATCACATCAACTTCAATTTATTGAAATGTCTTCTTATCATTAATTTTCTTTTTTTATTATATTATGTAGTTTCTTTATTTCACATAATTATACATAAATGAAACATTATGTTAAGAAATAATCAAATTTGGCGTGCGCTTTAGCGCGCGCTTTTTTTTTTAGTACTTATTATAATCTACGAGATGACACGCTTTAGTAAGGGCAAAAAAAAGGAGGAGCTTTATTCCTTAAAAGGGAATAATGTGATTGGTTCTTCTTATGTGTCTTCTAATCCTATTTACTTATTTGGCAATATTTACCAGTAATATCAAAAGGGGCCATCCATAAACCACGTGGACATCTTTTTGCTGATTTTTGACCCCTCGCCCACCTCGTGGACAATCATGGACATTTTACCAACCCCCCCCCCTCCTTACAAAATTGTCCACGTGGACATTGCAAAAAACTTCTTTGTATATTATAAACCAGTAAGTTAATACAATTATAAAGCTTAATTCTGAATATTTTTCAAAAAAAATTGCTGGAATAAAGAAGTTTATGAAAAAATAATAAATAAACACAATTTACATTATTCTTAAAACGAAACATATTTAATCTATTAAAATATACGCATAAATATACTATAAGATATCGTAAACCTAAGAAGTGGTTTGTAACAATAAGGAAATCACTGGGTGAATGAATTCCTGCGCTAATCTCGCGCTAGATCTGCGATTCCTATGTTCCGGAGCTAGAATATTTTTTATACTTAAGTATGTTAATTCTGACACAAAAATCAAAATTTTCCAGTAGGGTGCAGAAGGTACACCCATACAGAACGTTAACTAGGCACGATTTTAAACTTATTTTTTAAGATACGTGTACTTCCGGAGCTACAATATTTTTTATACTTAAGTATGTTAATTCTGACACAAAAATCAAAATTTTCCAGTAGGGTGCAGAAGGTACACCCATACAGAACGTTAACTAGGCACGATTTTAAACTTATTTTTTAAGATACTTGTACTTCCGGAGCTACAATATTTTTTATACTTAAGTATGTTAATTCTGATACAAAAATAATAATTTTCCAATAGGGTGCAAAAGGTACACCCCTACAGAACGTTAACTAGGCAAGATTTTAAACTTATTTTTTAAGATACGTGTACTTCCGGAGCTACAATATTTTTTATACTTAAGTATGTTAATTCTGACACAAAAATAAAAATTTTCCAATAGGGTGCAAAAGGTACACCCCTACAGAACGTTAACTAGGCAAGATTTTAAACTTATTTTTTAAGATACGTGTACTTCCGGAGCTACAATATTTTTTATACTTAAGTATGTTAATTCTGACACAAAAATAAAAATTTTCCAATAGGGTGCAAAAGGTACACCCCTACAGAACGGTAACTAGGCAAGATTTTAAACTTATTTTTTAAGGTACGTGTACTTCCGGAGCTACAATATTTTTTATACTTAAGTATGTTAATTCTGACACAAAAATAATAATTTTTTAGTATGGTGCAAAAGGTACACCCTTACAGCGCGTTAACTAGGCAAGATTTTAAAGTTTATTTTAACATACGTCTATTTCTGGTGCTATATTATTTTTTTATCTTAAATATATTAATTTTATATCAAGTGTATAATTAATGACACTGAAAGAATTGGATTGTAAATATACGTTTTGAAATGTTTTTGGTAGTACTGAAAAAAACAGCATAAGAAATATATTACCCGTTCCCATTTAGCACAATCTAGAGTTTATATTCCGTTTAAGCTAGATTGGTGTTCAAAAATATACAATATCAAATATTCTACCTAGTTCTATTCAGATAATACCTCAAAACATCTTTTTTTTTCTCAGTGGTGTTGTACTAAAGCAATGCATCTTGTTCAGTAAAAATATTTCATTAATAGTTTTTTATGTATTTTTATTAAGCTTTAGTCTGCGATAACAATTATATTAGAATTAAACATAAAAATCTTTAAAGAACAACAAGGTTTTAATAATTGTCAACTTTGATTGGATTTTACATTAATGCATTGTGAAATTTTCGTTTTAACAATTATATTTATCTCTTCTTTTCGTTTGTAATATAAAAAAGTTTTTCTTAATTGTTAAAAATTATCTTTCATTATTGTTTAACTATTTTCTTAACATCCAATTTCTAGGGCCTGACTCACATGCTTTTGTGCAAGTAGCACATGTGTATGATGTTGATTTGTCACTATAATTCTTTGTGTCCTGAAACTTTATTCTTAAACAACTTGTGTGAACCCAACGTCTACATAATTCACACATTACCATTGTTAAATTTGGCTCTGAGTTGATGCAATATTGGCAACAGTCTTTCAAACTTTCCGATTTTTTTAGCAAATCGTCTGCTATCTTAAGTCTATATTTTTTTGGATTAAAATTAAAATTGAAAGCTCTTCTTTTGCCTATGCAATCCATATAATACATTACAAAAACTCCGCAGTTAACTGAATCTGTTTGTAATGGTCTTCCTCTTGGTGGATCTTTAAGTATCCAGTTTATATGAGGTAACTTAAATTGATGTTTTTCTGAATGAATATAATCTTTAAATGATTTAAATGCTCTCGCAGTGTCAATACATGATTGCATAACTTTAGGATCAATTACTGTTATACTTTTTTCGTCATTGTCTGCAATTAAAAGTCTCCAATGATTCACGTATACGTAAGGTATAAATACTTTTCCACTTTTTGGTAAATTTAACTTATAAATTAGACTATCTTCATGCGCTTCTTTATCACTATAATTTCCCAGTATGGAATTGGACAGTGATGCTGAAATATATTTAACATTTTTTCAAGAAGCTAAATGAATAGCAGCAAAGCAGTCTATTACGTCTCCTTCAATCCAAGCTGATTTACCTACTCTTTGTAAGTCTAAAGTACGGTAAGAACTGGCATATAAATGGAAATTAACAATTCCTATTGATTTTTTGTTTGAAAATATTCCAATTACGTAATCGTCAGAAGTGTACTTCATGTAATACTCTTTGTCCCTAAACAAAGTATTTTTCATTGCTGCATCATGCGTAGAGCAACTGCTTCTATCTAATGCACATGTATTTTCTTTTCTTATTTCTTTACAAACTTTTTTAATATTGTGACCATCAAAATGTGATCGGATTTTTCTCTTTGTGGGCTTATCCCATTCTTCTTTTGGATCTGCTGGAGGATGATGATGAATCATGAGAGGTTTATTCTCTTTGTCTTCTTCTTCTTCTTCTTCTTCTTTTTCTTCTTCTTCCACATTTCGTTCTAACTTTTCATTAAACATTTTTTCATTTGAATTATGTAGATTTGTGATTTGAACAATATTCTGCTTATTATTTCTTTTTTTTTTAATAAATTTTTCATTTTTTATCTTCTCGTTTATTTTTACATGATTTCGACCTTTTAAACACAAATTTTCAATAAATATTCGGCAGACTCGTGTGACATAAGATTGCATTTTTAAAACGAACTCTGTAATAGTTACAGGTAATAGTTCTTTAAATAAATTTGTTTTTACAAAACCAAAAAATCCTTCCACTGTTCCATTACTGAGTCGTGTTACTGTTGGAAGATTTTTTTTTAAAAGTAATGCTGTAAACATACATGCATATGGCATATAGGAATTTGTTATAAAATGTGCTAATTTTGTGCAATGATATTCATTGCTTGCTGTTTCTTCAGATGCAACACTAGCTTCTACAGAATCTAATATTTTTTTATATCGCTGCCAAAATTTTGAGTTCTGATATATTGTGTTGTGTTTATTTTTATTGTCTTCATAAAGTACTTTTTTTTCTTCTATTACTTCTATTTTAGTTTCTTCCTTAAGTCCATCAGTTTTAAATCCTTCTAGTATGACAATACTATTGGCAGCTTCTCTTCGACTAGTAGTCAATAAAGTGGTTACAATCGCTGTGAAAACTACATCTAATTCTTCTAGTGTGGTACAAAGTATCATCCGAGATAAACAATCTAAAAGGAAGTTAATATTCGGCTTACATTTTTTAAATTTTTTAGATATTGTTTCTTTAAAGCTATTTATCATGTGTGTGCAACAACTGTGAACTATTTTAATATTTGTAGGTAAAATTCCATCTTGTAAGAGACATTCGTAAGCCAAATCTAAATACTGCAATGTTGACATTTCATTCCATTCCCTATTTATAGCAATGATTGAGGCCCAACTCCAATCGACAACAATTGCTTTTATATTAGACAAATTGTGTCCGTTCTGTTTTGCAAAATATAAAAAATTTCCCATAAAGTTTTTAATAGTTGTGGCATCATGTTTCTCACTAATCATTTCAGCTATAGGGACAAACATGTTATTCTTTGTTAGAACAAAAGAATACCAAAGAATTTTACAGGCCGGAAGATCTCTTGGTTTCATTACAACTCGACCTGTAGCGTCAAAATGTAATATTTGATCATCGTTATTTAGAATTTCCAACTGATTTTTTGAATACATTTGGACATTTATTGGCACACTGCTGTGTTGAATATAAACATCCTTTTTCTTTAACTCTTCAATTTGATTTTGAAATAAATTATTTAAGTCTTTAGATGCAAGAACTAAATCATTTCGATGTTTAAATTCTGAATTAGCTTTATGATAAACTGTTAAACTTCGTAAGTGTTGATTGTGACCACTGTGAGCTATTTCCGAATCAACTTCTTCAGTGGATTTTAGTTGCAATTGTTTAGCAGTCATCTTTTGCATCATCATTTGAACTTTTAGTCGTTCATCTCCACGAAGCGTTTGAAAAATCGGACCACCTGTGTGTATTGGTTTCTTCCATTTTGTGCATGAAACAAACACATTGGCCGTTTCTGAAAAAATATTTGTCAAAATCAAGCGAAAATCTTGATTGTGTGATAAATACGCACAGTAACCATAACCTGTTAAAATCCCTTTTTTATTAAGTTTAAATCCCCCTCTATATCTTACAGGACATCGGCTTGGCAATAAATTTATCAACGCTTTGTCTAATTCTTGTTTCATATATTCATCAGAAAAATTATCGGTTTTATCTTTAAATAATTCCGTAGATATTTCAAAGTAACCTAACTCTTTGCTATATTTCACATCTGTTTTTGGTATAGTTTTTGGAGTCTGATGTCTTTGCATCTTATCTTCATTATAAGACTCATTGTCACTCTGATTGCATATTTCAAAATTTTCTTGCTTGGTACATAAAGATGAAAAGTCATTTGTATCATCATCACATCCTACTTCACTATTGTCTTGAGTCAATTTATTTCTTGTCTTTAAGTAACTTAAATTTTCAGTTTCTTGATAATTAAAAGTTGTATTTTCTACCAAATTCACAGAGTCATTTTGTAAAATATTACTAACATCAGAAAGTTTTGTAGAAAAGGTTTCTTCTAAACAATTTCCTGATCCATTTCTTATATTTTTTGATAATTTTTTCGGAGTTGAAGTTTTAAATCTTTTGTTACTATCCACTGAAAATATATAATCATTTATTAATACGCAGTTAATATTGGTTAACCTTAATATAAGTTGTGGATCCTGAATTATATATTAATATTACGTTATTATCAGTCACTGCCCAATATATTT
Source organism: Ganaspis brasiliensis (assembly GCA_037103525.1). Taxonomy (NCBI): domain Eukaryota; kingdom Metazoa; phylum Arthropoda; class Insecta; order Hymenoptera; family Figitidae; genus Ganaspis; species Ganaspis brasiliensis. The sequence goes on from JAZKLR010000499.1 coordinate 20,307, forward strand.
ATCAAAAATCATGCATTAAAAATATCCCTTTATAAATTGTGCTGTAAAAATGTGCAACGTTTCTAACATACGAACAAAAAAATTTTTTATTTTAAAGGGAGAGAGTCTCAAATTAGACATTCAATTTTTAATAATTTCTAAAATGGTCACAAATATTTTTTTAGTATTTAAAAATTTAATACTATAATCTTATCGATTCGAAACTATACAAACAAATTGCTATACCCTTGGCATGCTACTTTTTTTGGTTGAATATAGTTAATTCATTATTAATTAAATTTATTAGAAAAAAAAGTTTAAAAAATTCTACTTCAAATTTTTTGTTTGAACATTATTCATTCAACTTTTTTTGTTTCTTTGAATCGTTGCGAACTTTAACGTCATATTCTGAATATGATTGTAAAATTAAATTTTTACAAAGCTTATACCTTCCAAGACCATATTTTGCATTTCAACAAAGCTGACATACAATCGAAACAATCTTTTCATTTAACAAAATATTTAGACAAAAGAGAGTCGTAGCAAACTATATACGATTTATTTAATTGTATTATTTGAATTATAGGATTATCGATCATTGATTACAAATTTTAAAAAATTGTTGCTCATTAATCTCTAAAACTTGTCCTCCAATATTTCCGCCATTTCCATTATTGTTTTGTACATTATAATCATAACTATTTATATTCCTCGAGCTAGTGTTTTTTTCAAATAATCTAAATTCACAGTCATTAAAACGGTCTTCAAGTAAGCTAGAAGTAATTTCACGAATTCCACCTGAATTATTTTTCCACGCACGCGAAATGCGTATTGCAAATTTCTTGCAGAAAGGTTTCTTCAAATAAGTAGAAACCTATTAATGAAGAAAACACGAAATAAGAGATAATTTATAAATATTATACTTCTATAATTCAAACTAACAACAATTATGTTAGGAATTTTTTAGAAGGCTTTAATGCGAATAGATAAACCTCAAAATTCCTAACAAATTAAAAAAATGCAATTTGTAAAAATTACAATTTTGATAAATATCGTCCTACTTTAAAACTGGTTACTTCTTTACATCATTCACATAAAAATTCTAAAAAATATAGATTATAACATTAAAAAAAAGTACACCAAATTTAACAAACAATTTTATACAAAAGTATAATAAACATCACAATAAAAATTTCCTTAAATTATTATATACTCCTAAGAATTAAGGTAAAAATTTTAACCTTGCCACAAAGAGATGATCGACTGTAACATGAAAAGTCTACATCAGATATATTATTAACATTATGCGCTATTGCAGCAGCCCAACTATTAATTTGAGCTTCGCTATTATTTTCTTCAAGCGATAAATTAATCTTCAACATAGTGCTAATTAAAAAAATTTATATTCAAGTTTTCATTCTAACCAACTAAATAAAACGTTAAATAAATAAAAACAAATGATACACAAAAACCGCATTAACCGCATATAAAAAAATCAATTACAAGAAAATTGTATCAAAAGCAAAAAAAGTCACCAAAAAAGAAATTATCATTATTACCTGATAAAAGCATGGACAAAGTGTACAATCTAAGACAAATTACAAAAATGTATAATTTTATTTTCAAATTAAAATATTATAAAAAAAAATCATAAATCAGGAAATAAACGACTTAAAAAAAAAATTAAAATCTTGCCTAGTTAACGCCCTGTCAGGGTGTACCTTTTGCACCCTATTGGAAAATTTTTATTTTTCTGTCAGAATTAACATACTTAAGTATAAAAAATATTGTAGCTCCGGAAGTACACGTATCTTAAAAAATAAGTTTAAAATCTTGCCTAGTTAACGTTCTGTAGGGGTGTACCTTTTGCACCCTATTGGAAAATTATTATTTTTGTATCAGAATTAACATACTTAAGTATAAAAAATATTGTAGCTCCGGAAGTACAAGTATCTTAAAAAATAAGTTTAAAATCGTGCCTAGTTAACGTTCTGTATGGGTGTACCTTCTGCACCCTACTGGAAAATTTTGATTTTTGTGTCAGAATTAACATACTTAAGTATAAAAAATATTGTAGCTCCGGAAGTACACGTATCTTAAAAAATAAGTTTAAAATCTTGCCTAGTTAAATCCCTGTAAGGGTGTACCTTTTGCACCCTATTGGAAAATTTTTATTTTTGTGTCAGAATTAACATACTTAAGTATAAAAAATATTGTAGCTCCGGAAGTACACGTATCTTAAAAAATAAGTTTAAAATCTTGCCTAGTTAAATCCCTGTAAGGGTGTACCTTTTGCACCCTATTGGAAAATTTTCATTTTTGCATCAGAATTAACATACTTAAGTATAAAAAATATTGTAGCTCCGGAAGTACACGTATCTTAAAAAAAAAGTTTAAAATCTTGCCTAGTTAACGTTCTGTAGGGGTGTACCTTTTGCACCCTATTGGAAAATTTTTATTTTTGTGTCAGAATTAACATACTTAAGTATAAAAAATATTGTAGCTCCGGAAGTACACGTATCTTAAAAAATAAGTTTAAAATCTTGCCTAGTTAACGTTCTGTAGGGGTGTACCTTTTGCACCCTATTGGAAAATTATTATTTTTGTATCAGAATTAACATACTTAAGTATAAAAAATATTGTAGCTCCGGAAGTACAAGTATCTTAAAAAATAAGTTTAAAATCGTGCCTAGTTAACGTTCTGTATGGGTGTACCTTCTGCACCCTACTGGAAAATTTTGATTTTTGTGTCAGAATTAACATACTTAAGTATAAAAAATATTGTAGCTCCGGAAGTACACGTATCTTAAAAAATAAGTTTAAAATCTTGCCTAGTTAAATCCCTGTAAGGGTGTACCTTTTGCACCCTATTGGAAAATTTTTATTTTTGTGTCAGAATTAACATACTTAAGTATAAAAAATATTGTAGCTCCGGAAGTACACGTATCTTAAAAAATAAGTTTAAAATCTTGCCTAGTTAAATCCCTGTAAGGGTGTACCTTTTGCACCCTATTGGAAAATTTTCATTTTTGCATCAGAATTAACATACTTAAGTATAAAAAATATTGTAGCTCCGGAAGTACACGTATCTTAAAAAAAAAGTTTAAAATCTTGCCTAGTTAACGTTCTGTAGGGGTGTACCTTTTGCACCCTATTGGAAAATTTTTATTTTTGTGTCAGAATTAACATACTTAAGTATAAAAAATATTGTAGCTCCGGAAGTACACGTATCTTAAAAAATAAGTTTAAAATCTTGCCTAGTTAACGTTCTGTAGGGGTGTACCTTTTGCACCCTATTGGAAAATTTTTATTTTTGTGTCAGAATTAACATACTTAAGTATAAAAAATATTGTAGCTCCGGAAGTACACGTATCTTAAAAAATAAGTTTAAAATCTTGCCTAGTTAACGTTCTGTATGGGTGTACCTTCTGCACCCTACTGGAAAATTTTGATTTTTGTGTCAGAATTAACATACTTAAGTATAAAAAATATTCTAGCTCCGGAACATAGGAATCGCAGATCTAGCGCGAGATTAGCGCAGGAATTCATTCACCCGAAATCACTATCCTCTTTTTAAAGCCAATTTCCACTACTAGCAAATACATTTTTAAACAATCTTTATAGATCTTAAAAAATAACTTTGGCCATTGAGGTGGTCCAAAAACGCATTGTAAACAAATTTTTTAATTTTTCATACTCTCACCCACTAGGATTATTCTTATTTATCGAAAAAAATACCTCTATTTTTTTTTAAGTTAAATAATATTTAGACTCTAAATTTTAGACTTAGCTAAAAGCCGATGAAGTTTTATACATGAATTTTGCATCAGGAAAAAAATACTTATTCGTAGATTTAGTATAGAATTCACCAAAATTAATATTTTTTAATCGGACAACGCTGCATCTTCTTAGAAACGTTCAAAAAATAACATCCAAAAATGTATTAAAAATTTGTTGTTGTTAAATATTTTGTACAGGGTCGTAGAACCTTCCCTAAAATTGCAAAATTATGGAAAAAACGTTAAAAAATAACTTTTACTATTTTATTGGGAGTTTTTTGCAATATTTTACAAAAATAACTTATAAGCTTTCACTATTTAATTCACGTAATTGTTAATTTGTTTAAACTTATTGTTGTTATTTACTAACTCTTGATAAAATAAAGCTTAAGAGTTGCAATTTTTTTAATTTTTGCAACTTTTATGTGTGATATGTAATTAAAAGTAATGAATAATTAAAATTTTTATTTATAACAATTGTTTAAACAAATTATTGTTGTTATTTATCAACTTTCGATAAAATAAAGCTATAGAGACTTACAATTTTTTCTGAAATTTGCAGTTTTTTTCGTTTGAAGTAACTAACAATTAACAATAATTTCAAAATTTATTCTTAACAATTGTTTAAAGAAATTATTGTTGTTATTTATGAACTTTTGATAAATTAATATAACGACTTGCAATTTTTTCTCAACATTGCAACTTTTTATGTTTCAAGTATCTGAAAGTAAACATTAATACCAGATTTTATTTTTAACAATTGTTTAAACAATTTATTGTTGTTATTTATCGTCTTATGATACAATGAAGCTAGAGACTTGCCATTTTTTCTCAATATTACAACTTTTATGCTTGGGACGGTATTGCAACTATTACAGAAACAGAATAAATTATTTATTATGAATATGAAGGATAAAATAATAGCTCTAGACATTTAAAATGTCCAGTTTGTTATCTATTGAAGTTTATTAATAATGTTTTTAAATTTTGCATTAAAATTAATGAAAGGACACTGTTATTGTGAGATCTAGAAGTACAAATTAGAAATAATCTTCTTTTAAAATTTATTTTTTAGTAAAACTACAATTCTAATGCTTTATTATATCTAAAGTTGATAAATTTAGAAAAAAAACTAAACCGCTCTATTAGCTTCAGTCTGAAAATATTATCAAGTTAAAATTATTTAATAACTTAACCAATGATTAAATTATAACTTTATCTTACAAATTCATAGTACATAAGAAAAAATTGCAAGTTACTATCTTTATTTTATCAAAAGATGATAATTAACAATGCTTTAATAATTTGCTTTAACAATTGTTGTAAATAAATTTTAAAGTTGCTATATATTTTGAGTTATGTAAAATATAAAAAGTTGAAAACTTTATAAAAAAATGCTCTTCTAATTTTATCATGAGCTGATAAATACCAAAAATAAATTGTTTAAACATTTTTATAAATAAATTTTAATGTTACTGTTTATTTTTAATTATTTCAAACATAAAAGGTTGTAAACCTTATAAAGTTAAAGCTGTATGAAAAGTGTATATACATGTAATGTATTACATTACTATATAATTTTAACAAAATATCATAGGGGTATTTTTTTCAATAAAAAATCCTAGGGGGTAAGTGTATAAAAAAATCCAAAAAATTTTTTGGACCACTCTATTGAACATCTTATAATTTATTAAGTACTGATTACGGAAAATAACATAAATTCATAAATTTTTAACATTATAAATTAACCTGGTCGACAAAAATGACTTTTTTTTATTTATGCATCAGACTAAGTTTTTCTGGTAGATTTTTTATTACTAAACACGAATATGACCATGACCAAAACTGGTCCATGACGTCAAGATTCTGATAAACAGGGCTCAGAAACTCAGAAAAACCTGGTTTTAATCATTTATTATCAAACATAAGTCAAGAATTTGACATGCTAGAAATCTTTATGTACATGCTTAAAAGCATGTCCACGTGGGCATTTGCTCCAACTCCCCCCCCCCTCGTGGACCATCGTGGACTTTTGATGAACCCCCCCGCCCCCCCAAAACTGTCCACGTGGTTTATGGTTGGCCCTAAGTTGATTTCAAAAATTCCTTATTGTTGCCAAAACGTGGCTAAGTGTTTAAATCTATGGCTTTTTCACATTAAAAAAAGAACTTTAATAGAATAGCTTTTTCTTAACCCGTTGTGGTCACCCGGGGTGTAGGACACCCCAGGACTACTTTGCGTTCAATGTCTTTGAAACCACGCATAAAAACCTTTAATCTTCAAAATAAATATACTTTTTGCATAATACATGGCATATATGGATATATCATATAGAAGTAGAATGATAGCGTTTTTGCGGCCTGGGGTGCGAAACACCATATGTGACCATTTATAGGTGTGACCACTACGGGTTAAATTTAATTTAATTAAACAACCTTCCTTTAACCATCAAGTTTGCAGTTTTAGAATTTAGTGACCTACATAACCTATTTCTTTGTTCTGACGATCCTGTATAGCAATTAATTATTATAACCTTTGAGATGCTACGCTTTAGTTGGGGCAAAAAAAGGTGGAGCTTTAGTCTTTTAAAAGAATAATGTTTGCAGTTTTAGGATTTTGGTGTCCCACATAACCTATTTCTTTGTTTTGACGATCCTGTTTGGCTATTTCTTGTTTTAATCTATGAGATGCCACGCTTTAGTTGGGGCAAAAAGTTAAGGGAATAATAGGATTGGTCCTTCTTATGTGTCTTCTAATTCTATTCTCTTATTTGTCAATATCCACCAATAAGAACAAAAATTGATATCAAAAATTCCTTATTGTTGCCAAAACGTGGCTAAGTGTTTAATTGTATGGCTTTTTTACATTAAAAAAAAAAATCCAAAGAATACCTTTTTTTAAAATTAAATTTAATTAAACAAACTCACTTTAACCATCAAGTTTGCAGTTTTAGGATTTTAGTGTCCTACATAACCTATTTCTTTGTTTTGACGATTCTGTCTGGCTATTACTTATTTTAATCTATGAGATGCCACGCTTTACTTGGGAAAAAAAATATAAATATAAAATATTTATTATATTTATTATATTTATTATATATTTATTACATTTATTATATTTATATAAATATAAATATAAAATATCTTATGCCTCTTCTAATTCTATTCTCTTATTTGTCAATATCCACCAATAAGAACAAAACTTGATTTTAATAATTCCTTATTATTGCCAAAATGTGGCTAAGTGTTTAATTTTATGGCTTTTTTAGATTAAAAAAAAAAATTTTTAATAGAAAACCTTTTCCTTTAATTAAATTTAATTAAACTATATTTCTTTGTTTTGACGATCCGGTCTGGCTATTACTCATTATAATCTATGAGATGCTACGCTTTAGTTGGGCTAATAAAGGGAGCAGCTTTATTCTTTTAAAGGAATAATGTGATTGGTCCTTTTTATGTGTCTTCTAATTCTATTCTCTTATTTGGCAATATCCACCAATAAGAACAAAAGTTGACTTCAAAAATACCTTATGTTTCCAAAACGTAGCTAAGTGTTTAATTCTATGGTTCTTTTCATTAAAAAAAAGAATTTAAATATCATAGCTTTTTCTTTATTTAAATTTAATTAAAAAAACGTACTTTAACCATCAAGTTTGCAGTTTTAGGATTTTAGTGTCCCACATAACCTATTTCTTTGTTTTGACGATCCTGTCTGGCTATTACGTATTATAACCTTTGATATGCCACGCTTTAGTTAGGGCAAAAAAATTTGGTGCTTTATTCTTTGAAGGGAATAATGTAATTGGTCCTTCATATGTCTCTTGTAATTCAATTCTGTTATTTGGCAATAACCACTAATAAGAACAAAAGTTGATTTCAAAAATTCCTTATTGTTGCTAAAACGTGGTTAAGTGTTTAATTCTATTGCTTTTTTACATTAAAAAAAAATTTTAAAGAATACCTTTTTCTTAAATTAAATTTAATTAAACAAACTCACTTTAACCATCAAGTTTGCAGTTTTAGTTTTTTAGTGTCCTACATAACCTATTTCTTTGTTTTAACGATTCTGTCTGGCTATTTTAATCTATGAGATGCTACGCTTTACTTGGGGCAAAAATAGGTTGAGCTTTAATCTTTTAAGGGAATAATCTGATTGGTTTTTCTTATGTGTCTTCTAATTCTATTCACTTATTTGGCAATATCCACCAGTAAGATCAAAAGTTGATTTCAAATATTCCTCATTGTTGCCAAAACGTGGTTGAGGACGTTGGAACCCGAAGCTGAGAGTGGCGTAGAAACAATTTTTCCTTCTTTGCTCGAAATTTTCCCTTTTATGAATTTTTTTTAAAAACACTGAACACTTTTTCAAAAAAAGGGCTATGGTAGACAAAAGTATTTGAGATAAGGAATTTTTTAAACATTTGTTTAATGCAAACAAATGTGCCGACGAGCGTCAAAATTAACTCCCGTTTTGACATTGCAAGATTTTCCGTAAAAGATTGCCGCCGCTTGTCAGCTGGGCACGGGCTACGTGACATGGGCCTCAAGTGAGATGGCGGCGGCAATCTTTTACGGAAAATCTTGCAATGTCAAAACGGGAGTTAATTTTGACGCTCGTAGGCACATTTGTTTGCATTAAACAAATGTTTAAAAAATTCCTTATCTCAAATACTTTTGTCTGACATAGTCCTTTTTTCAAAAAAGTGTCCAGTGTTTTTAAAAAAAAATCATAAAAGGGAAATTTTCGAGCAAAGGTGGAAAAAGTGTTTCTACGCCACTCTCAACTTTCGGGTTCCAACGTCCTTAAGTGTTCAATTCTATCTCTTTTTTACATTAAAAAAAAAGAATTTTAATAGAATACCTTTTTCTTAAATTTAATTTAATTAAAGAAACATACTTTAACCATCAAATTTGCAGTTTTAGAATTTAGTGACCTACATAACCTATTTCATTGTTTTGACGATCCTGTACCTCAATTACTTATTATAACCTTTGAGATGCCACGCTTTAGTTAAGGCAAAAAAAGGTGGAGCTTCTGTCCTTAAAAGGGAATAATGTGATTGTTCCTTCTTATGTGTCTTCTAATTCTATACTCTTATTTTTCAATATCCACTAATAAGAACAAAAATTAATTTCAAAAATTCCTTATTGTTGCAAAACGTGGCTAAGTGTTTAATTGTATGGCAATTTTACATTAAAAAAAAAATTTTAAAGAATACCTTTTTCTTAAATTTAATTTTATTAAACAAACTCACTTTAGCCATCAAGTTTGGAGTTTTAGGATTTTAATGTCTAACATAACCTTATTCTTTGTTTTGACCATCCTGTCTGGCTATTACTTATTATAATCGTTAAGATGCCACGTTTTAGTTGGGGCGAAAAAAGGTGGAGCTTTATTCTTTGAAGGGAATAATGTGATTGGTCCTTGTTATGTGTCTTCCAATTCTATTCCTTTATTTGGCAATATTCACCAATAAGAACAAAAGTTGATTTCAAAAATTCCTTATTGTTGCCAAAACGTGGCTAAGTGTTTAATTCTATGGCTTTTTTACATTAAAAAAAAAAGAATTTTAGTAGAATACCTTTTTCTTAAATTAAATTTAATTAAACAAACCCACTTTAACCATCAAGTTTGCAGTTTTAGGATTTTAGTGTCCTACATAACCTATTTCTTTGTTTTGACGATTCTGTCTGGCTATTACTTATTATAATCTATGAGATGCCACGCATTAGTTAGGGCAAAAAAAGGTTGAGCTTTATTCCTTGAAGGGAATACTGTGATTAGTCCTTCTTATCTGTCTTCCAATTCTATTCTCTTATTTGGCAATATCCACCAATAAGAACTAAAGTTGATTTCAAAAATTCCTTATTGTTCCCAGTTAAAAGTTTCGTGTGTGTTCCCACGTGTGTTCCTGTATGGGTTCCCGTATAGGATTCCTTGAAGTTCCTACATGGGTTCCCATATGGGATCCTGTGGGCCAGGGAACTTTGGCACAAACCCTCGAGGGAACACTGTACATAGGATCCCATGTGTATGTTCCCTTACGGGATCCTTAATCTATTAAACAATTTAAGTGAATCTACAAAAAGAATACTGTTAAGAAAATAATTCATTTGTCACTAATTGTTACACACCTTATTTACAAGAACAAAAAAATCCACTGCGCAGCCGTCAGTGCTATAGAAAACTACCGCACAGCATGTTAAGTTTGGGACCATCCATAAACCACGTAGCCTGCTTTGGGGGGGAGGGGGTTCGGTAATGTGCTACGTTAGACCACATGGGGGGAGGGAGGGTTATGAGTCTGAGCAACGTTGCTTTGTATTGTTATTTGACATACATTTTTTTGAAATTACGCGGGCAGCTCGAAAGTCAATTCGAGAAAATCGAGTTAAATCGAAAAGTAATACCCTTCTCGTTCACTATCAGCGCTGCTATCTATCGTTCATTCATTTTTGTTTACAAACACCACAAGTTTGAAGCAGTTTAGCCGGTTCAATAAATGTGCTCTTTATATTGATAAAAAAATATAAATATATATATATATATATATATCTATTGATTAAAATTAAGAATTAGTCTTGTAACAAACTCTTACTTGTCAAAGAAAAATATAAACTGTGATTTAAAAACATTTAATATTGTTTACTATGTTTCAATGGCAGAGAGCCCTTCTGCAAATAATCGGTCGATTTTGAGTACTTTAATTTTAGTTTAACCAAATTAAAAATACGACTTTATTGCTTATTTTTAGAAAAGAGATTTTAATATAGAAAAAACGAAAAAGCTACGTTCCATTAGGTAGGGGGGGAGGGGGTTCGGTAATATGCTACGTTAAGCTACATGGGGGCTACATCCGGATGAATTCCGGATGAATTCCAGACAAAATTCCGGACAAGTCCGGATTAATTCTGGATCTGGAATTAGTCCGAAAGTGTCCGATTTAACGTAGGTTTTTGGCACGGAATTTAGTCCGGTCTTATCCGAAATAAATCCAGCCGTATACAATCCGGATATAGTCCGGTACAGTCTGGAACAAATCTGGTCCAAAGTGTTGTTTAAATCCGAAAGTAGTCCGGTACAGTCCGGAACAAATCTGGTCCGGAGCGTTGTTAAAATCCGAATGTAGTCCGGTACAGTCCGGAACAAATACGGTCCTAATCGTTGGTTAAATCCGGATGTAGTCCGGTAGAGTCCGGAACTAATCTGGTTAAACTTTTTTAGTAATACGGATTTAGTCCGGCTTCATCCGGAAATAGTCGGAAAAGCAAAAAAAAAATTTTTTTAATTGTTTAAGTTATTTTTAAACAATGTTTAGAACTTAACATTACACAAATATTCATACATTTATTACAACGATTATATACAACAGTTATATTAAAGAAGAAAAATCGCACGCATGAGGGGAATCGAACACGGGATGTTACGCAAGCAACGCAGAACCTAAACCGACTGAGCTATACGAGCTCTGAGGTTCAACTTGTTAAATCAAACATACATGTAATCTGTGGATTAAATCCGGAAAGAGTCCGGTAAAGTACTTATATAATCCGTCACTAATTCTCAATTCCAAATAGAACTCGGAGTATGTACGAAAATAATCCGACATTCGTTTTACAATCCGGAAAGAGTCCGGCACAGTACGGATATAATCCGGCACACGTTTTAAATCCGGAAAGAGTCTGGTTTAGTATGAAAATAATACGGCAATCGCTTTCACATTCGGATAGCGCACAGTGGGAAAAAAAACTGCATGTGGACAAATTGATTTTTAGCCCACAATTATTATCCGATTTTCAACTTTTGTTTTTTAAATTAAAGAAAATAAAATTCTCCACAAAATGTACGTTTTTTTATTTTCATAAAAAATTGTTAACAATTGTTTATTAAATGTTAAAATAAAAAATATAAAAAAATTTGACTTTTAACGAATACCATTGCTTATTGAAAGTACTTACTGCACCAGTAATAATTAAAATTATTAAAGTAACATTCTAAGAATGATTTTATGCAATAACAATATTGTTTAAATTTTTTTAAAATTTTTTATAAACAAATAAGTGAACAAAAATTGTTTTATGGAAAGTATTGAATTTTAGCTATTTAGTTTATCACAATTTATTGTATTTGTTATCTACAAGTAATTATCAATACTATTTAGTACTATAAATAATTAATTTATTATTTTTTAAACAATTGTTATAAACAAATTTTATAAACAATTTCTATTTCACAGTTTCTTATAATGTAATCGATGAAATCTCATTTGCCTGTATATTATTTTATATATTGTTAACGTAAAATACTTTTCCAGGTTCATTTTTTATTTAAACAATGTTTAAACAAAGCTTAATTAACAAATTCGTAGTCTCAAAATTTTCCGTTGTTTGAGAGTCGTTCTTTTTAAATATGTCTTTAAATACACAATATATTCTAATTTTGTTGTCAAAATATAAAAAACTCAACATTTAAAATTGTTATTAACAATTTTATAAATAAACAATTTACAAGAACAAAAACTTTAACTTATTAACGCTCATGCTTAGGGTGATCGGGGTTTCAAAAAAGTGAACAGGTGAAGAAACAGAATCGTGGTCTACGTAATGGTTTTATATGTTAAAAATTGATTAGAAACTTAATTGTTTAAACAAATTGTTATAAACAAATTAAAAAAAATTGTTGAAAATAATTTATAACGATTTTTTTCAACAATTAATTTTTTGACAACTTTTTAACGTCAATATTTATTCATTGGTCCATGGTCTTTTTTATGGTATTTTCTTTCATATTATCCCGATCAGCCTACACATGGGCTAAGATAAACGAATTTGTTTATTAATTATTTATAACAAATAGAGTAAAAAATTAAAAAGTGTCACTCATGTTCCTATAAAATTTTTTGGTGTATAGTATATTAACGCTATCTATTTTCAATAATTTTTTTTTTAAATTTTTTTATAACAATTTGTTTATAACAATTTGTTTAAACAATTAAGTTTTTAAACAATTTTTAACATATAAAACCATTACGTAGACCACGATTCTGTTTCTTCACCTGTTCACTTTTTTGAAACCCCGATCACCCTAAGCATGAGCGTTAATAAGTTAAAGTTTTTGTTCTTGTAAATTGTTTATTTATAAAATTGTTAATAACAATTTTAAATGTTTAGTTTTTTATATTTTGACAACAAAATTAGGATATATTGTGTATTTAAAGACATATTTAAAAAGAACGACTCTCAAACAACGGAAAACTTTGAGACTACGTATTTGTTAATTAAGCTTTGTTTAAACATTGTTTAAATAAAAAATGAACCTGGAAAAGTATTTTACGTTAACAATATATAAAATAATATACAGGCAAATAAGATTTTATCGATTACATTATAAGAAACTGTGAAATAGAAATTGTTTATAAAATTTGTTTATAACAATTGTTTAAAAAATAATAAATTAATTATTTATAGTACTAAATAGTATTGATAATTACTTGTAGATAACAAATACAATAAATTGTGATAAACTAAATAGCTAAAATTCAATAATTTCCATACAACAATTTTTGTTCACTTATTTGTTTATAAAAAATTTTAAAAAAATCTAAACAATATTGTTATTGCATAAAATCATTCTTAGAATGTTACTTTAATAATTTTAATTATTACTGGTGCAGTAAGTACTTTCAATAAGCAATGGTATTCGTTAAAAGTCAAATTTTTTTATATTTTTTATTTTAACATTTAATAAACAATTGTTAACAATTTTTTATGAAAATAAAAAAACGTACATTTTGTGCAGAATTTTATTACCTTTAATTTTAAAAAAAAAAGTTGAAAATCGGATAATAATTGTGGGCTAAAAATCAATTTGTCCACATGCAGTTTTTTTTTCCCACTGGCCGGGACACGGACGCATTTTTTCAATCATTTTCATCGTTAATTATTTTTATTATTCGGTATGTAAAAGGTTCTCAGAATAACATTTTCTTACGTACTTTTCATCGCTATTTCATAATCTGTCATTAAAATTGCAAAAAAATAAAATTCCAAAAAGCTATGACCACTTTTTTGGAAAAAAATGCAAATTTTTGACAATTTTGATTCAAAATGATTTTTTTCTACGTAACCAGTAATCAGAAAATATCTGCACCTAAAAATATCGCGTTTACAATATTCAAGCTTCAAAAAAATGGACCATACATTTGAAAATATCAAGATGGCGGATCCAAAATGGCGACGACAGAATTTTTTTCAAAAAATTGACACCCAGTGGACACTTTTTTTACTTCACTCTTTATCTGTATGAAAATGAGTACCTAAATGTTTTTTGAGTCACTGATTGTGAATCTAAAGTAAGATTTCAAAAATTCAAAATGGCGGATCCAATATGGGGTCGATATTTTTGGAATTGATCAGATTTATTTGAAACATTCTACTCGGGGGTTTTTGGGGTTGCTGATTGTAAAGCTGAAGTCATATTTTAAAAATCCAAAATGGCGGATCCAATATGGCGGTCAATATTTTTCGAATTAATCAGATTTATTTAAAACATGCTACTCGGGGGTTTTTGGGGTCGCTGATTGTGAATCTGAAGTCGGGTTTCAAAACTTCAAAATTTCGGATCCAATATGGAGGATGATATTTTTGGAATTGAACCCACCGCGATCAAAAGGGCTTACGCGTGACTTTCGTTGGCCTCTCGTACAGCGAGTCTACGGCTGCGCCAGGGGACCTGCGCACTCGTTCATAAGCCCTTTTGGTCGCGGACGGTTCAATTGATCGGATTTATTTTAAAACTCGGGGGTTTTTGGGGTCGCTGATTGTGAACCTGAAGTCATATTTTAGCAATCCAAAATGCCGGATCCAATATGGCGGTCGATATTTTTGAAATTGATCAAATTTATTTCAAACATGCTACCCGTGGTTTTTTGGGGTCGCTGATTACGAATCTGAAGTTAGATTTAAAAAATTCAACATTATGAGTGTTGTCAAAGAGAGTACAAGTTTATGATATACATAGACATATTATAATTACTGTTGCGAATGGCGTTACACCTCAATGCTAATGCTCAATAGATGATAAATAAATAATATTTGCCAGAAGAACAAATCAATGCAGTTGCGAAAGAAATTGCAACCCACAGATACTGCAAAAAAATTGTAACCGTTGCCAAAGAAAGTATTAGTATATAATATGCATAGACACACGGAGAGAAAAATCTAGCTTTTATAGCACCCAGTTTTCGCCTTCCTTTGTAGTAAGTGAATTCGAACTACGAAAGCAAGCGCTCCACGCTTTTATAGCGTGGACTCACGCGAAAATAGCACAAATTTTTACTCCAATAGCGTGAAGGGGCGTACACTGCAAAGGCAGGGATGGACTTCATGCTACAAATGCAAGATTTTTCGCTCCGTGCATATTATAATTACTTTGTTGTCAAGGAAATGTAAAAGAAATATGTAATGCTGTCAAATAAAAATGAACTTCGTGCAATTAGATGGGAAATTGTATTGGAATTTCTTTTTTTAATGAAGTAACTAAAACTGACTTTAAATTCACAATCAGCGACCCCAAAAACCACCCAGCAGCAAATTTTAAATAAATCCAATCAATTTAAAAAATATCGACCGCCATATTGGATCCGCCATTTTGAATTTTTGAAATCCGACTTTAGATTCACAATCAGCGACCCAAAAAACATTTAGGTACTCATTTTCATACAGATAAAGAGAGAATTAAGAAAAGTGTCCACTGGGTGTCAATTTTTTGAAAAAAATTCTGACGTCGCCATTTTGGATCCGCGATCTTGACATTTTTAAATGTATGGTTCATTCTTTTGAAGCTTGAATATTGTGGAAGCGATATTTTTAGGTGCAAAAATTTTCTGATTACTGGTTACGTAGAAAAAAATCATTTTGAATCAAAATAGTCAAAAATTTGCATTTTTTTCCAAAAAAGTGGTCACAGCTTTTTGGAATTTTATTTTTTTGCAATTTTGATGACAGATTATGAAAGAGCGATGAAAAGTACGTAAGAAAATGTTATTCTGAGAACCTTTTACATGCCGAATAATAAAAATAATTAACGATGAAAATGATTGAAAAAATGCGTCCGTGTCCCGGCGTTAAGCTTGCCTGAATTCAGAGAGCGTAGGCCGCGTCACAAAAAGTCCAATATCTCGGTTATTTTTAAAGTCTCCAGAACTTTTTTTTTTTTTATCAACTCAGGAAAAAATAAGAAAACGAAATATCGTTATTAAAAAGAAATCGTAGGGGTGCTTTTGAAAAAAAAGATGAAATCAAAAATTTTTTTGACTTTTTTCGTGGCAAATTTTGAAAAAAAAATTTGGTCTTATATTACATTCAAAGTGTTGGTATATTATTTATAAACACCATAAATATGAACAAAATTTATTAAAACGCCACAAAAATATTCGTTTTTGAAAAAAACGGTACTTAAAATTTTGACACCCTGTAAAAACCACAATTTTGAAAATTTTCAAAAAATATTTTTGTGCAAAACTTCTGTCATATAATACTACATTTTCACCAAGTTTCATAGAAATCGAAAGACCCGAGACCAACATTGATTTTTTTGAGAAATTTTGACCTATACACAATTTATGTAATTATTAATTTATAACTAATATTTAAATGAACCTAGCGAGTTGTAGTCTTTTCTGACTTAACTATTTTTTTATATTTTAGAAC
Source organism: Ganaspis brasiliensis (assembly GCA_037103525.1). Lineage (NCBI taxonomy): Eukaryota > Metazoa > Arthropoda > Insecta > Hymenoptera > Figitidae > Ganaspis > Ganaspis brasiliensis. The sequence continues at coordinate 36,775 of JAZKLR010000499.1, forward strand.
AATAACTTATTCAGTAAAATTAACCACAACAACCAATTGCAATTGTTATAAACAAATTATTGTTAATAATGAATAATTACTCACAAATTCACCTGGAAAGACAGCTTTTTCCTAATTTTACAAATTAATGGCCTATGGTTAGATAAATAAAAATTGTTGACTGTCAATTATTATTTACTAGCAACATTAACGCGAGCTCAATCACGCGACAAACTTTGCATTATTGGTCATTTAAAAACATAAATTTTTGCAAATTCAAATAATGAAACTTACGAAATTGAACAATATATTTGAAAAATGACAAAAATACATTGACATTTGAAAACAAATTTCGAAAAGTAGCTACATAAATACACAATTGAAAAGAATAGTTTAAAAAATTTAACAATAAATTTTAATTTTAAACAAAATAGTTGAAAAATTATAGGAATAACTGTTGGAAATACCTAATTGTAAATTGAACAACTGTATTGAAAATCGATAAAAATAATTGAAATTGAAGAAAATAATAAAAATGGAGGAAATAAATTGAAAATTTGAAAAAAATAATTCATAATATACAACAAAATTACAAAATGACAAAAATAATTGACAATTGAAAAAAAAACTCAAAAGATGGCTAGATTAATACACAATCGATCAAAATAACTTAAAAAATCGAAGAATAGTTATAAAATTTTAAGATAATAATTGAAAATTGAAAAATTGTAGGAAATAAATGAAAACTGCGGAAAATGATTAATAATATTGAAGGAAATAGTTGAAAAATGACGAAGATAATTGTCAATTGGAAACAAAATTCGAAGAAAAACTAGATTAATAGACAACTGAAAAAATAATTTAAAAAATTAAACAAAAAATATTAAATTTAAAGAAAATAATTGCAAATTGAAAAATTAAAAAAATTGTAGGAATAATTGCAATTTTAAAACTATTTTTATGAGTGTACAAAATAATTAAAAAAGTTCAAGAATTATAGGAATTTGAGGAATTAATTGAAAATCGATCAAAATAATTAAAAATTAAAGAACATTTTTGAGAATTGAAGAAAATAATTAAAAAGTGAAGAAATAAATTAAAAAATAAAGAAGTGAGGAAATAAATTGAGAATTGAAGAAATACATCGAAAATTTAAGAGTTAAATTAAAATTTTAAAAAATAATAATTGATAACTGAAAAAAATTACAAAATGACGAAAATAAATGACAACTAAAAACACAATTCAAAATATGGCTAGATTAACACGCAACCCAACAAAATAATTTATAAAATCAAAGAATATAATTACAAAATTTTTAGTTAAAAATTGAAAATTGAAAAATTGTAGGACTTAATTGAAAACTGAGGAAAATAATTAAAAATTAAAGTTAAAAAATAACTAGAGTAATTGAAAAATTGAAGACAATATGTAAAAAATTACGAAAATAATTGTCAAGTAAAAACAAAATTCAAAAATAACTAGATTAATAGACAATTGAAAAAAATAATTGAAAAAAATTAAACAAGTAATATTAAATGTAAAGAAAATAATTGCAAATTGAAAAATTTAGAAAATTATAGAAATAATAATTGTTGGAAATAATTGCCCATTTAACAACTGGAATAAAAATAAAAAAAAATAATTAAAGTTGAAAAAAATTATTATAAATTGAAGAAAGCAATTAAACATTGAAGAATGGAATTGAAATTGAAAGAATATACTTAAAAATTGAAAAAGAGTAATTGAAAAAAGCCAAGAATTAATGAATATATAGATGAAAAAAATTGAAAACTGAAAATTGGAAATAAAAATTGAAGAATGGCATTAAAAATTAAAGAACGTAATTGAATAATTGTATTTAAAATTAAAGAAACTTAATGATATCAAACAAAATAATAGAAAAAAGCGATAATTTTTTAATATTAAAGAAAATAACTGAAAATTGAAAAGCGGAATTTAAATTTGAAGAAAATAACTGAGAAATGAAGAATTCTAGAATTGAATAATTAATTTGCAATTATAAAACAATTTTTATGAGTGTAAAAAATAATTGAGAAAGTCCGGGAATTATTGGAAATTGAGGAATTAATTGAAAATCGATCAAAATAATTAAAAATTAAAGAAAATATTTGAGATTTAAAGAAAAAAATTAAAAATTGAAGAAATAAATTGGAAATTAAAGAATTAAATGGAAATTTCAGGAAAATAATTAATAATTAAAAAAAAGATTACAATATGACGAAAATAATTAACTATTACATATTATAACTATTGCTAATAATTTGTGGTGTAAAAAACGAATATAATATATTCATTTATTTAACATATAAACGGGGAAAACCCCTTTAATACATATAAATAGGAAAATAAGTGATACAACAAATTTACTAAAAAAAATACATTACGGCCTGGCGCAAAATTTCCAAACTAGTAGACATTTTACTAATCATTTATCAACTGAATAAGAAGAAGGTCAAAAAATTCCTAGTTAGAAGCTACATAATTAATGTTTAAGTGTCGAAAAAGACTAATTGAAAAAATCAATACTTTGGTATTTATTGGCCTCTCTGCACATTCGTAACTAAGATTCAGAAGCTGAAATAACATTGAGTGAGTTTGAGAGCACAATATCTAAATGAAAAAGCCGTGATTGTTTATAATGATTTTTTTTGTTTGAGATTTAGATAACTAATAGAGTCAAATAATACAGACGCAATCTCAGAGTTTTGTACATCATTTGTTGAGCTGGCGTTTTGTCTGTCGCAAAAACTATATTCATTTGCATGTGAGCATCTGATGATTTAACTCCTCTCACAGAAAACAATACTTTGAAAAATATTTCTATGGTCGGGCAGCGGACTTTGATGGGTCTTGGTTTCGATCTGGTCTGCGAAAAAGCACCCAAACGAGTAGTTACAATACTGTCAAAACAATTTGATGATTCAGACCTCATGATTTTCGTTAAGTAAGAAATAATAAAAAGCACTAAGCATATTGGTAGTTGATTCAGTCGAATGTGTGGGTGCAGTTTCCAAAGCAGATAATCTAATGTTTACATCCTCAAGATTTTTCTCCACAAACTGTACTTTCCCCTCTGTAGTAGTGAGACGTTTATTATAATTTTGGAAATTATTTTGTAACGAGGAAACTGATGATTCCAATTTACTAAATCCAGTGTTCATATTCGTAATCTTAGTGGATAAATTCTGAATTTCCTTGGTTAGATTTATGAGCAAAGAGGTCTGGTTCAAATCTGGTACAAGAGAAGTGGGAGAAGAGGTTGTTGATCCACAACAACGTTGATGGTTGATACCAAAAATTTACATAGTAATAGTATTCATTTTTCTATCCAGAAAGTCTGGCAGTCCATATAGCATTTTCACAGCCGTTTTTATAATGAAAACCGAAAAAAATTTTGTCAGTATAATTTAATTTTTAGTTTTGAATGAGAGTTTTTGGTACGTGTTGACCGGATCAAAAATTAACGAAAACTGAGTTTACAAGGAAAGTGACAGTTAAGATGAAACACATGTTAAAAGTCATAGAAAGTAGAAGCGAGGGTTCAAGAAAAGTTTCAGTTGTCTCGATAGGAAAAAAAACTTGTTTGTGTGGGTGCATTGTTGAAGGGGTCAAGATTTTAGAGACCTCGGGAAACATTTTTGTGACGATGTAAATGGAAATACTCGTGAAAATATAAATAGAAATATTGCTGAGATTAAAACTATAAAATTGCTTTGTAAAAAACAGATAAGTTGTTAGTGTCATTACGTTCGTTACCTGCTGTTGTATCCGTTAATTCATTTAAAGGATCATACGTTTTTTATAATTTCCCGTTCTGTCTAAAATTTTTGCCTCAATTTTTACTTTATCAAAATCGAAAGTATGGTCCTCAAAACAGGCATAATCGGTAAGAGCAGTCCATTTATTAGGTGGTTCATAAACATCATCTTTGTGTTCTTTTATTCTTAAGTTTAAGTTGAAGAATGATGTTGACTGAGCATACATCGAGGAATACATTGAAGTTGTGTTTTTCTTTTAAAAATTACACACTGTCAATAACAGATTTCAAAACAGTTTTTTTTAATAAAGTCTAAAAAAAATTTAATAACTTTCCCTCTAAATCTGAATTAGTGTTTTTCTATTAATGTGTGATGATGTGAGTTTTCACACTCACATAATCACGATATTAAAGTATAGCGGTCTATAACCGCTCTCCGAGAGAGCGGGTCCATGTTAGACTCGCTCTCAAAGGTAATACCACGTGGCGCTCCACGAGGTACTGCTGGCTTGACAGGAGACTGTGATTGGCGCACCAATCACAGACACCTTGATGGCAACAAGCGTTTCTAGGAGTTGGAAGATTCCCGTCTCTAATCAAAGATAGTGGATGGCGCACCACCCGCTATATTTGTTTAAGATAGGAGAACCTCTGAGGATAGTGGGTGGCGCTCCACCCGCTACAATCAGCTGCTCTTCGACGTTCCCCCCCCCCCCCCCCTAGAAAACTAGAAATAAATTAAGTTATCAGGATTAATGTAGACTTTAGTTTGGGATTTGTTCTGTTAGAGTAGGACAAAGACAATTTAAGATATTAGAGAGCAGAAATTTTACGAGACTAAGCGATCGTAATGGCGGCGCACCGTCACTACTGTCGCCAGGATTCGTCAGTACGTCCTATGATAAGCTCAGACGCACCTGAGCTTAACAGAGGGCGTAGGTTTAACCTCTTAATTTATTGATTTAAAAATGCTAAACCAACCAACCGTAAAATTAATAACATACGGTTTCTTTTCTTTTTACGCATGTTACAGATTTTGCCTAGGAACGATATCAGGGCCAATTTGACCCAGTAGAGGGAGCTCAGGTGACTGCCTCGTATCCAAATACCTTTTTACTTCGCTTTCTTTTTTATAAACATTTTTTTGTATAAATCAGATACTAGACATATGTAATCTCACTTGGTAAAAAAAAAATGAAAGAATATATTTTGTTATTTTGTAATCTCTGTGTCATTACTGACTCCACCTCTCCTACACTAGCATTAAGGATTAAGAATCGTTCGATTCCTTGAATCAAGTAAATGTTGTAATGAAATAAACACGTAACGTCCAAATTTTGATCAAAGAATAAAATAAAAAGAATCTTGGCTCCATCCGGTGAGCAAATTCGCGAGCATAAAAAGTCAAATCATTACATGGCGCCCAAACAGGGACTTCAAGTCATCTATCCAAATTTGGGTGGGGATTTTCGGGACACAAGGCGGACAGGCTACAAATAAGAAAAACCAAGCCAGATTTTGGCAGTAATCACTTAACCATGTCTGATATAACAAAAAATAGCACTAGTAATGGTATTTTCTTTGAGTTAAATTTCTTAAATTAGGAATGTCAAGTCGCATAAATATAAATTTGAAAGAATTGAAAGAGATTTAATCAAGAATTACTTTTGTTATTGGATGGGATAAACCTAAACAGTTGTTAAAATATAATATTTCATTTCCCCACTCTAAAAAAATCTCAGGTATTAAGGAATAGAGTAAGAAAGGCTCATTTAATCTGCACGAAACAGAAACGTAGTCTGAACCTATTTGTCCCAAAAAATTTGCCCAAAAGTAATTTTTTTTTGTTATTTCTATAAATGCTAGTGTGAAGAGATCAGTAACGCTGAAACCGAGCTCCTTTCATTCGGGTAAAGTCGGGGTTTAAAAATAACGTAGTAGGGATAAACAACATAAATAAAGTTGACGAGCATCTATCCAGTCACTTTTGGTTTTCCACTTGCGTGGCGAGGTCGATCATCAAGCTAGTGTTTTCAAGAGAACTCAAGAATAACTAAAATTCAACAAAGATGGGTGTTCAGTGGGTATACCGACTCACGAAAGAAGAGCTCATTGAACGATTAAATCTACTTAAAATAGACTCCCAAGGTACCGTAACACAGCTTCGCCAGAGATTAGTATCATATGTCAAATCTCACCCTGAGCTTCTACAGAAAGAAGAGGATCAAGAGGATTTCAACGAAGAAACAAGTATGAATAAGGATCTAGAACAGGAAACAGAGGAACGAGAAGAAGCCAATCGGCGGGCAGCAGACGAAGAAGCAAAACTAAGGGAAGAAGACGCAAGACAGCAAGCGCGAGAACAAGAAAGACGACAAGCGATAGAAGAAGATGCAAGACAGCAGGCACTAGAAAGAGAAAGACGACGAGCGATAGAAGAAGACGCAAGAAAGCAAGAACAGGAGGAAGAGCGACATCAAGCATTAGTAGAAGAAATCCGACGACAAGTGCGCGACGAAGAGCGCCAACGAATGAGAGAAGAAGAAGCCCGACGTCGAGCGCTAGAAGAAGAACGACACCAGCTGATGGAGGAGGAGGTCCGACGACGCGTCATAGAAGAGGAAAGAAAGATAAGAGAGAGAGTTTAACAGCAGCGTCCCGTAGAAGAAGACGTTTTTCGCCAGACGGACTATATGCACAATAACGCGAGAAATCCGAATGCTTCACAACAACGTAGATCAAACTCAGTGCCGAACCAAGCGAGAAATAACATAGGCGCCGACGACGCCCTCATCCAAGACAAACCATGGAGGCCTTACAGAAGACTTTTTGAGTCCACCCCAATAGCAGGGAGTAACGACGCACACATCAAGGACCTAATGCGTAAATGGGGATGCCAATTCGACGGCCGCGATCCATACGCATTTCTGGAACGCATTGATGAATTACAAAGTGCCTACAAACTGACGGACGAACAAATGCTAAGAGGATTTCCTGAACTGCTAAGAGGCGACGCTCTTATGTGGTATCGAAATGAGAATCGCAATATCTCATCTCTCAATGAATTGAAGATTTCAATTCGTCAATATTACCTCTCACCACATGAGCTCAGAAATCTAGAAACATTAATTGCCACCAGAACTCAGGGAACAAATGAGACACTCCGAAACTTTGTGAATTCTCTCCGCATCTTAATGAGAAGACATGGATCTTTCGACTCAAGAAGAGAACTTGATACTCTATACTGGAATATGTTACCGATTTACAGACTCCACGTCCAACGTTATGAAGTTTTTTCGGTCAACGCATTAATCCAGCGATGTGAAGAAGTAGCAATCGCATTAAAAGCTGTTGAAGACTCCGATAAGAAAACATCCAAAAGACTCCCCAAAGGGGAAATATGTGCAGTATCGATCGATTACGACCCAACAACAGACTACTGGAAATGTGGTCAGAAAGGACAGAGAAGAAACCGATGCAGAAATCGCGCAGTGAAGTTTTGCTCTTTCTGTGGCGCAGATAACGTGTGGACTCGCGAGTGTAATTGTGAGAAAACGGGAAACGACGATCAGACCGGTCAAGTGGAGTAAGTCCGGTCTCTAAGAATCTAGACTCCAGACCGATTGTAATGGTGAAAAGTTGGAATCAGACTTTTTCAACGCTCATAGACTCCGGCGCAACGAGATCTTTTATCAGTGAAGAAACGGCCGCAAGATTTGAATCCAGTGGGGCTAGACTAAATCGGGAAACGGTACTCGCAACAATGGCAAGTAAATCAAAGTCTAAAATAAATTATAGTTTTAATGGTTCAGTCACAGTTAATGACATACGAATAAAACATAAATTTTTTGTTATGCCAGATCTAGTGACCATCCTAAATCGATTTCTAGAGCAACAAAAGGAACTTTTCAAAAGAGTTAAGGCCCAGGCCAACAGAATAAAGACAGACAGAAATGGCAACAACGTGGGGGAAGTGGCATCAATCCCGGCACTAACCTCATCACCGCCCACTTCTCACATCTTCAACTCAAACCAGCAGAGGAAGACCATCATCCTCACCTCGGAAATGCAGATGGAAATAGAGAGAAGAAAAGTAAAGAAGACACCACCCCCAAAAACCACCCCTCAACCGAAGCCAGCTCGACCGAAAGCCTCTACAGCCACCTCGAAACAAAAAACAAAGCTGACACAAATTCGTCGTTTGAAGCAGGAATTAAAGTCAACCCCTTGAAGACAGGGCGATCACCCTGCACCTAGTAAGCCAGGACCGGCCAATCCTGCACCTAGTTTTATAACACCTAGTCAGCTTAATGCTGAATCTAGAAGCCGGGGTCCGGCCAACCCTACACCTAGTATCGACTTTAATAATAACCTAGCGAGTACAAAAAGGTCACTATCGAGCTCCTGCGAACAATTATACCAAGAGCTCGACGAGTTAATTGGTCCCGTCGACCCGGAAAAAGAGTCAAAGATTTTGGAAGAACTACTGCCAGAAGATCTGAAAAATCTTCCAGACATTTTTCACCTCCACGCCAGAGTCAAACCTAGCCTTCGATTGGATCGAAAGCGATGCAACTCCACCAATACTAATCGAAAAACAAACGTCGATCCTCGAAGTTGACCTTGAAGATTCCACGCTCTTCTCACTACCATCAAACTCAAGGCTGGCAAGTGAATACCGGCCAATCTGTGAGCCAGTATCACCGGCCACAGAACAGGAAACCAACAATCAACTTCGAGAATCCACGACGGAACCATTTGCGAAACCTCACGACGACGATGCTACACCGCTACAAGGGATTGTAGCAACTTTACCATACGTCACTGCCAAGCTTCCTGCTGGACCTAAAGTTCGAGTACCAGTGGGAGTGAAACGTTACCTAGTCATCGTTGGAGAACGGAAGTGGACCCTTCATCTGAATCCAACAACAGGACTCATCAAGAGGGTAGCACGACCTCGTGACGTAAGTGGTACCGCACCAATACAAGCATATCTAAATTTACACTCAGTAAACTTCGCTTTGTAAGTAAGGGGAAGATGTGATGATGTGAGTTTTTACACTCACATAATCACGATATTAAAGTATAGCGGTCTATAACCGCTCTCCGAGAGAGCAAGCGAACGCGCAGCTTCGACGCGCGGCTCTCGTCCCTACCACCAAGCCTGCAATCGGCCAGGCGAGCGAGCTATGAAAAGCGATGCTCGCCTGCCGATTCAGCAGTCTGCCCACTCGGTGGGCCCGAGGCGCACCTCGGGTCCATGTTAGACTCGCTCTCAATGGTAATACCACGTGGCGCTCCACGAGGTACTGCTGGCTTGACAGGAGACTGTGATTGGCGCACCAATCACAGACACCTTGATGGCAACAAGCGTTTCTAGGAGTTGGAAGATTCCCGTCTCTAATCAAAGATAGTGGATGGCGCACCACCCGCTATATTTGTTTAAGATAGGAGAACCTCTGAGGATAGTGGGTGGCACTCCACCCGCTACAATAAGCTGCTCTTCGACCTTTCCCCCCCCCCCCCCCCCTAGAAAACTAGAAATAAATTAAGTTATCAGGATTAATGTAGACTTTAGTTTGGGATTTGTTCTGTTAGAGTAGGACAAAGACAATTTAAGATATTAGAGAGCAGAAATTTTACGAGACTAAGCGATCGTAATGGCGGCGCACCGTCACTACTGTCGCCAGGATTCGTCAGTACGTCCTATGATAAGCTCAGGCGCACCTGAGCTTAACAGAGGGCGTAGGTTAAAACTCTCAATTCATTGATTTAAAAATGCTAAACCAACCAACCGTACAATTAATAACATACGGTTTCTTTTCTTTTCACGTATGTTACAGATTTTGCCTAGGAAAGATATCAGGGGCGATTTGACCCAGTAGAGGGAGCTCAGGTGACTGCCTCGTATCCAAATACCTTTTTACTTCGCTTTCTTTTTTATAAACATTTTTTTGTATAAATCAGATACTAGACATATGTAATCTCACTTGGTAAAAAAAAAATGAAAGAATATATTTTGTTATTTTGTAATCTCTGTGTCATTACTGACTCCACCTCTCCTACACTAGCATTAAGGATTAAGAATCGTTCGAGTCCTTGAATCAAATAAATGTGTTAATGAAATAAACACGTAACGTCCAAATTTTGATCAAAGAATAAAATAAAAGTCAAGTGGGGCTATTTTGTGCGCCGTGGGGCTATTTTGTGTGCGCGAGGTTTTTAATGAATAAAATCTTTATTTTCAGTTGCTTCAGATTGCTACTTGGTATAAATGTTTTCTGATATCTAAACTACAGGGAGTACTAAATGAATTTACTTAATTTTTTATCAGAAATCAGAAAAAAAATCGTAAAGTCGTAAAAATAAAGCTGAAAAATTTCAAAGTTCTCAAAATTCTGTTTAGATCTCCGGAAGTTTAAAAGTGTATCAAAAGGTATTAATAATACTTGTTGACCATTTACTTGTGATGATGTATACGTGATGCGCTAACTTTTTATTGCATATTTTAAGAAAAAAGTGTAAAAAACTGAAAAACCAGGATTTGGTGGGTTATTTTGTGCATTCTTTAAAATCAAGTTTTTTTTAATAATTTGTTTTGTATTTAGTAAAAATTACTTTAGAATTTCGTTTTGAAACATTTTTGTCTTATTTTTGTTATAAAAGATAAGAAATAAGCATAAAATTTCAGTTTTACACATGGTGCCTTAAAAACCTCAAAAAAGTAACATTAACAATTACATGCTTTTCAAGTTAATTTTGAAACTTTTTCTCTTAAAATAACTAAAGAAGTGTTTTATTTATTGTACTCTAGAATATCTAAAAATAATACTTCATACTGCAAAAACGTTCAAAAACATTTTTTACACAACTTTATAAATAAGCAAACTTTGATGCACAAAATAGCCCCACCATGGGGTTTATTTTGTGCACAACTTTGAGTTTCTATAACTCAGACAAAAAAATTTTTCTTGTCGGCAAACTCATAGGGCACCTTTAAAAGGGTGTCTACAACATAACTGAATAGATAATTTCTTTATTTTTTCAAATTCTGAATTTTAATAAAGCATGGAGTGGAAAAAGAGTGGTTTTGTGCACAAAATAGCCCCACTTGACGGTAGTAATTTTCTACTAAAAATAGTAGAAAACCACTAATTCAGATTTAAAAAGCTTCAAAGGATGATTAATTTAAATTCTTTAAAAATGTATTCAAGAATAATATTTAAGTAAAAAAAAATTCTATTGATGAACACTTCTAAGAAACTTTCATCAACGTCTTAATAAATTATAAAGATCACTAAGAATTATCTTCAAATTTACGTATTTTTCGCTTTTTAACCCACAATTAAGGTATTTCTCTTGCAGTTATATACTTGAAAAAATCGTTTTTTATGAATTTTCTTTAAATTGTGAGAAAACGTTATTTTATATGTGCCTTCTATCTGGTTAAAATTTCAGGACCCTTTACCGTCTAAAATTTGAGATATTCTTGTTAGAAATTTCAATTTTACATGCAAAATGATAAAAAATTGAAATTTCTAACAAGAATATCTCAAATTTTAGACGGTAAAGGGTCCTGAAATTTTAACCAGATAGAAGGCACATATAAAATAACGTTTTTTTACAATTTAAAGAAAATCCATTAATTCATAGAAAATCGATTTTTTCAAGTATATATAACTGGAAGAGAAATACCATAAGCTGCAACAGTGTATAAAAACGGTGTATAATTTTGCGCCGAAAACGCATTATAAATGAGTTCATCTGAAATAAATAAAAATTTATCAAATATTAAGTTTCAATCACATGTAAGGTGAAATGAATTGACGGTATTTAAAAATATTAGTTTTATTTTAATTTAAATTTTATTATAGAGAGTTTTATTTGTATTGAATAATCTAAGCTAGGGGAGAGTGGCCATCAATGTACCGAGTTTTTTTCAAGGTCATAGTACTTATTCAACTTCACCAATTTCAAGCACTTATTTGCATCAATATAAAACTACAACACTTCTCTAGGTAATGCACACATATTATACACGATTTATTTTGATTAAATAATAAAATTTAGGATCTTTCTAAACTAACAAGCTATTTTCATTTTCAACAACCTGGGTACACAATGAACCACCTCTATAAAAACACTTAAAATGTTCAACAATAATAATATTGCAATTTTCACTTTGTAAAAAAACTTATTTTCTATCAAATACTATAAAAAATTATTACTTAACACTTTTTAATTGATAATGTATAACATAAATATACCTCAAATTTAAGTTAACTAGCTAAAATGGCATTTTAGTTTTGCTATGTTGAGAAAAGTACTGATAACAATCGCTGTCACATGCTGTACGCATGCCTAGTTTTATAATCAGGCATACCACTCTGGAAATCGAAAATACACTGAAATTCCAGGTGGTTCATTGTTCCCCGGTACATTGAATCAACATGACATTTGCAACAAAAATGGTTATTTATAACTTAATCCAATATTTCAAAATCTTTATCTCATTAGAATATTGTAGTTAAGGCCCAAAACAAAATAAATCGTAAGTACTTTTATTTTTAAATTGCCTTATTTCAATTAAAAAACGTGTTTGTATTTTAGGTCAATTTTTTCTTCAGTGCATCAAAAACAGTTTTTTTCAGTTTTCTCTGTAAAGAATAAATCCACACGTCTCAAATTTATGGACGTAGTGTGTTTACGCAAACTTCATTTATATTTAAAATTAGGAGAATTTTTATTTAATTGTTTCTGAGAAAATTGAAATGGTTCATTGAAAAAACTGGTACATTGATGGCCACTCTCCCCTATAGGTATTAAAAAATATTCATATCATTTTTTTAATTATAAAAGTTTTCAATTGGATTAATTAAATCTGAACTGTAGGTCTTCAAAAATATTGATTTTTCAAAAATTTTAATTTCATTATGAAGGGATTCATTTGTATTGAATAACCTGAACTGCGGACATTAAAAAATATTCATTTTATTTTCTGTATTTATAAAGGGATTAATTTGGATTGACAAATATTTGAACCCATATTAATGAGGATTGATTTGCGGATAAAAGTAGGTGTTATCACCGAATACAAATGGATTGGACAGAAAACGTATTAAAAAAGATTACATAATTTGACTTTTTCTTCGAAAATCATAAAATTCCAATCTTTTTCAATTTCCTCCTTCTTACTGGGTTGGACGTCACTTCTTTATACACTAATATTGATAAAGAATTGGTGAAAGATAGCATTATTAAAAGATATGTAAAAATAGCAAATTCAACCAATATTCCACTTGATAATTTAATACATGTAACAGATTTTCAATAATTACAATAACAACTTACAATTTTCACATGAAATAGAAACAAATAAAAAAATTAACTTTCTAGATATTTCATTAATTCGAAGTGACGACAAACTCATCACAAAATTGGTACACACAACCCTGTAAAAACTTTTAGATAGCACTTCGCGGGAAACCAGAAAGCAGATCGTGATGTGCTATACGTTTCGTGCACTTTGTCGGAAAGCAGGTCGATGTGGAATCTGGCATGTCAAAATGTGCTATATGGTCGACGGTTTTAGAGCTTTTAAAAGAGAAATAGGCCTCTAATCGACTTAAGAATTAATCTAAATCAATAAATATTGAGAAACAAACCTGAATTTATAAAGAAAACGTAAACGTTGCAAGAAATATTATTATTTTGTTTCTTGAATGCAATATTGTATAGTTGGTAACGTCCCTTTTGACAGATTCTGATAAGTCGGCCAGCACGTTGTTCGTACTTACCGACAGTGGTTCTGAATTTAACGCGCGTTTTTTGATTTTTTGTCGTCAGTATTGAATTGTATTTTTTTTTGTATTATTGAAGAATGCGAAAATAAAAAAGAAAATAAATTAAATAAATTTAAGAATTACAAAAGCAAATTAATATTAATGCGAGTTTTAAGTGATTTTAATAGAAATTGTGATTGAAAAAATTATTTTGAAGATATCAAAAAATTATTTATTTTACAAATAAAAATAATTTAGTAATTAATATTAGTGATAATACTTACCTTAATAAAAACAATACCTTAGCCTGGTTTTTGAGATAAGAATTTTTTTCCATAATATATATATATATATAAATACACTGAAAATCTTTTATTATATTAATATTCACCTAGGATTTAATTTGAAATGTCAATAAAAAATTATATTTTATTTTTCAAATGGTAGTGGGAGAAGAAAAAAATAAAATTAACTAATAAATTATTATAAAATGTTATTATTATTATAAAAAATTCGTTTTTATTAAATAAAATAATAAATTATAAAGTCTTTTTAATTTACAGGCATCACAGTACCTTTTCCCTTCAAAACAGGTAAATTCTTATCCCTGAAAAAGGTGACGAAAAATATAATAAACAACAAACAGAAATTTGTTTAAAATCATATAAACACTATACTGGTTCTTAAATTTTTTAAAGTTTTGTACTCTTTGGTAGAAAGCAACTAAATATCAATAAATTTTTTTGGAAATTTAATTATTTACATCACAGAAACACAATAAGTGAACACAATAATTACTTAAATTGTTTCTGACGAGCCTTCTTTTATGAACTTTTCTACCTTATCGAAAAGTTGTCGCCATTAAATATTAATATAAAATGTTAAAATATGTTATTTAAAGAGATTCTATCGGTTGAATCCCTTTCAAATTATGCAGGCTGTCTAACTTCAAGTTGTAGATTTAACTGCCCTGGAGAAAAAACTAGACCGAAATCTGACCGATTTTGTTCTGGTTTTGGTCAAGTTTGGTTTGTGTCAAAAAATTGTAATAGTTAGTGAAATCAGATGAAAAAAATTAAAAATCATGTCAAATTAGTTCATATTTAGTTGATTTCAGCAAGCACTATATTAAATAACACTGCAATTAACAAGCAATATTACTTATTAAAATCAGTTCTATTTATTATAATTTTTGCTCAAATCAACTAAATATAAACTAATTTAGCATGATTTTTCATTTTTTTATCAGATTTTACTAACTAATTAGAATATTTTGCCTTAAAACAAACTTAACCAAAGTCAGTTAGATTTCGGTCTAGCGATTTCGCAAGAGATATGCCACTAAAAATACACGTATTTTTTATTTTCGATAAAAGTTATTTTAAAGAAAGTTAGGAGTGCTTTAATTTTAAATGGTAAAAGTGACAGTAGCAATGAAAAAATTTGTTTTACTTGTAATTTTTCCATAATTAATATAATCAAATTTTGTTTATTAGATAATTTAGGTGGTATTTTCTTCTTCAAAATGCCGTTTAAAAATTTTAAAAGACTTTAAAATTAACAAAATATTTTTATAAGTTACAAGCGTGCTTAACCATACTAGAAGTCAGAAATTTTTTTTTTTCACAATTATTTTTAAATTTAAAGTTTTAGATAGTTAGTAAGCAAGGTTAGAAACAAATGAAACGCAATGAATTCAACTGAAGTAAGTCCTTTTATGAAATCAATAAATAATGCACATTAACAAACTCAAATGTTTGTGTAAAAAGAATATTTCGAGAAATATGAAAAAATTCTCGTAGCTTACAGTATGGTTTAGTACAGTTGAAACTTATCAGAATATTTGCATATATTGATAAAAATTTATAGTCAAAATTGTAAAGAAAGAAAAGTTGGGGTTTTTTAAGAAGAAAAAACCACCTAAAAGATCCTAGAAACAAAATTTGATTGTATTAATTAGGAAAACAAAATTAAATTTACAGTTTGAATTTTGTGGTCCTGCATGATTTGAAATGGATTCAACCTATATCGTAAATAGAATTAATATTACCATTTTAATCAAATTTGGTTCACTATTAGATAATGGTTTTAAATGATAAAGTTAAGTTTTTGAGACCTCAAGATACTTATGAAAAATATGTAAATAAACATATATATATATATATTTAATATTTATCTTAAAAATGTATAAAGTTAAAATAAAAAATATATATCATAATAAGTAATAAAAGTATTTTGTTTTTAATTATATGCTTAAGAAGCATATAATATTTAAGTGCTAAATATTATTAATATTGAATAAACAGAGTTATTCACGCTAGAGGGCTAAAGAAGTGTTAACGTAGCCCGCATGGCAATATGGCGGACGCAACGATAGAAATAAATAACGTTTCACAATTCTAGTTATGATTCCTTGTTTATACGATTATGAGTTTCAAACTGTGCGGAAAAAACTTCCTTAATACTAAATGAAAAACTTTCCCACTATAAGTTAGTACTTTTTTAAATAATAAACACAAATTTTTGACTTTAAAGTTAGAGAACTTATATAATTAAACTTATTACTTTTGTATTAAATATTATTAAACAATATCATTTTTTAAAGAGTTTACTGTGCATGAAGGCTTTACTAGTATATACTGCATACCTGTACCAAATTTTAATCAATTTCATTAAAAATTAGCTGAGATATGATGTGATATTTATTAAAAAGTAATTGATTTTGCAAAAATTTTTTTTCATGTTTTTAATTTTTGTTATTAAAAGTATGAATTCTACAAAAAAATGTAAGATAAAAAAAAGATGCGCTTTTTTCTTCTCTATAACCTCATATTTTTAAAAACAATTTTTAAACAATTTGAAAATCGACTCCAAAAATTTGGCTTGGACAATACTTTTACGCGTGTTCGAGCGCCTAGCGAGTTATTGCATCCGGCTACTCAATTCTTACCACATTTTTATTATTATTTGTAATTGATTCATATTTTATTAGGTAAAAAAAACAATTTTCTTCTCATTTATATCACTTGTTCTCTCACAATTTTTTTAGTAATTTTTTTTTATTTTAATTAATTTTATTTTTGCTATTTCTTAGTATTACTTATTAAATGCTCTTAGTTTAAAAAATGAACTACTTAAAAATAAACATTTAAAAACTGTACTAATTTTATGTATTGAAAAAAATCAATTTTGAATTGAAATAAAAAAAAATCGATTTAAATGAAAAAATAATATTTTTTATTGTTTTTTTAAATCCTAATTTTTATCATATTATTTTGTACTTTAGTAGTATTTTTTTCACAATGAAATGTTTTTTAAAATTGCGTAAATGCCTCTAATTGAATTTGAAATGGTCAAAAGACTATCGACAAATTTTGGGTAGAATAAAAGTCAAAAGTAGTATATAATTTTCTATAATTCTAAATTGTTCTAATCTACATAAGTCCCAAACGCCAATTGAATCAAACTTTAATTGATTAAAAATTTTAATTTTCAATTAATTTAAATTTCTATAGTCAATGACTAATTATGTTGAATTTAATATTTTTTACTTTAAATATTTCCACTTTTTTTTTATAATTGTCTGACTTTATTATTTATTTTGTTTTTGTTTCAAAATTTTTTTTTAATATTATAGGTTTTTTTTAACTTTCTTTTTCGTGCTCAAATTATTTTAGTTTATTTAAAACCATTTTTTTAAAAAAACTTGTAAAATTTATTTGTTAAGATACTTTAGTGGGAAAAGAAATATTTTCTTTAATTTTCTGATTTTTTTTCGACTTACTCGGTTTTTGTAAATTTTATTTTATTTACAGTTTGTTTAGTTTTTTGCAAATTTATTTACTCTTTTATAAAACTTATGGAATTTGTATAATTTAAAAAAAAATTGTTCTTATAATTCTTAAACATAATTTTGTAGGTTTACAATTATTACATCCCTTTAACTAAATTATATATATATTTAAGATTTTTTTGAAATGGAAGAAACTCGCGGAGATTTAAAACGCACGATGAACAATTCTGAGGACGAATCTTCCAGTTCAACAGGAAAACGCAATCGAAAGACTCGTAATGTGGAAATAGTTACCAATTTGCTTAAAATTCGGGATCGTAAGTACTTATTAACATTTTACTTTTTAGAATCATTTTTAAGCTTATTATGAAAGTTAAAATTTATAATTAATTAACCCTTCTTTGCCCAATTTTTATCATAATTTTTTTAATAATTCGAAAAGAAACCAAACGAAAAGGAAGGAGTATAAAAAGAACTTAACTTTGTTATGGCTTTGTGTAACTGACAGGGAAACTTTGCTGAATACATTTAAATGTTAAATTTTTTAAATTTTACAATAAATTTACGCAGCTCCAAAGTTCAATGTGTAATATTGATTTCTGGAAATTTAAAAAACGTAATTATAAATAAAAACACAAGAATTAAGAAAATAGAGACTTTCCATAACATGTTTTAGGAAATTCTACCAACTAAAGTACTGAATTTTTAACAAAAGTTTTGATATTTCGTTCATTTAAAAAAAAAAGCAAATTTACAACAAATTAGTCTGGACCATATTGAGTTGGAAATACTTTTCTTTTTACTCATTTTTACATCCGTTATGTTTGTGGAAGAAACGATTTTTTACCCAAAAAATAAAGGACGATAAAAAGTAATTAAAATTGTGGATTTGATGCAATATTTAAGATGTTCAACCCATTGACATAACTTCAAATTGAAGCGTTGGGTGCAATAAGGGCGTTAGACAAAAAACGACGATCGAAGATATTTCAACTCAAAGTTTTTAAACTTTTATATTTTAAAAACTGTAAATGCGAATTAAATAAACTTTTTTTATTTGATTAGCCATTTATTAAACTGTCCAATTCATGTGTTTACTTGACTTGAAGTTGTGATTAACTATTAAAAACTAATTTTTTCCGTAACCAATATTAACGCCCTTTTTGCACCCAACCACTAAATGCTTTAGGCGTTAGTAAAATTTTGAATTTAAACTTAAGATAACTTTAATTTTAAAACATATTTCGTTATATTTCATTATATTCTATTATTTTTAATAAATTCTTAACTTTAAAACATAATTTTAAGCCTTAAATCATTTAAAAAATATAAATTTTCAATGTATTAAAAATCAAGATTTTTTAAAACTATTTTTGTTACTGTTTGAATGTTAGAATAATAATTGTTATGATTTGTATAAAAATATTCTTATTTTTTTCTTTATTATTTTAAAAGTCAGATTCAGGATCATTTCAACTTTTTAAACTATTATTAAATCTATGCATTCAGTAGGGGAGAGCGGGGCAATCCGAACCGGCGGGTAATTCGGCTCATTAGCGATTTCACGCCTTAATTAGAATCTAGGAGGGAAAGGTCGCTATAGAATATAGGTCTCAACATTTTAGTTAGGTAAACGAAATTTAGTGTAATTCTATTGATTCAGCCTCGTGTCAGGTAGAGTATTATGTTTTTATGCGTCGCGCGTACACTTTTTACTTACAAACTTTTACGTTTTTAGAACATTAATTTACGAGCCTAATTTTTTTGGGTAAGTTTTTTTTATGCTCTCAGGTGTGCTCTTTCGATACACCTATGCTATTTTATTTATATGTATCAAATGTGACTTGTATTTGTTTTAAAGTTCCAAAAGTCAGGGTGGGGTAAATGGGCTCACGCGACGGTTAATCATCTTATCCAAAAATACTTTGTCTTGATCCGCCCCTGCTTAATTATGATAAGAATATGACTCCTTTTAATAATTACCAATAATGAGTGTACTAACTTTTTTATTTTTTATAAAAAAATAAAAAAAAGTAAGGTCTAATGAATTTTCTTTAATTTTAGGGGCCCCAGTCCCCCCCCAAAAATTTTGACCTTGATCCATCACTGCATAATTATAATAAGAATATAGGTACTTTTCATATTTACAAAATAAAGGTTATTGAACTTTTTTATTTTTCGTAAAAAATAAAAGTCGCCGAATTGCCCCACAGGGTGAGCCGATTTACCTGCCAAATTTGCAGTTTGAGAATTTGGTATATCTGCATTCAAAATTATCTAGAGCTAAAACTATAATTAACATAAATCAAAAAGTCCTTGCAAAGTTGAAAGTGCAAATGATAGGCTACTAAATGATATATCCATGTTTGGATTTAAAAAATAATTTCCTAACTTTTTTCCTGTCTGACCAAAAGTGAGCCGAATAGCCCCGGTCTCCCCTATATCTAAAATTTTGTAACCTCCCAAGCAGCACGTAATACTACATGAATATCACAGTGACATCATATTGTAATATTGGTAATATTACGGGGTGATATTACAGTGATATTGACGTAATATTGACGTGATATTGAAATGTCCGCCTCAAGGTAATATTACAAGTAATATTACAGTAATATTACAAATATTTATTTATTTAAATATTTATTTTACATTAAATAAAATATTTTTAAAAAATCTGGCTCACACGGGGTTCGAACACGCAACGTTCGACACGACGTGAATACGCCTTGTACCTCTCGGCCATCTAGATTTTGGAATGTATTTCAGAAAGTGTTCTTCATGTAGTAACTTAAATTCTCTTTGGTACAATATGAAGAACACTTTCTGAACTATATTCCAAGAGCTAGATGGCCGAGAGGGACAAGTACAAGGCGTATTCACGTCGTGTCGAACGTTGCGTGTTCGAACCCCGTGTGAGCCGGATTTTTTAAAAATATTTTATTTAATGTAAAATAAATATTGAAATAAATAAATCTTTGTAATATTACCGTAATATTACTTGTAATATTACCTTGAGGCGGACATATCAATATCACGTCAATATCACAGTAATATCACCCCGTAATATTACGAATATTACAATATGATGTCACTGTGATATTCATGTAATATTACGTGCTGCTTGGGCTCCTTTAACTATAAAGAACCTGCCATACAGTGTACATTGTCAATTGGTTTTTAATAAAAATTTATTTAGGAAATATTCAAAGCAATAAAATTATGTGACATACTTCCAGATATTTATTGTTAACATCCTAAAGAAGCCTTAGATTGAAATGAATTTTTGTAAATATAAAGTAGAGTATATTGTTACCATTTGGAATGAATAATATCAAAACGAGCGTTAGCTGTCTAACGCCCTTATTGCACCCAACGCTTCAATTAGAAAATGGTTTTTCACATAAAATTAAAATATTATCAAAATTTGTTTTACCTAATTTTGAAAGATCAAATTGTACATTTAAAAAATTAGATTAAAATAAAATTTGTTTTTAAGTAATAATTATTTAATATTTTGTGTTATTTTTTCAGTCTCTGAACAATTGTACTTTCTATCGAATCTTGACAATTGATAGCTCATTTTGATCTTTGAAACATTCTGTAAAAGTCTGTTTGTTTGATTTTGTTAATAATACTTTATTACAAAGTTATTTAACAAATAAAAAAGTTTTTATTACATAGTTTAAAAAAAAAAATTTAAAACAATATGACAATAAACTGTTACAGAATGTTTCAAAGATCAAAATGAGTTAAATTCGTCAAAATTCGATGAAAATTACAATTGTTCACAGACTTGTAAAGAAAAATTCACAAAATATTAAATAATTATTATTTAATAACAAATTTTCTTTTCATATAATATTTTTCAAACACAAAAAAAACTATTTTCTGGTTTGAGATTATGTCAAGGTGATAAACATTCTTAAGGGGAGAGAAAAGTAAAATTTTAACCAGATGCTCAAGGATTCCAATTTTTTTCCTAGCATAGTTTTCAATGTAGGATTATGCTTTATTACTAAAAATAAAAATAACAAAATTTTTTATCAATCCAGATCTATTTTTTTTTAAATTAAAATTTTTTAATTCCTTCCGGTAAGTTGTGGAAAATTATTTAAAAAGTGAGAAAATAAATTGGAGATAGAAAATACTGAAAATTGTGTAAGAAAGTTCAATTTTGAAAATTTGCATATTTTGTTGAATAAAAATTCTAAACTGGTTAAAATATTATTATTTCCTTTATTTTTAACTTGATACGTTACTTTTAGATTATAAATTATTATTCTTGAAAATAAATTGTCACTTTTGAACTAAGTAAAAAAATTTCGATGCTGTGAAAATATGACTCAACTCATTAATGTTAACTTAATGCACCCTAAAATTTTAATTTGTTTTAATCGAGAAAACCTAAATGCAGCTTTTTGAAAAAATAAAGTTTTAAATATTTTCTCCTTATTCTACATGAAGAAAGAAACAATTTATGTTCTTTAACTTTTTTTTTTTTAAATTAATCGTTCTTGAGTTATCAAAAATTGAAAATAACAGCAATTAAGGTTAGCTAATGTAGCTAACTTTTAGGTAAGGCAGCTAATCTTTTTTCTCCGTGTTGAGCGGCACTATATATGTACACAATTGTTTTTCTTCTTAAATGTACTTTAAAAAAAATTGATTTAAAATTTTGCAGGGCTGTTATCGATTTAAATCACTTTGATTTAAATCGTGATTTAAATCATGATTTAAATCATTGGATAATTTGCATTAAAATCATGATTTAAATAAAAAAGAACTTTATAATTCTCTGGATGTCTAATACTGCATGTGAAAAATCGCAAACATAAAAAAAAACCCAGAAATTTGTGAATAGATCTTGAAAATTTCAATTTTAATATTTTAATCTTTACAAAATTTAAAAAATTGTGCTAATACAGATGATCAAAATACCTACGATTTTCAAATTTTTGGTATGAAGATAGCAAAAAATAGTATTACATTTTTATATCTTCAAATCATTATAATTATATAAATTCCAAACTTCAATTAAGTCATATTCCAATTGGTTCCAACTTTTAAATTTTAATTAATTCAAATTTAAGTGCACAGGTACTATTAATTAATGCTAAATAATTAAATAATATTAATTATTTTTGATATGTTCACAATATCCTTTTTTTGTAATATTCTTACAAGATTTCTAAGAGATTTCAATTTTTCGAAACTGTTTAGTTTTCATCCTAAAAATTCTTATTTTTAAAAAAATTTAAAGTTTTTTCTTCTTTTACTTTTGATTTTTTTTTTTTGTTAGTTTAATTACGAATTTTTGAAAACATTTATTTGGTGCTTTTATTTTGATTTATTATTTACTTTCTTGAAAGCTTTTATTCTTTTATTTTATATTATCTGAATTTACTCTTGAGTAGTAGAGCTATGTCACTTCTAAAACACGGTTCTGATCTCGGCTAAGTCGGTAAAGCAGATTTCTACCACATCAGCAGTCGGTATTGCAGGTTCCTATTGGGTGTTTCGACTCAGTCGCTACGTCAGAGTTCTACCTTACCGACCGAGCTGGGATTCCCCGGTTGCTTATACAGGGGGTAATGCTATTTCAGACAATTGTGCAAGGGTGTTTTAGAGGGTTGCCGCTAGATGGCGCAATTGAGCTAGGATAATTTGAGTTCTACCTTACCGACCTAAAGGGGAATCCCCAGATTTTCAATATGGCTGCCGCTAGATGGCGCTATTTCGGGCAATTACCAACTCTCCGTCTTGATCAACTATTTTAAGCTGAATATTGTGTATTGTCTTTACGGCGACTGGAAGATAAATGATATGTGATGGTACTTCCACAATCTTATATCCTGCTGGAACAATTGGAAAAAATTCATGAATTGTGTGAACTTTTTTATTGTTTATATAGGCTCCAGTTGTTATACTACACTCAACTCGAATAGCATTCACCTTAAGAATTGCTACCGGTAAATCTGAGGTATGTGTTTTATTGGCAGATAGGATCTTTGTAGTGAAACCTAGCAATTCTCCAATTGAATCTTCATGTTTAAAATTAATTTTGAGAATACTAGTAATTTCACTACGTAATGTATTATTATTAGGTTTTATACTAATAGTTTTAACTCCATCCGCCATAGAATTTTGAATATATTTTTCAATATCTTCAATTTCATAGCTCCCTGGAGGTATAGTAATAACTTGATGACCAATATAAAATTTATTTTTCCCCACATCAACATTAGGAATAGAATTAAAGGTTAAAAGTTCTACAAGACCAAGGACATAATTTTTATTAGGTAAAAATTCTATTAAAGGAAAATACTCAGCCTCTAGAACAGATGAGCTACCTGATATCGTTAGAGTAAACGATTCATCCATTGTGAAGTCTACTTATGAACTGATTCTGTAGATACACTTACTTCCATTTATATAGCTTACCACATAAAAATTCAAGACAGAGATGACCGCAATTGAAAGTATTATAATCTTGATAATTGTCATGATTATAATTTAATATTGAATTATCACCAAAATAAGTAAATAACTCAAATGGAGGTTGAAGATGACCAAAACTATTGAAATATATAATTTTTTTATTATTTTTCTTATAAGCAACCCAATGAGTGCCAGGTCCATCTTTATCATCAAGGTTAACAATAGCTGATTCGTTTTTTCGTGGACCTCTTGTTGGTAATTCATTTCTCATGAAAACTCCTTGAAAGTATGGAATTTTTACTTTCTTAGCATATTTGAGCAAATCAAGGTTAGTTAATGCCCGTTGTGGTAATTTTACGTCGAACTTTTTTTTCTTCATTCCTTGACCTTTTTTAGGATTTAAGTGAAGCCCCTTACCATATTGATAAGGTTTCAAGTGAAGTCCCATACCTTGTCGATATGGTTTTAAGTGGAGACCTTTTCCAAGAGAAACATCTTCCATTGCTTTATTATGACGATGAGCTTCTTTTAATTGTTCTTTAGCTGCACTTGCATCATTTACAGCTTTTGCGACACCTGCAGCTCCTCCAGCAAGTGCTCCAAGAGCACTGAGACCAGCAAAAATTGGAATTAGTGGTAAGAGACCACCAACTTTTGAAGGTACTGGTAGAATGCTTCAATCTTTATGTTTGATGACATTGCTTGTGAGAAACAAGATAATGTTAGAGCATTCTTTTGCATGGGTAGACATGTTAATGTAGATAGTTTTTATCTATGTCAAACCTATGCGCGCATTCCAAAACATCTTGTAAGAGATAATGTCAACTTGTTAGTGCTGTTCAAGCAAGATGAAATGAATCTTAAACATATTTATGAGGATCATGTGAATACTGATATGGCTTATTCGAAATTTCATGAGTTATGTATAGCTTGCTGGAATTCTGATAAGTATGGATTTGTAGTAATAGATAAGGATAGCAGTCTTAAGGATGGCCGATATAGAAAAGGTTTTGATAGTTTCATAACATTATAAATATGAGAATTTTAACGAAAGAGTTTTAGTTTAAATTGAGACTTTGAAACGTCAACATGTTTAACAAAGAGAAAGAATATCTCCGCCAAGTTGCTAAAGCTAGTGAAGCAATCAGATGGAAACATCGACTTTTCAAATTGGGGAAAGAGGCTGCAGAAAGTGTTTTGAAAGAAACATTAAATCCTATAGTTAAACCTTTAGAAGAAATAATAAGCATATCTAATATAAAACAAGAAGATAATGTTAAAATTGAAAAAGATGAAGAAGATTATTCAACTGCTGACGATGATGAACAGGATAAATATATGTTTTTATTAGATCATAATAGAAAAAAGTGTTTGGATACAGTGTATGGAATACGCAAGTTGAGTGATGGATTCCTCATGATTGGTGATACACCTGTCAATTATGAAAACAAGACAATTAGAATTGGTGATGAGGAATATGTTAAAAGTGCTGGTCTACAGGAACTTTTGTTTAAAAAAAAGCCAGATATGTCTTTGGTAAATAGTGACGATGAAAATAAATATAAGGAAATTCTAATTTCTACCAATGCACATAAAAATAAATACATGTCATCTGAATCTATTAATAAAAATCGCAGTCACAAGTACTTGAATGCCATTTCAAAACTTCTTCCCAGCAAAGAATCATTTAAAAAGGGAAGTTCACTACCCCACTTTATGATTGCCCGAAAAACTTTCCAACCTGACTATATCTACTGGGATGATCCAAATGAGCTAGTTGATCGTCTTCGTTTGCTTATAGCATCTCAAGCAGCCGGTAATCCGAGTCACAATAACGAAATAATTTCAATTATTGAAGAGTTACGTGAAGCTCGAATCATATATTAGGAGGTGTTTCATCAAATTTTCTTTATTTCCAATATGAGTATTGATGTGTTCGGACATCCTCTCAACCTCAGAGCCACTCTAGCAGCGCAGAGAGGACCACCTGGACCTTCTGGAGTTGGATTCAACGTTGATTCGGAAGGAAATTACGATAATGATGGTAAAAAAATTTACAACGTTGCAGAAGCTGAAGAAGAAAACGATATTGTCAACTTGAAACTTGTACGACGCACAGTGGGAAAAAAAACTGCATGTGGACAAATTGATTTTTAGCTCACAATTATTATCCGATTTTCAACTTTTTTTTTTTAAATTAAAGGTAATAAAATTCTCCACAAAATGTAGGGGAGAGTCGCCAGTTGTGAGACGGCTCCAGTTGTGAGACAGTCTATTTTTTTTAACACGAAATATAAAAAGGCTGATTGGTATACATAAAAACATTTCTTTTTATACGAGCCAACTTTTGCGTGTACACCGAAGCGGATATATGTATTGTTTGTGTTAGATGCCAACACTGTGTGTGAAAATCGACTAAAAAACTTTTTTTCAATATGTGCAAAGTACTTTTTTTTAAAGTTAATTATTTGGAAAAGCTAAATGTTATGTATTTTTATCTAGTATTTTCCTTATATTTTGTAATGCAATATTGCATTGTTTCAATCTACAGTTGGAAATTTTTTCTTTTTTCTCTTTCAAAATAGCGCCAATTTCCGGTTGTGAGACACAGCAAGTCACCAGTTGTGAGACGGTGGCGCCGCCCATCTGGAATAGCCTATACTTTTCGTTATGCAGCATAAAGCGCTCTGTTCACTTTAGTTCGTTACGTACATTTGATAATACAACAATTATTTAAAGTGTGGGAACATGCGCACAATTTATTTCATTTGCCTACATTGCGACAGCGATTTCGATGAAGAAAACTGATAGTCATATTTTAAAGAATAAATATTTTTATTAAGTATATAATAATATGTGTTATCAATATATTTAGTTATTTATATTAAACATAATGTGTTATGCCAAATTTGTTAAATTTTAGCATTTTTTTATAAGTGTCTCACAACTGGACACCTTTTTTTTTTTGACTAAAAAGATGTGCTCGCAAAATTGATCATAAAATTTTTCGAGTTCATCTGAACACTACACTTTCTATGAATAAAAGTTGCGTATTTAAGTTACTTTTTGAACGGTGTATTTTATTTACGATTTCGTTTACTCATTTCCAATTTATAAGTCAAAAATAAAACCCGTCTCACAACTAGCGACTCTCCCCTACGTTTTTTTATTTTCATAAAAAATTGTTAACAATTGTTTATTAAATGTTAAAATAAAAAATATAAAAAAATTTGACTTTTAACGAATACCATTGCTTATTGAAAGTACTTACTGCACCAGTAATAATTAAAATTATTAAAGTAACATTCTAAGAATGATTTTATGCAATAACAATATTGTTTAAATTTTTTTAAAATTTTTTATAAACAAATAAGTGAACAAAAATTGTTTTATGGAAATTATTGAATTTTAGCTATTTAGTTTATCACAATTTATTGTATTTGTTATCTACAAGTAATTATCAATACTATTTAGTACTATAAATAATTAATTTATTATTTTTTAAACAATTGTTATAAACAAATTTTATAAACAATTTCTATTTCACAGTTTTTTATAATGTAATCGATGAAATCTCATTTGCCTGTATATTATTTTATATATTGTTAACGTAAAATACTTTTCCGGGTTCATTTTTTATTTAAACAATGTTTAAACAAAGCTTAATTAACAAATACGTAGTCTCAAAGTTTTCCGTTGTTTGAGAGTCGTTCTTTTTAAATATGTCTTTAAATACACAATATATCCTAATTTTGTTGTCAAAATATAAAAAACTTAACATTTAAAATTGTTATTAACAATTTTATAAATAAACAATTTACAAGAACAAAAACTTTAACTTATTAACGCTCATGCTTAGGGTGATCGGGGTTTCAAAAAAGTGAACAGGTGAAGAAACAGCATCGTGGTCTACGTAATGGTTTTATATGTTAAAAATTGTTTAAAAACTTAATTGTTTAAACAAATTGTTATAAACAAATTGTTATAAAAAAATTGAAAAAAAAAATTATTGAAAATAGATAGCGTTAATATACTATACACCAAAAAATTTTATAGGAACATGAGTGACACTTTTTAATTTTTTACTCTATTTGTTATAAATAATTAATAAACAAATTCGTTTATCTTAGCCCATGTGTAGGCTGATCGGGATAGTATGAAAGTAAATACCATAAAAAAGACCATGGACCAATGAATAAATATTGACGTTAAAAAGTTGTCAAAAAATTAATTGTTGAAAAAAATCGTTATAAATTATTTTTAACAATTTTTTTTAATTTGTTTATAACAATTTGTTTAAACAATTAAGTTTCTAAACAATTTTTAACATATAAAACCATTACGTAGACCACGATTCTGTTTCTAGTGTTCACTTTTTTGAAACCCCGATCGCGACGTATTGTTGAAAGTGAGCTAAAGTTAGTGTATCAAATTACGTCTACTATACGATCAGAAATTGATAATAATAAAATACTGTTAAAAATCCTTAGTGACTCTGTAGATTCAAAATTAAAAAATTTAGAATCACTTATAAATCAAGATTTAGCTTATCGAAACACAGAAATTATTAATCAATTGGATACTCGATTGACTGCTCTCAAAAATGAACGACAAAAAGCTAACAGTAGTCACAGAACTTCATAAACAAGCTAGAAGAAATTATCATCGTCGCCGAGTTGAAATGCGTGATATAGATGAAACTTGGCAAGCTGATTTAGTAGAAATGATACCTTATTCCAAAGTGAATAAAGGTTATAAATATTTGCTAACAGTTATAGATATATTTTCAAAATATGCTTGGGCTGTACCTGTAAAAAGCAAGAATGGAAAAGATGTTACTGAAGCAATGAAATCTATACTTGTTGAGGGACGAATTCCAAAGAATTTGCATACTGATAAAGGTAAAGAATTTTATAATTCTCAATTTGAAGCTTTAATGAAAAGAATAAAATTAATTTATATTCAACTTTTAGTAATCTGAAAGCATCAATTGTTGAGCGATTTAATCGTACTTTGAAAAACAAAATGTGGATGCAATTCAGTTTACGAGGAAATTATAAATGGAATGATATATTACCAATCCTTGTATCCAAATACAATGACACAAAACATCGAACAAATGATATGAAACCTAATGATGTTACTACTCTTGATGTTGAAAGATTGAAGCAACGTTTTCCAAAACAACGGAAAATACCATTCAAACTTTCAAAGTTCAAGATTGGAGATAGAGTTCGAGTCAGCAAGCATAAAAACATGTTCGAGAAAGGATATACACCAAATTTGTCAACAGAAATCTTCACAGTGGATCAGGTTATATCAACAGAACCTACGACTTACAAACTCAAGGATTATCAAGATCAACCAATCTCTGGAGGCTTCTACGAAGAGGAACTTCTCAAAGTGAAATATCCAGATATTTATTTAGTAAAAAAAGTGTTAAAAACAAGTGGAAGTAAAATTTATGTTAAATTGCTTGGTTTTGATAGCTCTCATAATAGCTGGGTAAATAAGTAAGATGTGTAAAAAGTTTTTGTAAAAGAATTGGAGGCGTGGATAAGCGTCAATCATCAAGCTTTAGGGGTTGAGGGTTCGATTCTTAAGTTATTTAAATATTTTCTCAAGTTATTTACTTGAGATTTGTCAAATGTGTCAATAGACACATTCTCATGCGTTACATACCCAAAATGTATTCCCGATTCAACCAAGCATTCAACAAACCCAGACTGAGGATTCGAACCCTCAACCATAATATAGCTTGACGACAGACGTTTATCCACACCTCCAATTCTTTTATGTAAACTTTTATTTATTAAATTATTGTTAAACTATTGTACATTTGAAGGTTTTTTAAATAAAGAACACAAGAAATTAATTTAACTGTATCATTTATTATAACATTTATTATACATTTTATAATATTATTTACATTTACCATAAGTCATCGAAGCAAACATTATTTACATTTGACATTAGTCATCGATTTTCGCGATTGCATAATGCCCCACGGTAAGGTATCAGTGCTGTCGGGGATTAAATACCTCTTATCATCTTGAGGACTAAGCGCGATTTTAGTTTGCCTTACCGTTTCGACATTATGCAATCGCGACCTTATATTACATTGCGTTCTGTTCTGAGTTGTAAAATCACGCAAACACTCTACATAATCATCGAACTTGATTGTCTTTTTGACAACACCTGATGTTACACCCTTGGCTTTCTTAATGAAGTCTTCGCCTTCAACGCAAACGCTGTACATCTTACTCCGCAAGCCAACAAATTCAGTCATAACTCGACCGTTACATTCGTCTTTCATAAGACCTAAGACCTTTTTGTTGGCTTGCGGAATACCGTACACGTTGCCAACCGGGTAATCAGATGTGTCGAAGCGGTTAATATCGTCTTTAATGTCTTTATACAAATCGCTACATTTGATTTCGTAGATCAAACTGTCAGTGTCTGTGTACATGAGCTTACATGAACCGTTGTATTTCGCAAACATATATTTGTAGTGGTACTCATACATCAAGGTTTTTGATATGTCCAGCACACTTAACCCAACATAAATGGGTTTGTTTAACAAGACCTCTACTTTTCGCAATTCAATGGCGACTAGATCTTCATCAAATATTGACCTACTGTGAAAGTTGGGTCGGGAAATAAGAACTTCGGCACCGTATCTACCAAACCATTTGATAACTAGCTTAACATCGACATGCTTGCGAACATTCTCCATAGTCTTTCCATACACCGCGTTGTTCATGAGCTTGAACAAATTCTTCTCAAACTCATTCTTCGCCGCGGTTCTCATCTCCGTGTTGTAATCGATGTACGGCTTCAACCATGTAGCTTGGTTGAATTGTAGAACTCGATGGATCTTGGTGAGCTTCAACCCATTAGCGAGAGCTTGCTTGAGAGCACGATAGTGGATGACGTACTTCGTTTTGCTCTTGAGGGTAGTCAGCAACTTCTTCTGCTTGCCCATTGGAGGTTTAGTGTTCTCCGGGCAGAATGGCAAGTCCTTGTGGACATCGTGGATGGCTTCCGGGTACTCCAAGTCCACTTCAAGGATGTATCCAATTGGCGAGTCATCCGGTACATTAAAGACGAAATTTTTGACATTGGAGACCCATTGGAAGCCACCGCATGGTAGAGATTGGGTCATCGCCCAACCGTACAAATTATTTGCGTCGAGGTAAATCAGGTACTTCAAATCTTCATCTTCTTTAAATTCAGACATGTATGGATTGTTCGCTTTAGCATATCGATTACAGCATTGACTTATACCACCTCTAATTCCCGACTCAACAAACATCATCATGTCAATATCTGTTAAAAGTTCTAGTCTAACCTTTGTAAAGCGAAGCATAGCGTCCCATGTTAAACCCGGTGTTGTGTAGTAATGCGCTGGATCTAAATCATACGCCTTGATACATTGGTCCCTAAAATTCTCGAAAACATCGGCGAGCAATAAAACATCGGTTTTCATGTACAGTTGAACATAGTCATGCAGACTCTGACAGTTAAACTCAGACCAGACTTTTTGAGCATGCGCGTACTCTTCGTCAGAGATGCCTGCGTCGTAAAGAGTGCTGTAGAATTTCTCTTTCGCAGGCAGCTCTGACTCATTGAGTTTACATTTATTATCGAGGTATTCGTAGGGAAAGACGCCTTTTCGTGTCAGCAATTCAATTTTTTCGTCATCCTGACTGGCAAATACCGATTTATCAGTCGGATAATCTTGCAGGTATGACGCAAGCTTCTCTAAAGACGAAGCCATGAATCTAAGCGAATCGATAAGATGAATTTCACTCATCTTCATATATTTTGTAAAGGAGATGTATTTCTCCTTATTCAAGGGGATGATTGAAATTCGACCTCCAAAATGAGTTGAGATCGCGTGAATAATAAAATGTGCGTCATACCCGCTAAGATTGTGGAAGACAATTGGAATCATTTGACTGTCCTGGTAATTCAAATTACAACCCTCATGGGCAGGACCTCGGTATTTACCAGTCAGGTGACAATGGTCTCACACTTTCTTTTCGGTCGGAGCTATCACAAGTTTACAAATGTGGCAAATCGTTGCGCGTTTGAAATCAGTGATTTGCTGAGGAGTTAGGGCGATCATTGGGATTGGATGTTTGAATACCGAATCAAACTTTTCACCCAATTGTCGTAACTCCTCAGCAAACCACTTCGCAGGATCGTCCTCATGTTTCGGATTCGCTACATACTTTGAGAGAGTGTCATCGTAACTACATTTCAAATAGTAGCCTAAACTTAACAATTTATGTCTTTGAAAGACTTCAGTTTTGCTTAAATTATCAGGATCTTCTTCTTCGGGAAGAAGCAAACTTTCGCAATCCGCGTAAATTACAAATGGCACTCTCTCTTTGTTATTAAAGTTTTTAAACTCTGTTACATTATTGTCAGGTTCGGGTAATCTAATTTTACATTCATTCACCCGTTTACAATTTTCGATGTGCTCAATCAGCTTTTCTTCAGCCCAGAAGTAGTGTAAGCAGCGATCACAAATAAATTTCTTATGCTTATTGATAGATAATTGATTACATACAAGCGCAAACAGATTTTTTATCCATACATAGTGGAAGTTTGTGAAATCAATATCATCGTTCAAATCAAATACATTTTCATCTTCGCTTTCATCGACATAATCATCTACAAGGTATAGCAAGTTTACATGCCTTGCTCTTTTCTCATTGGAGAGCTGAAGAGGATGCGCCGTGAACTTGCCATACCTTTTCACAAGACCATAGACATTAACAGAAATATCATTCAACTTTTCAAATTTCGGTATACATTTTAGTTTCATCGGAAAGTGGAGACCATCAAACTTTAATTCGTTTTTAAAATCTTTATAGCAAGAAGCACGATTAGAAGGGTGTACTTCGGGATGTAACGCTGACAAAATCGCCCATTTAAAACATTCATTATCATTCTTATTTTTTACATTAATACACACTTTTTTATTTTTAATTTTGTCAGGCAAATCTATATAGGAACTCGCACGCATAGGATTAAATTTATTTACATTGATCGCAAGCTTAATAATAGAATGAAGAGTCCAGCCGGATCCCTTCTCGTGGAACTCTTCCACTTTCCGCAGGATGACCTCCAGGATGTTGCTCTGGTACCACTCTGCAACCGCCGTCGTTGGGTAGATGCTTTTACCTTTGGTCGCGAAGTTGATTGCCTTAACCTCCTCCTCTCCGTTGACCATCCTTTTGAAGTTGGCGATGAGGACGGCGTTGATGATCATTGGACCTTTCTTCTTTAAGGCATCCTCGATGTGCGGCTGAAATAAGGTCGCTGCGTCTCCTAAAAACTCACTTATACCTACGTGGTTAATATTAACAACTACATTAGTATACATTTGGGACTGGAATGCACTCTCGCACTCTGCCCAACGGACACGAGTATTTGCACTTCCAGTGCCGACTTTTACCTGCGATTCAAACAGGACCTAAAATCGAATCAGGGTCTGTATTGGCTCCTGACAGCGTTGTTTCTGAGGAGTCCAGTACATAGACTTCAGAATCCGTGTCAGAAGCTCCACATTCCGCTGACACTCGTCAATCCACCGCTGTAGAAAGTGAGATTTGGTGTCTCCATCCTGCAACAGTGGAAGCAACTCGAGAGCATCCTGGATGGGAGGAATCATCAATTCACATTCATCCAGGATGCTCTTGTAGTCTGGACGCTTCGATGGGCCCTGCGCTCCGGCCGCCTTCCTCTTACCAGCCATTTCTATACACACTTAAAAGCTAATACTTACACACTTACAAGCTAGACACACAATAAAAACACAATAAATATAATACAAAATAAGAAGATGAAACAAAAAAAGAAGATGATACAAAAAAGATAAATACAAAAAAGATACAAAAAATGTTATAATACAAAGCTCTCCTACTGCTGCTACTGCTGCTACTGCTGCTACTGCTGCTGATGCTACTGCTGCTGATGCTACTACTGCTGATGCTACTGATGCTACTGTTGACAACCTCCAAGAACCTGTGAACAGAAACGAATGAAGAATCTGGCTGGAGATCCTCCTTATATAGCCAGAAAATCCCGCGTTTTTTTCTACGCATGCGCAACCCCTACTTTTTTTCTGCGCATGCGTACAAGACTCATACAATTATCTTTATGAGCAAAAGACTTATTCATTAGTGCGCATGCGCAGAAAAAAGTTGGGATGCTCGGAGCAGGAGTTGTAGCTCTCTCCTCCCGCGGTGGTGTTTGCGGAAAGCATTGTAAGAAATAATAATTATATTATATTAAACATTTACTTAAGGAGAAGAATTCTCTCGTAGGCTGCCATTTCAACCTCCAACTTCTGTCTGTCGAGTACTACCTCTTCAAGACCTCCCCCATGTAGGATCTCTTCTAACTCCTGGTCGCCAATCACCAACAGTGGTAGGGAAGGTGGAGGTGGTGACATTGGAGACCTTCCATTTTCTTAAAATAAATAATTAATTTTTAATTATTCAATTTAATTATTTATTTAATATAATTATTTATTTAACTTGATTATTAAAATAACTTACCCTGTAGAAGGTCTTCCAGAAGATCTGGCACCCGCAGTTCTCCATTGCTGCTGCGTCCGCCACCATCCCAGAACCTGAAAAGAATGATCTGAGCTCGGACGCACTACCATTAATATCTTTTTCCCACCACTGCACTATTTCACTGTGAGCGGCGCGCGCAACTGCTTACTTGTCGACTGCACGATCGGCGGGTCCGACAGTTCTCCAGTAGAACTCAACCGAGACGGTTGATCATGGGAACGCGTCTGGCAGCCATCTTAGACTGGACGCGCGAATATCGTAAGTTCAAAATAGAGGTTAGGTAAATTTTCGGTCATGTTGAAAAATGAAATATGGAGCCAACACACCAATTAGGTTAGTCAGCAACCATCTTAAAATAAAATAAGGCGCTAATATTTAATTTTGAAAAAATGGTAGCCATATTGAAATAATTTGAAGCGCGAATATTTAAATGTTAAAAATATTAAATTCAAAATAAAAGGTAGCCATCTTGAAAATAACTTAGGGTAACTATCTAAAATGGTTGGTAAGGTAGATTTATCACTAAATATTGTTAGAAAATTATCCTAAGAGGTCGGTAAGGTAGATTTAAATCTAAATATTGTTAGAAAATTATCAAAAATGGTTGATAAGGTATAATTATCATTAAATATCATCAGGTAAGTATCCTAAAGGGTCGGTATGGTCGATTTAACACTAAATATTGTTAGAAAATTATCAAAAATGGTTGATAAGGTAGATTTAGATGTAAATATTGTTCAAAAAATTATCCTAAAGTGTTGGTAAGGCAGTTTTAACACTAAATACATACCTAAAGCGCCACCTGGTGGTAAAAAGTTGCACTTCATAAAATGATTCCACTTGACCAGCTGATGGTACTACTATATAGGAAAAACTAGTAAGTGGCGCCATCTGGCGGGAAAACTCAAATTTCACTAAAGGAATCTGCATTACCGGCTGATGGTACTGGTAAGCGTTGGGAACTCGCTACAGGCTCCATTTGTCAGGAAAATTTAAATTTCACTAAAGGAATCTGCATTACCGGCCGATGGTACTGGTAAGTGTTGGTAACTCGCTACAGGCTACATTAATAAAATTAAAATTTCTCTAAAGGAATCTGCATTACCTGCCGAAGGTATTAATACGCTCACTCAATTGCTTAAACTAGTGTCAGCCATCTTGAAAATTGTGGGAACCCCCTCTAGTTCGGTAATATGTTAGCTCAATTGAATAGCGCCATCTAGAGGCAGCCATCTTGACAATAGTAGGAATCCTAGTCGGTAAGGTAGAATTTTAAAACACCTTCACTCAATTGCCCGAATTAGCGGCAACGATCTTGAAAATTTGGGGATTCCCCTTTAGGTCGGTAAGGTAGAACTTAAAATACTTTAGCTCAATTGCCCGAAATAGCGGCAGCCATCTTGAAAATCTGGGGATTCCCCTTTAGGTTGGTAAGGTAGAACTTAAAATACCTTAGCTCAATTGCCCGAAATAGCGCCATCTAGCGGCAGCCATATTGAAAATCTGGGGATTCCCCTTTAGGTCGGTAAGGTAGAACTCAAATTATCCTAGCTCAATTGCGCCATTTAGCGGCAACCCTCTAAAACACCCTTGCACAATTGTCTGAAATAGCATTACCCCCTGTATAAGCAACCGGGGAATCCCAGCTCGGTCGGTAAGGTAGAACTCTGACGTACCGACCGAGTCGAAACACCCAGTAGGAACCTGCAATACTGACTGTTGATGTGGTAGAAATCTGCTTTACCGACTTAGCCGAGATCAGAACCGTGTTCCAGAAATGACATAGCTCTACTACTCTCTTGTACTAAATATTCTCATTTCAACAACGTTCTTGTATTTTAAAGAATTTATTTTCTTTTAAATTTTATTTAAAGAATTTTTTTTTCCATTTAATTTGTCAAATAATAATCTAATTTTCCTAAATTTAAAATGTTGATCTCTTCAGTAACACTTACAAATAAACATTTAGAGATTTTAAATACTGATTATATAGAGAAAAAAATCAATTTTTGATTTAAATAAAAAAAATCCAATTTAAATCAAATAAATCGGATTTTTTGATTTTTTTAAAAAAATCATGATTTTCATCAGCCTTGAAATTTTGGGAACGGCTTTAGTAAGATATAAACTGAGTCATACATATTTGTTTTATGAATCAGTTTGAAAAATAGATATGTTATTAAGAAATCAAATATGATGGATAAGATAGAACTCTATATTCTGTTTCTAATGAGACATCTTTTTTGTTATCCTTAAACTATGTAAATTAGACTCCAAAATTATTAGAACAAAAAAAAATTTTTTTTTCGAAGTTATTAGTGATTGAAATTTTTAATAGTGCAAAATGAAAACATATTTTTCTCGAGATCTTCTTAACCGATTTTAAAAGTTAAAACAGCATTTTAATTGTTTCGAAACGTAGTTTTTAAAAATATTTTTTATTCTCAAGAATATTTAATTTTTATCGTTTTTTAAATTATTTATTTAATAAATGTTAATAAAAAACAGCTTTCTGCGTGCATTACGTATAATTTTAAAATACTGTTGTATTCTTTACACTTTTTTGATAATAAAACCGTTAAGAAAAAAAATGGCCCGCTGTTAGAGACAAATATATTAAATTTTTTTTCGGCGTACAAAAAACATTTTAAACTCAATTACATAAATCCGTTGACAATAAAAACCATTGAAAACAAAAGAAAACTTAAACATACATAATTTTTAAACTTTCATTCACCACCTATGCAAAAAAAATTTTGAACTCCGAAAATAGTTATTTTCGTATCGAGGGCGAGATTAGGAAAACCGAGGGGATCTGAAGCGCCCGAGGCTTCGGTGACGTCAGCGGGCGGAAATGTATTTTGCGCCCGCTTACCCTACCCCCGGGCGGGAATGACTCACTTTGCACCCACATTAAGTGCCCGAAATGACATACTTTCCGTGCATGTAGGACAAAAAAAATATTTTTAAAAACTACGTTTCAAGACAATTAAAATGCTTCTTTAACTTTTAAAATCGGTTAAGAAGATCTCGAGAAAAATATGTTTTCATTTTGCACTATTAAAAATTTCCACCACTAATAACTTCGAAAAAAAAATTTTTTTTGTTCTAATAATTTTAGAGCTTAATTGACATAGTTTAAAGATAACAAAAATGATGTCTTATTAGAAATAGAATTTTTACAATTTTAGCCGATCTGCTTGGCGAAGCCTGACCCTTTTGTATTATTTTACGAGAATTTATTTTTAACATTGCCAAAAATTGTTTACTTAGACAGTCATCTTT
Organism: Ganaspis brasiliensis; assembly: GCA_037103525.1. Taxonomy (NCBI): domain Eukaryota; kingdom Metazoa; phylum Arthropoda; class Insecta; order Hymenoptera; family Figitidae; genus Ganaspis; species Ganaspis brasiliensis. The sequence goes on from JAZKLR010000499.1 coordinate 74,429, forward strand.
TCACCCTTTTTCACCTATTTTGATGATTTGTCACCTTTCTCACCTCTTTGGGGTCAAAAATATATACCGAATTTTTTTGTAAATATTTCAAAGTATGTTCATAAAATTCAGATTCAATGTTTTAACTTTTTCTTTAATTCTTAATTATTCTCTTCAAATTTAATTTCCTTTTTTCAACTTTTAATTCATTTCTTAATTAATAAAAAAAAATTCTTGCCTTTTTTCAATTATTTTGTTTCTATTATTAACATGTTTCTTTAATTTTAAATTCAATTGTTCAATTTTTCTTCTTCAATTTACAATTTTTTTCAAATTTCAATACCATTTTCAGTTTTTAATTTTTTTCTCATTTATTCAATAATTCTCGGCTTTTTTAAATTACTTTTTTCAATTCTCAATTACATTCTTTATTACAATTCCATTCTTCAATTTTTAATGATTTTCCTCAATTTTCAACTTTTAATTATATGAATGGTAATTATTTATTTATATTTTCAATTCAGTTGTTACATGTGCAATTATTTTCAACAATTATTCCTATAATTTTTTTAATTTTTCAATTTGCGATTATTTTCTTTAAATTTGTTGATTCTTGTTCCATTTTTTAAATTATTTGTTTCCGTTTTCTAATCTTGACATTTTTCAAATTGCGTTTTCAATTGTCAATTATTTTCGTCATATTTTTAATATTCTCTTTAATTTATCATTATTCTCGTAATTTTTCAATTATTTCATTCAATTATTAATTATTTTTCGCAGTTTTGAATAATTTTCTACCAATTTTTCAATTATTCTCTTATTTTTGTCAGTTTCTAATTTTTTGTTCAATTATTAATCATTTTTTCAAATTTTAATTTATTTTTTCAATTTTGTATTTATTTTATTTAATTTTTTATTATTTTCTTTAATTTTTAATTATTTTCTTAAAATTTTGTCACATTTTTTAGGGAAAAAATTCACCTTTTCACCTTCTTTGAAGATAAATGGTACTGTGATGCCTGTATAATGAAATTAATTTTAAAAAAATTGTTTAATAAATAAATGTTTGGTGGTTTTTACATAGCGTGAAAATTTCCAAAATTTATTGAGTAAAAATAAAAAAAATAATCAGGTACCCATCTATGTAAGTTAGTATAGAAACATGTTTTACTTACCTCCTACCCAAAAGACCTTACCCCTTATAATAATTTAGTGTAGTTAACAGTCTTGAGAATTACTTTTAAAAAACCTGATCTTACATTTTATTTATAAATATATTGTTACACATATTTTAAGTATAAAGTATATTTATAACAATACATATTTTTTCTTGGTTTTAGGTGCGTTCCAGGAAGAAACTAATCGTCGTGGTGACTGTTTGCAGAAAACGTCGAGAAATGACTATCGATGTCCTGAAACAGTCCATGACATTCAAAAAATATTTTTGTATATTCTTAAAGTTTAGGCATTTCCATTTGTGACGCACGGATGATTTTACGTTTTTTTGTATTTTCTATTTTCTAGAAACTTTCAATAGTTTTTTTAATACAAAATTATACTAAAAATATAAAATCTAGTAAACAAAACTTTCTAAACCCTATATTATAAACTTTTTTATTCTATTTATTATCTTAATTTTTACAGTAAATAATGTCATGTGTCGTATTGAAAATCCAGCCAGGGAATGGCCAAAAATCTATTATACATAGTGTAAAGTAAGCGAAATCTTCAAGTAAAATTTCAATTTTCATTCATACTCATTTAAAAATCATTAATATTTTTTTTTTAAATTATATTTTTAGGAATTGCTTTTAGAATCATAAAATTTAAAGTTCTTTTTTAACTATATAAGCTATTATTTCAACATAACTAATTGAATTTAAAATTTTAACTTCATTTCCGTTCCTTCGCTTCCTGGAAATGCTCGTTTATAATAGAGATAGATAGAAAATAAAAACAATTGTTCAACGATTTTGTAAAAAAAAATGAAATTGTAAGTTCTGCAAACATCAATATTATTATAAATGCTGTAAATTATTAATTATATAAAAAAGACTTTATAATTTATTATTTTATTTAATAAAAACGATTTTTTTATAATAATAATAACATTTAATAATAATTTATTAGTTAATTTTATTTTTTTCTTCTCCCACTACCATTTGAAAAATAAAATATAATTTGTTATTGACATTTCAAATTAAATCCTAGGTGAATATTAATATAATAAAAGATTTTCAGTGTATTTATATATATATGTTACCGGCAAAACCCGAAGACCAGGCAATTCGCGAATTGCCTAGGCATTTTGGAAATTCCTATGAATCGCCAGGAAGTTCGGATAATACCTGAAAATGTTAGGCATTTCGCAAATTGCCTAGGCAATTCGCGAGATGACTAGTCATTTCGCGAATTGACAAAGCCGATTTAGGCAAATTAGAAATTTGATAATAATGAGACGTGTAAAAAAAGTCATTCTGAAATTTGGTACACTCATAGGGAAAAAACTCAGCTTTCGATTCCAATAATTTATTTTAAAATTAAACGAACCGATTTTGTGAAAAAAGCAAATTAAATATAACTATAAAAAGTTAGGGTCAGATTTTCAAAATATTAAAAAATAAAATTTATTGATGAAAAGAGCATTAAAATGTCTGTAAGAAACATATTCAACGAAATTTTTTTCTTTACATGTAAAGACAGAAAAAATTGAGAAGTTGTCAAGCAAATTTGATGAAATTGACCCCCCTCTATCCCCACCAATTTTTCAAAAAGGTCAAAAAAATTTTTGGGTTATATTAGCACTAGGTAGGACAATAAATTCCCCAAGTTTTACTTCATTTGAAGGAGATGAAATTTGAACTTGGAACATTACACGTAAAATGCTTCATATGTAAAAAGAAAGGCGTACTTTGCTACTCTATAAATGTCACAGTACTTGTTCTTGTTGCAACAAATAATTTCAAATGAGTAAATACACAATTGCCTTGCAAATTTTGTAATTTTTTTTACTTTTTCCAATTTGCCTAAATCGGCTTTGGCATTTCGCGAAATGCCTAGGAAATTCGCAAAATGCCTAGGAATTTCAGAAATGCCTATGAATCGCCAGGAAGTTCGGATAATTCCTATAAACTTCGTCAATTCGCGAAATACCTACACTGTTAGAAAAAACCTGAAAATTAATGCGCTTTTAATTCATTCACGTCACTGAATTTTCATTTAATGTTGAAGAAAAGTTATGATAATTCACAAATAAATTGAATTTTATTCAAGTATGCATTAATTTTAATTTAATTGCGCATTAAAGTAAAATTAATGCAATATTACCTTAACTTTGAGTTACCGATGAATGACAGTTATTTTTGCGTCGGTAGTAAGATAAGTTGCAGAATTATTGTCGTGCAGTTTGTGGTACAGTTTTATAATACTTATAGTGTAAATCGTGTTCAAAATAAACTTCTTTGATGAAGATTAAAATGAACTTTAACCTTGTGACTATGGTTTCTTGCCTCTTTATTTTTAATAACTGAATTTAATGAATATTGTAACCAACAATTTGTAAGTTATGTTTTCAGTGCGTCTATTTCTATTCGCGTGTGTATTTTGCAAACAAATGAATAATTATTAAGTGAATACTCTTATTCGTGTGTTTTTTTAAGATAATAATTAAAGTGTTCATAAATTGCTGTGCTTCTATTCAAAAAGTTTTCTACACGTTTTGTTTCTTTGGACTTTCTTGCATACGCGTATTTAAACAAATAGTTCATTAAAATCTAAGACAATATGAATGAATTTTCATTCACCTATGTTGGAAGTTTTTTCCAACCACCTACATTAAAATTAATGCACATGTGCATGGATTTTCAGTCACGCGTAACTGAATTTTCAGTCACGTGTTTTTAATTTTCATTTACGTGAATGGAAAAAACTTCCAGCATATGTGAGTGAAAATTTAGTCAGATTTTTCTAACAGTGTAGGCAATTCGCGAATTGCCTGGTCTTCGGGTTTTGCCGGTAACATATATATATTATGGAAAAAAATTCTCATCTCAAAAACCAGGCTTAGGTATTGTTTTTATTAAGGTAAGTATTATCACTAATATTAATTACTAAATTATTTTTATTTGTAAAATAAATAATTTTTTGATATCTTCAAAACATTTTTTTCAATCACAATTTCTATTAAATTCACTTAAAACTCGCATTAATATTAATTTGCTTTTGTAATTCTCAAATTTATTGTATTTATTTAATTTATTTTCTTTTTTATTTTCGCATTCTTCAATAATACAAAAAAAATACAATTCAATACTGACGACAAAAAATCAAAAAACGCGCGTTAAATTCAGAACCACTGTCGGTAAGTACGAACAACGTGCTGGCCGACTTATCAGAATCTGTTCAAAGGGACGTTACCAACTATACAATATTGCATTCAAGAAACAAAATAATAATATTTCTTGCAACGTTTACGTTTTCTTTATAAATTCAGGTTTGTTTCTCAATATTTATTGATTTAGATTAATTCTTAAGTCGATTAGAGGCCTATTTCTCTTTTAAAAGCTCTAAAACCGTCGTCCATATAGCACATTTTGACATGCCAGATTCCACATCGACCTGCTTTCCGACAAAGTGCACGAAACGTATAGCACATCACGATCTGCTTTCTGGTTTCCCGCGAAGTGCTATCTAAAAGTTTTTACAGTAACCTACTTCCCTGTCGAAAATCTGGTCAACAATTGTATGTTTTATAAATGCTTTAAAATAGTTTTAATTTGCTTAAACATGGATATCCGTGCACACTAGGCTCTTGAGGTGAATAGGTTTTACAAAAATGAATGCAAAATCGGCAACTGGGGTCTGATTTGTACTCATTTACACTCTCAAAATCCGTTTAGAACGAAATTCTAGCTGCTCGGTTTTGACAGAAGTACACGTTTATCTAAATCAGCGAAACAGCATAATTGATTTACGATATTTAATAAGTTTATTCAGGGAATTTACATAAACTTACAACATTAAACATATAAATAACAAAATTTTAACTTTATGCGTTATGTAATTACATAAATTACATAAATCCATGAATTAATTACTTCATATTTAAATATGTTGCTAAAAGAATTTGATAACCGCCTTTTTTAAATTAGACAAGTATCTCTTATCTTCAACCATTGAATGATTACGTTGATTTTGAATCGGTTTCAAATTTTTTTTATAAATACGTTATAAATTGTTTCACCAGCCTGTTCCGACCATATTCCAAGACTGATTTTATCCAAGAAAATAGGACACTAAGACAAGTGCTTTTAAATCACATGGATTTTTAGATAGCTGACTCCTGTTTAATATAATAACAATTGATATGTACTTTCCTAGTATGCAGAAAAATAATTAAAACATACTGACAAACTTTTAGAGTCTAAAAATGTGTGTCAAAGTTAAATCTTTAAAATTAGTACCCTTCGTTTCTTCTTTAAAAATTATTGACAAAATTGTGAATGCTTCTTTCTCCACTAGAAAAGTACATATTAATTGTGAAGAACTTGTAAGGGAATTGGAAATATCTTTTAAAAGTAAAAGTAGTTTTTATTTATTAATACTTTCTGTTATTATTTTACTATTGTTACTATTATTATTTATTATCATTATTTTTATTTTTATTTATTAAACAGGAGTTAGCGACACACTAAAAATCCATTTCATATTAAATCACTTGTCCCAGTGTCCTATTTCCTTGGATAAAATCGGTCTTGGAATATGGTCGGAACAAGCTGGTGAAACAATTTATAACGTATTTATAAAAAAAATTTGAAACCGATTCAAAATCAACCTGGTTGAAGATAAAAGATACTTGTCTAATTTAAAAAAGGCGGTAGTCGAATTCTCTTCGCAACATATTTAAATATGAAGTAATTAATTCATGGATTTATGTAATTTATGTAATTACATAACACATAAAGTTAAAAATTTGTTATTTATATGTTAAATAATGTTAGTTTATATAAATTCTCCGAATAAACTTATTAAATATCTCAAATCAACTTATGCTGTTTCGATGATTTAATTAAACGTGTATTTCTGGCGAAACCGAGCAGCTAGGATTTCCTTCTAAACGGATTTTGAGAGTGTATGTTTTTAAAGAGATTTTAGAGTTCGTAGAATGTTGAGAAACTACCATTTCAGAAACTATTAGACCTTTCACAAAGAACATAAATGTAACTATGTTATAACATACATATGTATGTTGTTAAAATATAACTAAACACGATTTCAACATCTTTCAATAAGTAATAAATTAGCAACGGCTGTCTGTGAACTTCATGTTTGAAGAACACATTTTTAACAGGAAGTTAAAAGTTTCATTTGTGTTCTGCAACATTAAATACACACTCTGTCATGAGGTAAACGAAATGCACTTTAAAATATGTTCAACACGAATTAGATGTTTGTATAATGTTATAGAAACATCATGCTCACAACTTTTGTTATTCAAAAATTGTATGTGAACATCGTCTTTTGAGAACATAGTTTTAACGAGACGCATGACTATGTTCTAATTCCGATTAGTTCGAACTTTCATTTGGTCGAATTCCATTATCCAGAACATTCTTGTAGCCGAATTCTCATTTCATAGAAATAATATTTGACGGAAGTCAAATGAAACCGATATTTCATATACTAGAATTCATGTATAACCGAAGTTTTATTTGACAGAATTCATATTTGATGGAATTTCCATTTAACAGAATGCCTAGGTGATGGAATTTCTATTTTATAGAATCGACATTTAAGCGAAGTTTCATTTGCTCGAATTTTAATTTACACGAAATAATTTTTAATAGAATCCTTATTAAAACGAAATGTTATTTAATATAATTCCTATTTCATCAAATATTTATATAATAGACTGTAAAGTTAAGTGAACTTTTATTTAATAGAATTTATATTTATCAAATTTTCATTTAACAGAGTTTCCAGGTGATAAAATTTCTATTTTATAGAATGCCTGTTTAAAAGAACTTTTAAGTGAGTGAATGTATTTTTCATAGAACTTCTACATGGTCGAATCTGTATTAAAACGAAATATTATTTAATACAATTCGCATTTCATTGAATATTAATATAATAGAATTTACAGATAAGTGAACTTTTATTTAATAGAATTCATTTTTAGTCGAATTTTCTTTTAACAGAATTCTCAAGTGAACGAATTTCTATTTTATAGAATCGACACTTAAACGAAGTTTCATTTGCTCGAATTTCGATTTACACGAAGTAATACTTGATAGAATTCTTAAAGCGCCGAATTCTCATTTGTCCGAAATCGCGAATGTCTGAATAAGCATTCGTTAGAAAGATTTTGGCGCGAATTTGAAAATTAACCAATCACAATTTTGTTGATAATTTCTGATTGGCCAATTTTCAAATTCGCGCCAATATCTTTTTAACGAATGGTTATTTAGGCATTCGCGATCTCGGACAAATGAGAATTCGGCGTTTTAAGAATTCTATCAAGTATTACTTCGTGTAAATCGAAATTCGAGCAAATGAAACTTTGCTGAAGTGTCAATTCTATAAAATAGAAATTCGATCATCTGAGCATTCTGCTAAATAAAAATTCGACCAAATATTAATTCTATTGAATAAAAGTTCACTTATCTGTTATTTCTATTATATTAATATTCAATGAAATGCGAATTACATTAAACAATATTTCGTTTTAATACAGATTCGAACATGTAGAATTTCTATTAAAAATGCATTCACTCACTTAAAAGTTCTTTTAAACAGGCATTCTATAAAATAGAAATTTTATCACCTGGAAACTCTGTTAAATGAAAATTCGATAAATATAAATTCTATTAAATAAAAGTTCACTTACCTGTACATTATACTATATAAATATTTAATAAAACTGGAATTATATCAAATAATATTTCGTTTTATTAAGGATTCTATTAAGTATTACTTCGTGAAAATTAAAATTCGGGCAAAAGAAACTGCGTTTAAGTGTCGATTCTATAAAATAGAAATTCGTTCACTTGAGAATTCTGTTAAAAAAAATTCGACTAAAAATCAATTATATTAAATGAAAGTTCACTTAACTTTACAGTCTATTATGTAAATATTCGATGTAATAGGAATTATATTAAATAACATTTCGTTTTAATAAGGATTCTATTAAAAATTATTTCGTGTAAATTAAAATTCGAGCAAATGAAACTTCGCTTAAATGTCGATTCTATAAAATAGAAATTCCATTACCTGGGCTTTCTGTTAAATGGAAATTCCATGAAATATGAATTCTGTCAAATAAAACTTCGGTTATATATGAATTCTACTATATGAAATATCAGTTTCATTTGACTTCCGTTAAATATTATTTCTATGAAATGAGAATTCGGCTACAAGAATGTTCTGGATAATGGAATTCGACCAAATGAAAGTGCGAACTAATCGGAATTAGAACATAGTCATGCGTCTCGTTTTAACAGATAGATTATGTTTCATCTGTGTAGCGTAACAACAATTTTATGCGGAGTAACATAGAAAACTAAATACATTTTTAACACTCTGCCAACACATATTTTGATGTTGGTACAATGTTATAGAAATATTTTTAAACAACTTTTCTGAAAATCATAGAACTCTTATAAAACTGTTTATGAAAACCATTGAAACTGAAAATTTCGTGTTTAGAAAACATTATGAGAACAAACGATTTCTGTTCCATTTATGGCGTGCAACAGTTACTGCACACACTACTTTATAGTAAAGTCAATACACATCAAACTATCTTCAAATGCATATTATTGACGTATTTCTTTAATATTGTAGAATCATATATTTAAGAAAGATTGAAGAAAATTATAAAACAGTCATAGAATTATTCGTGAACTTTTTTGACAAGGGGAGACCACGCGCTGTCGATTTTTCCCAAACATGACACTGTGCCTAATAAAAGACTATTTCATAAGGTTTTTTTTTGTAAAGTAGTAGAAGCCAACAATCTGTAGTTTTCGAAAAAGAAGTTAAAATTTTTTTTTGGAAATGGACGTCTACCGCATATAGCTCGTTAGGGGCCGTCCATAAACCACGTAGTCAGTTCAGGGGGAGAGGGGGTCCAGCCAAAGTCTACGGTTGTCTACGCTGGGGGGGGGGGGAGGTTTCGAGCCATGACTACGTAGTTTTATCATGATATTTATTTTTCTGTTTTTAAAATCTAGAAGGTGTTTTAATAGATTAATAGATTTAATAGATTATTTTATAAAAGTGCAAGTTGTATGTCATTATAAATGTCACTGTATAATAAATTATTTGAGGCTTACAAAAAGTGTTACTCAGGTGAAATATCAAAGTCGAAAATTCAGAATAATGTCAATGAACTGTGGAAATCTCTAAAACAGGATAAATGATCATTAAGTGACAATACAGAGAAAAAAATTAAAGAGTTACTTCTGCAAAAAACAACGAAAGATGCAGCTCGTCTAACTTATTTCACTAATTTACAGCAGGTAAGTTTTAATTCTAATTGTGTTTAAATTTTCAATGATCTGCATACGTAAATATCGTAAAATACTAGATTTAAATATTTTTTTATATTTGCTACCTTTTATTCTTTATTTTTTTTAAATACAATAATAGAAATAATTTTTGGACAATCAGAGATTTACAAATTCTTTAGAATAAGCATGATATAAGGTTTTCGATAATATTAAAAAATTGAAACGCATGAATGTATCATAAAAATTATTAAACCAAACTTTTATAGCTTAGAATTATTATTTTACGTTCCCTCAAATTTTAATTTATTCCTATTTTTATTTGTGATGATAATCTATCATAATTATCCGCTAATTCATTAATAAATAAATCTACAATTTTTTCTATGTGTAATGTGCAAACGTTTTCAATTAACAATTATTCTCCTTAAATTCTATAATTATTATTTAATTTTTTGAATTATTTTTTTGTCGATTATTATTTTAAATATAAAGTTTATAATAATCAAAAATTAGTAAAATAATTCATGTTTTATCATTTTTTTGCATTAAAAAAAATTTTTTTTAATCACTTTCCAATTAACGTTTATATTATTAATTTATTGCTTTCTCTATGAGGAAGCAAATTATTTTGCTTACTTGGAAGCGAAAAGTCCATGAAATGGACATAATTCTCATGTATTTTTTATGTTAAATTTTTATCATAAAATGGCACGTCTCCATCAATTTACTTTTTAGAAATCTGTTCGTGAAGATGTTCATACTTCTAACACTCCATCCACTTCTCGAGATGTTAGTGTCGGGATGCCGATAACTGCAGAAGCCGATAGTCCTGTTAGAGGTTACTAATTATCTAGTTTAATTGGATTAATTATTTAAGCTGAATTAAAAAATAAAAACAAGTTAAATTTATATTTTACTTTTCAAGGAAATAAACGTAAAAGAGTTGAGCGAATTGTAACAAGCAGTGATGAGGAATTCGACGCAAAATCAACAACAGTGACTAGTACTAGTCCAATTCGTTCTTTCAAAACTCCAGTTCAAGATACTTTAAAGGCCAAAATAAGCTTAAATGAGAAGAAGTTAATTGCAGCAAAAGAAAGCCGTCAGTCTGGTCTCGCTGGGTTGAATATTAATGACAAAATTGATAAAATAAAAAATAATTTAGAGACAGATAAAAAGCTGTTGTCAACGATGCAAAACAAAGCAAAACTCTCAAGAAAATATAGAAACAATAAAAAGCAAGTACTCAGCACATTTCGGAAAGAAAATCCAGATCTAGGAAGAGCTTTACGTGTAACCCTGTAATAAGAGGGTTATTGAGCAAGCGTTTTGGCTAGTTGAGCAAGCCCTCTGCTCAATTGTCCTAACGAAATATGGACAATTGGGCTGGTTGCTCATTCACCCAATGCATTGAGTCCAATAATCCACAAGGTATTTCGAGCTTAAAACTGGAGAAAAAGCGACTTAATATTGATATAACACCAAGAAACGTTAAATAAAGCATAAATACACAAAATTAGATAATAAAAATACGTATATTAAGAATAAATAACATTTTCGAAAGGACGTGATTTATTGACACACAGGGAGCAGAACACCTGACTAGCAAAATAGACGTAGCCAATCACAATTTAGTCTCTCGCGGTAGAAAGATTTTGATTGGCTACGTCTATTCTGCTAGTCAGGTGTTCTGCTCTCTGAGTGTCAATAAATCACGTCTTTTCGAAAATGTTATTTATTCTTAATATACGTATTTTTATTATCTAATTTTGTGTATTTATGCTTAATTTAACGTTTCTTAGTGTTTTATCAATATTAAGTCGCTTTTTCTCCAGTTTTAAGCTCGAAATACCTTGTGGATTATTGGACTCAATGCATTGGGTGAATGAGCAACCAGCCCAATTGTCCATATTTTGTTAGGACAATTGAGCAGAGGGCTTGCTCAACTAGCCAAAACGCTTGCTCAATAACCCTCTTATTACAGGGAAGTTGAAGATACAATCGAAACCAACTGACCGTTTTATTTAAAATTTTATGTTTGCATTATTTGCTATTTGTCTTTTCCATTTTAGATTCGAGAGACACCAGGCAGGCCCCGACTCTAAAATGATCAGCCAGAATTGTTGAAGGCTATTATAGACATTGCGACGTTTGGAGGAGCTGCTGACAATCGTCGACGTACGGAGTTAGTACGAAGTTGCAGAACCTTGGAAGACCTGCATATTGAGCTTGAAAATCAAGGTTTTACCTTATCAAGGAGCGGTGTTTATCTTAGACTCTTTTCTCGGAACTCTTGTACAACTGAGGGAAAAAAGCATGTCACCACTGTGCCAGTAAAGCTCTGTCGAGCTCAAGCAGATGCGAGGAAAGAGCATTGTGACGGGAAATTTTGTATTGCTTCAATAAAGTAGGTTTTAAGTTACTATTATTATAAACCATTACTATTTTACATTTTTAACTACAATGTCATTTTTCTTGACAGGTCTCTGGAACAATTAATATCAATCTTAGGCTCTAGACAAGTAGCCGTCATATCTCAAGACGATAAAAGCTGGGTGCTTCTTGGCCTAACTGCTGCAAAGAACCAGGCTCCTATTTTAATGCACTTGGAATATAAAATAATATTACCAGACCACGATTGGGTGGTAGCACCAAAACATAAGCTGATACCTAGCGTATATGCAGGAATCAAGATTGAAGATCGCAAAATCGGCGATCCGAAAGCAGTGACTTATTCCGGGCCAGCGTATATATAGGAATTCGTAGCGCGAAACATTCTTCTAGCACTGCAGAATCACACGCTTTTGATTTCCAGAGACTTTTACATCTAGAATCTTTTAAAGATATTTTTTATGGTAAAAAAAGTTTAAATAAACAATTTAATTAATTACAAAAACGGGTTTTAACTAGATTAGTTTTTTTCTCTGCAGATGGAGAACAAGTGAAGCCAGTGGTCGTAATCATGTCCGATGGTGGACCGGATGAAAACCCACGCTACCAAAAAGTAATTTCACATGCTATACATCATTTTAAAGAATTAAATCTGGATGCACTGTTTTTAATTACCAATGCTCCTGGACGAAGTGCGTATAATCGCGTAGAAAGGCGTATGGCACCTTTAAGCCGAGAACTATCTGGTTTATTACTCCCTGTCACGATCGGACTACGTGACTTATTTATTTTTATACCTTTTCTAAATAAATAAATCTGTTTGTTTAAAATCAAACTATAAGAATATGTAATTTTAAAAACACAAATAACTTTATATATTGCAAAAGAAATTTGTAATCATTGAAACAGAGAACACAGCTTGGCGAAATCAATTGTAAAATGGCGAAATCGCTCTCATTTTTAATGCCAACAAAGTATAATTTAAATACATCGAAAAATAAATCTAAAAGTACTTATATTAATCATAGAAAAAGCTGAATAACAAGGAGCTCAATAAATTACTAATTTCCTTTAAATATTCAAATTTCAATAAATTATTAAAAATTAAAACAAAGATAGATACTTATTTCACTTTACAGATAAAAAATATTATTTTAAAACAAAACGCAAGGTAAGTTGCTCCCGATAATAATTCGTCGAGGATTGCAACCATACCAAAAATTGCAAAACTGCATGAGAACTAATTTCATCAATGTTGATGAAATGTAAATCAGCAAAAATCGATGACCCAAAAGAACAGTCAATAAAACTGAATGAAAAGGGAAATCGAGGCCTTTTTTGCTGGAGCCGTCGCCCGATTAAGACGAGCATAGAGAGTTTTTGGGTAGCCGTCGCCAAGTAAAGACGAGCATATTTTTGTCTTGAGTTAAAGAAAACCACACCCATTAGGTGTCAATTTATACTTTCAATTATTAATTAAAGTGAAATAAGGCTGTAACGAATAAAGTAGTTGTCAATATAAAAAAGATCTAATAGAAAAAACAATCTAAAATAATCAGAATATTTTAAAGAAAAATTCATTAAAAAGATTTAAAGTAAATATTAAAAGAAATTAGTAAATATATATGTCGCCGCCACTTAGACGAATCCGACATTAAGCTAACTGTCCAGACAGTTAGCTAACTGCAGACAGTTAGACGAATACACGTCGATACCGTCTATTTGTCTAAGCAGTAAGCTAAATGTCCGACAGTTAGCTTACTGTCCACCGACATTTGGACATTTAGAGTAAAATAATTCAATGAATGGATTCACTTCATCTATATAAAAAAAAATTATTTAATGCGGCCAATAACAAAAAAAAACTAATTGTACATTAATTAATTACTAATTAATTATTTATTTTTGCACGGATTGGCATGGTGGCATCGAGAACCACATACAATATTTGCTTTAAAGCAAGAACAGCGCTTAGTACAGCACTGGTCCTTTGTCTCTTTGCAGTTACATTTTTTGTAACCTTGTCCCCCTGATCTAGACTGAGCTGCTGCGGCTTCTCGAAGAGAAAAAAATTTATCTTTTAGAACGTCGTCAATATTTATTGCAGTTGCACCCGATTTTTGGAGATCTGTTCTAGAAAACCAACCATTAATTATACCGTCTTTAGTGCCTATTTGGTAAACCTCATTTTTAAAATCGGTAACAACCCCAAAAATGTGACTGAAATCTAAAGGCCCTCTGTCTACAGTTGGAATAGCAAGAGTTACGCAATCGCCAATTAACAATGCTGTAAACATTTCTTGTGAAAATGTAACCATTTTTTCAGCAGCTACCTTTTGCCTCTTATTGCAATCATCTTGTTACAATGTTTTTCCTTCGACTACTATTTACAGATTGCGAATTAAAATTATTAATTTCTCATTAAATACAGTTTACGAAATATGTATAGAGTCTTATACTATAAGTACTTGACGAAAACAAAAACAATACACCCATTGTTTGAACTAAATGATTGCTTACAATCACGTTTAAGTTTTCGGCAAATGAAACTTATAATTAAATAATTCTAGAAAGATTACAAATTAATTTACAATTTAATTTATAATTATAATAATTATAAAATATGTATTTCGTCTCTTTATAATTAATTCATAGTAATTAATTAATGTAAAATTAGTTTTTTTTTTGTTATTGGCCGCATTAAATAAATTTTTTTTATATAGATGAAGAATGAATGAATAATCCATTCATTGAATTATTTTACTCTAAATGTCCCAATGTCGATGGACAGTAAGCTAACTGTCGGACATTTAGCTTACTACTTAGACAAATAGACGATATCGACGTGTATTCGTCTAACTGTCTGCAGTTAGCTAACTGTCTGGACAGTTAGCTTAATGTCGGATTCGTCTAAGTGGCGACGACATATATATTATTAAAGAAATTACTTATTGTCGAAGTAAACACGATTTATTTTTCTGGTGAGTAGAAATTCACGAACATTACACATTTACACTGATTACTACACGTTTAAAGTTCAAATCTTAAAGTTATCAAATTACATTATTTTATTTAAGACCATCATTTTAGTAAGACTTTCGGTTGCATTATAGTAAATTCATTGTAAACTCTTATGTATGCTTACCTTTTTTGTCTTTAATAAACTAAATGTTAACATATTATAAGAATAATTATCAACTTTTCTATTTGTTATTTACCTTTACCGAAATCAAATCAAAATACGGCCCTCTGCCGATATACTGAACAATAGTATAATTTTAAGGACGATCTCCTACCTTTCTTTCTTGATTAATTAATTATTTCATTATATTAATATAATCATTTTTTTGTAAACAGGGTAATTTTGTATAAGATCTGCTCTTATCAATTAAATTATTTTGATTAGGTTTTTTATAATCAATTTTTTGAAAGAGTTATTATTTTATTAAAAAACCACCCTCTACCCTTACACTCCCTCATGACCATTTTGGGTCACACCTTAATAAAAATATTGTGGTGGACAAAACTCTAGAGTTAAAGAATTTTGAATTCGCTGGAGAGACTCTTGCAGATGTATGGAGTAAAATGATTATCGACGGGTACCCAGTAAACGCTGAGTACGTCAAGCCAGAAAATATTGCTCAAAGTCCAAATACTGTATCACCCGAATGGTACAATTTACATGTGCAGGAGAGCCAATATTTTCTCCAGGTTTAAATTAACATAGTACCATATAAAAATATATGTTGTTTCTAATTTTCAATGGAGATAGCAAAAATGTGTAACTTATCGATTTAATAATTCCAGATTCTTAAATGCGCTGATGGAAACTGCTGTGGCGAGTGGAGGAGTGACGTAAAAGATGTTCTGTTCACGAGTTATGGTTTCTTACCACCGCCATTTCTAGGGATTGCAATCCCGCACAGTTTTCAATCCCGCGGGATCATTTGCGGGATTCGGTAACAATCCCGCGGGATCCCGCGGGATCCCGCAGTGTTTTTGGAATTTTTCCGGCGTTCATGGTTTTTTCTGCGTGTAAGTGCATGATTTAATAAATAAATTCTGTTAATTAGATAATTCTAATATGATGGGAACTTCAAAATTAAAACTATTTTTATTAAAAAAAGTTACTAATAAAAAGGCTATTGTACTGTACAATTAGACTCACTAATTTGTAATCAAGAAAGAAAATATGTGTGTTTATGTTTAAGTAATTGGTATTTATTGAGATTGGAAATTATAATTATAATCTGTAATTTTTTTATTCATTTAACTGAAAATATGATCTCAAAAAACATATTATATTAATGGTTTCGTCCCCCAACCTGCTTCTTAAGGAACTACAAATGTATCCTGCTGTTGAAAACGCTCTTTCCGCTTCTACACTGGTTCGCGTTATAGATTTTAAATAGTCGTAAACAATAGACAAATGTTTGCCCTTTATTCATTAGGTGATGTAAAAAAAATGAGTAAACAAGACACACTCATATTTAAGTTTAAGCCAATCATGCTTAAACTCGAGGTATTAATATTGAGGTATTTATATATTTTTTTGACCAAAAAAATGTTATTTTTTTATGTACATATCACCAATCAAAAAACCATGAAAAACTCTATCGAAACTGATAGTAGCAAATTTTTTTTAATTCATTGTTAAATATAAAACTAGGTGAGAATTATGTCCATTTCATGGACATTTCGCTTCCAAATAAGCAAAATAATTTGCTTCCTCATAGAGAAAGCAAGAAATTAATAATATATAACTTAATTGGGGAAGTAATTTAAAAATGATGAATTTTAAATGCAAAAAAATATAAAAATATGAATTATTTTGCGAATTCTTGATTAATTATAAAAGTTTTATAGGTCATTCGATTCGTTTTGAGATAAGGAATATGATTTTTGTATTCATTAAGTTGTATTTTTAGCATAAAATTTTTTTTTGGCAAAAACCGATTTTTTTCGATGAAAAATAGTGGTCAAAAAAATTTGGTTGGGTATTTTCAAAAATCTTTGTGTCCAAATTTAGATATTCATGAGCTTAATAAGTCATCCAAATTTTATTGGAATCCGTTTACGCGTTCTCAAGATATCTTGTACACAAAAAACGCTACACACACACACACACATACATACACAAACACATACACATACATCTGGACATTCGCTTAGGAATGAAAATTTTCGCTTTTTAGATAAAAATGAGTCGATTTCTACTATTTTTGGAAAATCGAATATTTTAACGATCACAAAGCTTCCTCTATGAGGAAGCAAAAATTACTAAAATTTGCGTTGTACCGTAAAACCCAGAAAGATTACCCCCCTCCCACTCCGAAAATATTGGACAAAAAAAAATCACCAAAGATTACCATCTGTACGCACTATAAATACTTCGAATTTAAGCATGATAGGCTAACAATTTTTTTTATTTTGATCACTTCATATAAAATCTCTCATATAAAAAACAAATGTCAGTTTTACGGATCCCGCATAATTTTGCGGATCCCGCAAAATATTATGCGGGATCCCGCTTTGCGGGATTGCAATCCCTAGCCATTTCCATTGCGAAGGACAGATCAAGGAAAGCTTATCATTCCTACCCCGGAAGACATTAAAGAAACTGATAGTTTTTCTGACCTTTGCCTTCGTCAATCTATTGGATTAAAACCTTTCACTACAACAGCTTATGATATTCCCTACGATTTTTACTGCCCTTCACTGCGTTTTGAAATCGAAGGTAATTATGGAGTTATTGGAAACTCATTTGAAAAAAAGTCATATTTTAAGTCCAATGGTCCGTATTTTTCTATTTAAATAGAAAAAATTGAAATTTTACCTTGAATTTCATGAAGAACATGTGATTCTTGTGCCGCATATTTTGCATCAAAGAAGCAAAAGGGTTTGCATAGTAAAGCAATGCATGGCCGTATTATTAGTGCTAGTGAAAAGCAGCGTGCAAAAAAATTAATTTCAAGACGGGGAACAGAAGTTACATGCGAGGTTAATTCTTTAGAACCCGTAATAGAATGGCTTGAAGAAGAAGACATTGAAATAGCTTCAGATTTTGTTCCTTATATTGAATCAGATGAAAATATATTTTCAGTGATATCTGATCTACATGACTGGCTAGTCTCACCATTTACTGACGAAGTTTTTTAAACATTGTTTAGTTATATTAAGATGAAATCTTTGAGATTTATGATGTTAAAGTTTTAACATTTTACTTGATGTTTAAAAAAAGCAAAATATATTTCTCTCTTTACTTATAAAAACAAATGTTTAAACTATAATAAGATTTATATTGTCAGATTCGATTGTTGCTATATGCAAAAAATATAAATTATTTCAGATTGTTTAATTTACTTGTTTTTATTGACACTTTTTATTGATATTGTAGTAAAAATGCATTTTGAAGGAAATAAAAAAAAACTACGTTCTATAGGGTAGGGAGGGGGGGGGGGGGTATTTGAGAAAATCTACGGTCGTCTACGGTGGGGGCCAACCAAGGTAGCGTGGCCGAGAAGTAAGAGCGCAAGAATTTTTTTTAATAAGCAATTAACAAAAATTATACCTTTTTCAAAATAATTTCTCAAAAATTTGTTATTAAAAACTATGCAATATTATATACTTTGTATTATTAATAATAAGATTATGTATTATTTCACTTTTATATTGTAAAAACTGCTTCTTTTTAAAAAATAATAATCTTTTTAACTGCTTATTTAAAGAAATATAAATTGTAGAAAACTGTTGTTTTTGTTGAAAAAATACAGAAACGTAAATAATAGATGAAATTAAAAAAAAAAATTGACTGTCACGAGACTCGAACTCGCAACATTGGGGATAGAATTTCTTGCGCTCCAACCTCTCGGTAACGCTACCTTGGTTGGAGTTTTTGCTAACAAGTTACATACGGTAGACGCCCATTTCCAAAAAAAATTTCAACTTTTTTTTCGAAAACTACATTTTGTTGGCTTCTACTACTTTACAAAAAAAACCTTATGTAATAGTCTTTCATTAGGCGAAGTGTCATGTTTGGGAAAAATCGACAGCGCGTGGTCTCCCCTTGTGAGATAGTAGAAATTGAATTTTGAAATGAAAATCTTGAGCAATGTGAACTATTATCATTTATTTTTTTAAAGAGAAAATTTAAAGGTTCATTTAATTACAAATTACTTAAATTTAGTTGTTTTGTTCCAATATTGTTCAAAAATGTATATTTTATTAAATATTACGTCTTAAATTGAAAATGTTATTTTTAAAGTAATTGTAATGAATAATTCTATAATAGAATTCAAAAATTCAATAGTATAAAACAATTTTTTTTAAATATAGTACTGCTTCAGTATCGGCTCTATGTTGGCTGCCAATACTGGGAACGTAATACCGTTTCAATAAACATCGATCTATAATTTATGGTTGTGTAATCAAAAGCCAGACACCAACTGATTCCCAATGAAGTGTTATTATTTGTTACAATAATATTATAATTTATTACTCTCTAAAAAAAAACTATTAATTTACTAATATCAAACTACTAACTGAAAAGTGAAATAACTACTAATTGAAACAGTGAAATTCACATTTTCAATTAGTAGATATTTCATTTTTCAATTAGTAGTTTTATACTAATAAATTAGTAGTTTTCTACTAAACATTAGTGAAAAATCACTAATTCAGATTTAGAGAGTAGGGGAGAGTGGCCATCAATGTACCAGTTTCTTCAATGAACCATTTCAATTTTCTCAGAAACATTTAAATAAAAATTCTCCTAATTTTAAATATAGGGGAGAGTGGCCATCAATGTACCAGTTTTTTCAATGAACCATTTCAATTTTCTCAGAAACAGTTAAATAAAAATTCTCCTAATTTTAAATATAAATGAAGTTTGCGTAAACACACTACGTCCATAAATTTGAGACGTGTGGATTTATTCTTTACAGAGAAAACTGAAAAAAACTGTTTTTGATGCACTGAAGAAAAAATTTACCTAAAATACAAACACGTTTTTTAATTGAAATAAGGCAATTTAAAAATAAAAGTACTTACGATTTATTTTGTTTTGGGCCTTAACTACAATATTCTAATGAGATAAAGATTTTGAAATATTGGATTAAGTTATAAATAACCATTTTTGTTGCAAATGTCATGTTGATTCAATGTACCGGGGAACAATGAACCACCTGGAATTTCAGTGTATTTTCGATTTCCAGAGTGGTATGCCTGATTATAAAACTAGGCATGCGTACAGCATGTGACAGCGATTGTTATCAGTACTTTTCTCAACATAGCAAAACTAAAATGCCATTTTAGCTAGTTAACTTAAATTTGAGGTATATTTATGTTATGCATTATCAATTAAAAAGTGTTAAGTAATAATTTTTTATAGTATTTGATAGAAAATAAGTTTTTTTACAAAGTGAAAATTGCAATATTATTATTGTTGAACATTTTAAGTGTTTTTATAGAGGTGGTTCATTGTGTACCCAGGTTGTTGAAAATGAAAATAGCTTGTTAGTTTAGAAAGATCCTAAATTTTATTATTTAATCAAAATAAATCGTGTATAATATGTGTGCATTACCTAGAGAAGTGTTGTAGTTTTATATTGATGCAAATAAGTGCTTGAAATTGGTGAAGTTGAATAAGTACTATGACCTTGAAAAAAACTCGGTACATTGATGGCCACTCTCCCCTAAATGAAGTTTGCGTAAACACACTACGTCCATAAATTTGAGAAATATGGATTTATTCTTTACAGAGAAAACTGAAAAAAAACTGTTTTTGATGCACTGAAGAAAAAATTTACCTAAAATACAAACACGTTTTTTAATTGAAATATGACAATTTAAAAATAAATGTACTTACGATTTATTTTATATCGGGCCTTAACTACAATATTCTAATGAGATAAAGATTTTGGAATATTGGATTAAGTTATAAAAAACCATTTTTGTTGCAAATCTCATGTTGATTCAATGTACCGGGGAACAATGAACCACCTGGAATTTCAGTGTATTTTCGATTTTCCGAGTAGTATGTCTCATTAAAAAACTAGGCATGCGTACAGCATGTTACAGCGATTGTTATCAGTACTCTTTTTAACATAGCAAAACTAAAATGCCATTATAGCTAGTTACACAGTGGGCCAGGAAGCCATCAAAAGTGGCCAAAATTAAAAATATATTTAAAAAACGATAATATTGACTTGAAATTTGTTACTCGGGGGTTTTTGGGGTCGCTGATTACGAATTTGATATCAAATTTACAAAATTCAAAATGGCGGATTCAAGATGGCGGACGATATTTTAATTATCACTGGGATTGGCTTGAAATTTGTTACTCGGGGGTTTTTAAGGTCGCTGATTACGAACCTGATGTCAGATTTACAAAATTCAAAATGGCGGATTCAAGATGGCGGACGATATTTTGGAAATCACTCGGACTTGCTTGAAATTTTTTAATCAGGGGTTTTTGGGGTCGCTGATTACGAATCTGATTTCAGATTTACAAAATTCAAAATGGCGGATTCAAAATGGCGGACGATATTTTGAAAATCACTCGGACTTGCTTGAAATTTTTTACTCAGGGGTTTTTGGGGTCGCTGATTATGAATCTGATGTCAGATTTACAAAATTCAAAATGGCGGATTCAAGATGGCGGACGATATTTTGAAAATCACTCGGACTTGCTTGAAATTTTTTACTCAGGGGGTGGGGTCGGGGTCGCTGATTGGTAATCTGATGTCAGATTTATAAATACACAATTTTATAATCATAGACTTCAAGTTTCGGTTTCGCTTTAGTTGAAGCTCATCAGTACGCTCCTTAACCCATTAAATACCAAGCCGAAACTGTCCGTACTACATACACTCAAACTAATTATTGGATTCATCGGCAAATCGAAAAAAAATTACCTCTATTTTTTTTCGTCATTTCTAATTGTCTATAAACAATTTGTTTAAACAAATTTTTTAAAGTTCGCTGTTTTGAAAAACAGTTAACGTTAATCGATTCTACTGGAAAAATTACGAAACTTTTCTACTTATCATTTTTTTCTGCGGTCGAACTTTAAAAAAATTTGTTTAAACAAATTATGTATACAATATGTATAAACAATTGTACAAAATAAAAAAATATAGGAAAATGTTTGTTTTTTTATTTGCCTATGTATCCAATAGATAGTTTTATTCAATATGCATCAGCAAATTTTTAGACCGAACCTTCTCTGATCAAATTTGTATATTCTTAATTTGTTCATAATTATTTTATAAACAAAATACTACTCGCAGAAAAAAATGATAAATAGAAAAGTTTCGTAATTTTTCCAGTAGAATCGATTGACGTTAACTGTTTTTCAAAAAAATTTTTTTTGTTTTTCAAAATGTTTTTTCAATTCAAAACAAATTATGTATAAACTATTAAAAATGACGCAAAATAATGGGAGTAGTTTTTTTTCCATTTGACTATAAATCCAATAATTAGTTTGAGTGTAGTAGGGACAGTTTCGGCTTGGTATTTAATGGGTTAATGTTCAAACGCAAAAAAAATTTTTTTAGTCATACCTCTGTTCAAACGCAAAAGTAGCAAAAAGTAACAATCCTGTCGTACAGTATTGTTCCTTAAGAGTCTTTAGAGACTTTAGTAAACTCAATATGAAGCGGAACTTAGGGGAACCTTCATTCGGAAGAAAGTCATTTTTTTCATAAAAAAAAAATAACGAAAAAAGACCCTTTTAGAATAATTTGGAAGATTAATTTATTGATTCAAATTATAATTTTTCTTCTCCTGATATCAACTAGGAGAGAAACTATCTTAAAAAATAAAAAATCACAAAACAATCGATTAAAACAAAGTTATTTCTGCAGAAGCACGCTTTAAAAATGTGCGAACAGGTCTGAGCACTCCCGAGTATAACTGCTAAATTAATAGTTTAATTAAGTTAATATTCCAGATTTTTGTGGTCTAACTATCCCTAAATAACATGATAAGTCTCACATTTGATAATTGCAAACTTGACTTTTGGCCAATTTTGAGTACTTCCTGGCCCACTGTGAGTTAACTTAAGTTTGAGGTATATTTATGTTGTGTGCATTACCTAGAGAAGTGTTGTAGTTTTAGATTGATGCAAAGAAGTGCTTGAAATTGGTGAAATTGAATAAGTACTATGACCTTGAAAAAAATCCGGTACATTAATGGCCACTCTCCCCTATGGTTAAAAAAAACATACTACACTCGAATCTCGTTATAACGACGATCTCGGGACTCAAAAGTCTCGGTATAACGACCGTAAGAGGGGTTATGTTTGTTTACATTGGAAACAGATGTTTGACGTTTTTAAATTATCAACTTGTTAGCTATGAAGGGTTCTACAAAAATCACATATATAATAGATAGTAATATAATAAAAGTAATAAAATATTAAAACAAATATTTATTAACGCAAATATCCAATCATCATACATGAAATAATTAAATTGTAGGGACAAAAAGAACAGTAAAATTGACATATGCAACAGCTCTGAAATTCGTTCGTGTTTTTCTTTTTTTTTTGTAAATAAAACTGGTAGGGATGAAGGGGAAAAATTTTTGTCGTTGTATCGAGAATTTTAGTGATCGTAATAACGAGAGAACGTTGTAACGAGATTCGTAATAACGAGATTCGAGTGTAATTAATAAAATTTTTTAAATTATAAATACATTTATTTAAATATATAGGATTAATATAATATAATAATATATTTATTTAAAAGATTAGGGAAAATATATTTCGGGTAATAGGAATTTATTTTATTTGTTCAATGAATGTTCATAATTATGAAGTGTATTTTTATTATTATAACCAAATTGATTATAATATAAGTAGTTGCTTGCTATTACACATAAGTCTACAATCTATAAAAAAGAACTTAATTAACAGAGCAACCGTAAGGAATAACAGATAAGTAAGAAACATTTTTTAGAAGCATTAACATACACGGTTGAGATATACAATTAAGTTTAATGCACTTGACATTATATTGTCCTTCAATCTTCATAACATGGTCAATCGAAGTGCGGTTACATAATAAGAATGGTCGCCTTGAAATACGCAAAGCTTGAACTAGCAGTACTACATCAATTCCGTTTAATACTAGGATACTCTTTATTTCTACAAAATCGCCTGAGGTAGTAGTAGCACATGAGTCGTTATTTTGTTTTCCTTCACAGTAGAATCAGTACAATATTTGGTCTGCTGAAAGATCATCCTTTCATAACATAGATAATGATTTACATCAACATTATTTATATAATGACGGAGAGCTGATAACTCATCTTCTGCAAGAGGTGGCATTGTACCTTTACCTAAAAGAGTGCAACCATTTAATTGGGTAATATACTTAAGTCTCTTGTAATCCAATATTTGTGATGAAAACTCCAGTGTTTTTGTACTCA
Organism: Ganaspis brasiliensis; assembly: GCA_037103525.1. NCBI lineage: Eukaryota > Metazoa > Arthropoda > Insecta > Hymenoptera > Figitidae > Ganaspis > Ganaspis brasiliensis. The sequence goes on from JAZKLR010000499.1 coordinate 98,740, forward strand.
GACGCATTTCAGAGCACAATAAAGGCAGAGACTTTTGCAATAATTGCGAATATTTCTATTAAAACTTTCGTACAGAAAACTATTTGTTCCCCACATGGGACCAAACTCCAGAATATTTTGAGGAACAATATGTGTTAGTAGATGTATATTATAGCACATATTTTCTTGACCAAAGTATTTCTAAAAAAAATGTGTAAGTCATCAGCAGTTTATGTGCATGAACTAATTCTTCGTGAGCAATTTTTTTCTTGAGTAGAATGTGTGTGGCTTTACTTAGTAAACAAAGATGAACGAGGTATTTATCTTTTAACAATCCAGATAATGTCGTTATGCAAATAAATAAAAGTCATGATCTCCAGTCACTGGCTTTCCATATCGCGCTTTCACTGAGAGGTCTTAGTTTTCTAATAACGGAGGAATTTGATTGCATTTCATTGATCTTACTATCAATAGTCTTTATAAGAAGTTCCATACCTATATCATTTTCAGCCATTGTAATCCACATTTTCTTTCTGCTTGGATCTAAAATAAGTTCTGTATGACGTATAATCACTCCTAGTAAAATTGCATGCCTGTAGTCCACAATAAATTCAAGACTTACATTAAAGTACTTAAGAAAAAGTAATGGTGTAGGGCTTTTTACACCTTTATAAACTGTATTGCCTTATAAAATTTTTGCCTGAATTTCTTTGCAAATATAGTATGTATTTCTAAATCATGCTTCAAAGTTTCTTCAGTTCTAATTGCAGCTGGCTTCTGTACTGTGAAACGACGACCAAGTTTTGTTCTGCTTGCTAATTAATAACAAAAGGTACATCCATAATGGACATGAAAAAAATCCAAGACCATTGAAGGACAATACAAATAATAAAAATACACAAAATATAGTATAATATTGAATAAAGTCATTGTACATTTTCGAAAAGAAATAAATTTAAACAATTTAATTAGAAATAAAATTTGATAATTAGTTGCCGATATTATATTGAAAAATTTTCTTAAAGCTATTTTTAAACTTGATCTAAGGAAATGTCGAAAATCCAAAAGATATTTTTATAGAAAATGATGAAGAAAAATATAATAAAGTAAATAAAGGTTTGTTTATGAAAACTAATACAAACTGATATCTAAATAATTTTAAACAAGATACCTCAGGCAAATTCAAATTAAAATACACAGCTGAAAAATGAAATTTTTAACGACAAGCAGAAATCCTTCACATCTACCAGAAAATTCTATCATTACAAAAAATGTTAAATTTACAGGATAGAAAAAAATTATATATATAATCGTCACTGTCTGCATGTAGTCCTTTTTCAGTCAATACGAGGAAATCATACGTTGAAAATCTTGGAAAAACGTGACAGCAGCAGATTTTGTATAGAGGCCCCTCATATTTTGGTAATAGAAATTTATGCGAGACTCTCCTTCCTTACTCCAATTCTGGGCGTTCCATTCACGTAACGCAGGATCAAATTTTTCTCTCCATTGGATACTCTGTCTCGCAGAACGTTCTTCAGCTGGTTGTACAGGTGTTGTTGTTTCTTCGTGCGATCTATCGCTAATGTCACATTTTTGAAATCTTGTGTCTGCTTCATTGAGTCTTTCATCTGCTTCGCAGTACTGAGAATTTCCATCGCCACAGGTTGAGATCTGCAGTACAGCTTTAAAGAACGTGGAGTAGGTCTTAATAGTGAAAAAATTCCAATTCGAGTAAAATTTAAATTTTGCAAATGAATATTGGAAAAATCTTTAAATATGAGATTTAAAAGATTTTGTACCTTTTGCTTGTCTGCGCTCTTGTCATAATCATTGTCAATGAGAGGTTCGGCAATATTAAAAATAATAACATTAGACATAGCTTTAATACGAATGTCGATCTCGTTAAGAATATACTCACTATCCTCATTAGCTGGTGCAGATATAATTTTTTCAATCTTAGATTCAACAGAATCAATTCTAAGTTGATTAGATGAGACTTTCTCTTCCATAGTCGTCAATCGAATTTTAATATCACTCACATCTTGTTTTAAATCCGTAACAGATGATTCAAGCCTTCTAAATCCCTCCGTCATAGTCGAATTCAATGACTTAATATCTTTAGACAGCGATTCCAAAATTTTCGTAATGGGGTCAACAGGAGCAGTCTTAGCACTTCGGGATGGACCGCAGCATTTGGAATAACCAACGTCGGGAATCAACTTAGTTTTCTCAGCACAACTAATATGATAGACAGCTCCACACCCATCACAAAGAGTTTTTTTGTCTATCACTTTTTGATTACAACCAATTTGGGTGGCATATTTGAAAGGATTTAATAAATTGCACAGGGAGTGAGAAATTTCAAACACAGCAGTGGCACAGACGAAAAACACCACGAGGAGAAAATTTTACAAACGGATAATACACTTTATATATTACCCGTAAAATAAACGAAAAATGATCAAAATTAATTATAAAAAAGTCACATAAAAAAAACCAAAATGCGGCTCTTGATCATTTAGACGTCAATAAACCATACATGAATGTATATAAGAGCATCAAAGGCTCATAGTATATAGAAAGCTTCAGATGTTATTCGAAAAGTCACTACATTATTCGTGCCACTCTATATCCAGAATTGAAAAAGTCGAAAAACGGCACATTTATGTACGAATAAATAGAAAAAAAGAAACCAATTTATGCGGCACCAGATTTAAAACAGTTGAGACACATCAGTATGATTCTTAATACACATAACACCTTGTTTTTATGAAAAAGTTTAGACACGCACGGAAACACGTATTTAATAGTAATCGGCCATAATTGATGATGATTATTGTATATCCATAAAAATCCATTCAAAGACAATTTATTTGCTTCGTCAACAAATGGTTTAAGAAAGGTTTGAAGGTTTGGATCCTTTTTACCAACATAAATCCCAGCAAGGAGAATATATTTGCATCGTTCTTCATGCGGTAACTCATTAACAGTTAAATAAATAGGCCAATAAGTTTTTTTAGATGAGTTTCCAAAAGCTATACCGTCAACGAAAAAATTATAAGAAAAATTATATGGGTTTGACAGAATACCATTATTATTAAAGTGTTTTTTATAAGCAGATCCATCATAAATGTCACTATAAATGGAGCTTTTACTTTCTCTTTGAAATCTATGATTTAAAATGTTATTTACAAAACTTTCGTCTTTTACAAAATTTTGAAGCTGACTTTCGAGGTTCAATATATCTACTTGAGCATCCCAGGACAGATTAGGACGAAGAGCTAAGCTTAGAGTCATAAACAAAATATCTGCAGAAGTTGTTTCAATACATGGACACAATTTGTTATTTTTAAAATCACTGCTTTCATGAAGATAGTTTATATTTATATCTTCTTCTGAAAAATTCGTTGATTCAGGCATCAAGTTTATTTCCTGTTCATTCACATTATATATTTCATTTACTCCTGATATTGGTGATGGTGGAGGGGAGGAACAAATTAAACTACCATTAGAAGTTGAATCGGATAAATGTGTCTCAATAGTTTGACTGTTACTCCGACTAGTGCTTTCTAAGATCTTTCTTTTCTTTGCCTATGAAAATAAATTATTTCAAATTAGATAATGATTTAAAAACAAAACAACCAAATAAAAAGTGTAATTGGAATATTAATAACTACCTTGGTAGAATTTTCACACAGATTTGTATCGGATGAGGATACTGAACCAGTTAAGTTGTTACATAATGACATATTGTCACAAAAATTTCCTGGTGGAGATTCAGGAATTTGAATAGACTCTATAGTGTTATCATTATTAACCTGAAACAGAAAAAAATTGTTGTAAAACTAAAATTCGCACGATAGATCGTACTATGTGATTGTCAAGTAAAAATTTCTAAGTGCAAAATCCAAATATATTGATTTGAAACAAGGAAAACGCTTATTTAACAAAAATGTATATATTAATATGACTTTGGCAGTCGGTACAATGATAGCACCGTACCGCGCCTGTAATTGCCGGTATTAGCGCAGTATTTAGCCGATACTTAATTTCCTCTTGGGATGTTTTGAAATTGTTTTTTAATTTGTCTTAAAAATAATTTTGAACAGGAAATATCGGCATAAGACTGAATTGAACATGTTTCCAGTACTGCGCCAGCATTAACTTGCTATAGTTTGGCTGAAAAATAGCATGAAACCTCACTCAAAAAAATTCTGGTTAGGGTATTTAACATTTCATTCTGGTTTAAAGTTGCCGCGAGACGAGACGAGACGATATTTTTGCCAGTCTCGTCTAGTCTTGAGTCCTCAAGACGAACAGCGAGTCTCATCTCGGAAAAGTCTCGTTTTGAGACACAGAGTTTACGTTTTAAGTTTTTTTTATAAACAAATTGTAAAAACATAAAAATTTCATTTTTTTTAATGTTTTGGTAAAATATCCTCATTTTAATTGTTACTTTATTGGTTCTGCAACTGCCAGTTTTGGCATGGGCATTAATGGGTTAATTTAATTTTTTATTCTCTGAACATCGCTAAATTCTGATTAATAGGTCGTAACGAAATTTTAAATAAGTCAATTGATGTGCTTTTAATTTGCCTAAAATACGTCTATGAGATGTTTGTTATCAAATTTAAATAATTCGCCACAAAAGCTATAAAACAAAACTTTTCTCAAAATTTTCCATTCTTAAAACTTTAATAACTCGGCATATATTTCCACTAGAAGGTTTGCAAATAATAGCTTACACTGAGAAAAAAATGCTATTGAATCAAATACCTTCATGCTATTGAATTCCATGTCATTACTTCATTGACAGATTTATTAGTTCATAAGCATAAACCTTTAAAGCAAAAGTCTGAAGTTTTTGAAATAATAGCATGGTGCTATCAAATCGCTGCTATCTACTCAATTGTTAATTTACTTAAATCAATAGCATATTTTAATATTTATTTAACATAGTTCTCTTAAAATGTTGTCATGGTATTTTTGAAAAAAAACATTTGAGTATTTGAATCATATAAGAAACTGTAGAATTGTAAACACCCTGCTTTAGATTTGATAGCATATGCTTTCGTTTCGAATAAACGGCGTATTTGCGGACTGCCAATAGCAGATGTTATTGAATCCTTAGTAGTGATGCCGTTCGAGACGAGGAAAAATGAGAATTTCTCACTTTTCCTCGTTGATTTCTCATAGCTTCCTCGGTTTTGCCTTTCACTTTCCTCGATATTTCTCAGATCGTTTCGTCTCTTCTCGGGCCGTCTCTTCTCGATCTCTTCTCGGTTTTTTGAGAAATTCTAACCAGATATTACTTCAGTGGTACTTTTTCCGTCTGGACTTTTGTAAGAAAAGAAATTAGCGTTCTCTATCCCTTTCTACAGTAGAAAAACTTTGAGCTCCACTGGCTTACTAACACTAAGAACCGAGTGCCTGTCCGCTGACGCACACATGTTCTATAGATGAACTTCTAACAGCTTAAAGCAACATCTGGCAAAAATTCCTCAAAAAATCGAGGCGAGAACGAGAAGAGACGGTTTGAGATGAGATGAAATGAGAAGAGACAGTTTGAGACGAGGATTTTTGAGAAATTTGGACCGCCTCATTCTCATATCGTCTCATTCCTCGATTTACTCGCTCGACGGCATCACTAATCCTTAGGCACTGTATTTGGCGCATTTGCGCGTAGGTCTTGTCAATGTTCTTCCCCCACCTCTTGGATTGTAGCTTATATAGGAAGTTCGTGAAACGGCTACCAGCGAGCGTATGGCATAGTGGTTAGAGCGTCGGGCTTTAGGCCCAGGGGTCGCGCGTTCGAGACCTCTCAGCGTCAAATATTTTAATTTATAAGTTGTGCGTTAGAATTAAGATGTATACTGTTAAAAAAATGGTATATGCGCTTACAACTTTACACCGGTGTTAAGAAATCGGTGCGATTTTGGCCGTGCACTACACCGGCCGAGTGTAAACTTAAAACAAATTGGCATTTACAACCAAGCGGTGTAAACGGACTATCAAATCGCACCAAAAAGTGCGATTGTCAGTTTCTTTGTCTAACTGTCCCTCTCTTCGCCCCCTTTGTCAACATCTGAGAATAGCCATTTTTACGTTTTCTTCTAATTTTCGTTTTCACTGAATCCACTAGCAGACAACTATATATATGACATGACTAGAAGTTTCCAATGCTCGAACGCGCGACATGTTTTTCCCACGTTCAAAATTGAAACAGCCCATTATTAGTAAACTAAATGATTACTTAATATTTAAATATGATAAATCCAGTTTATCAAAAACATAATATACCTAATGTAACTTAATATATAAAGTGAAAAACAATGAAACACAGAAGTAAATAAAAACAAAAAAAGATTACTCGACGACATAACCTAAACAAAGTATTGAAAATAATGTCGTATCAATTTATTCAATTCTCTAGTCTATTCTATGTGGCATATAAATTTCCGAATATTATTTCAGCTTCTTTAAGATATTTTAAATTCAGAATTTTATTTAAAAACAATTGGAATTTATTTTTATAATTTAGAAAAACAGGAACAGGTTTTATAATAGAGAAAAATATCAATTGTTGTAAAATCGAATGTTTTTTACAAAATGTATTCTATGTGGCAAATAAATATCCAAAATATTGTTTTAGTTTTTTTAAGTTATTCCAAACTCAAAACTGAATTTAAAAAAAATTGGATGATATTTCTATAATTTATTAAAACAAAAACATGTTTTAGAATAGAGACAAAATATCAATTTTTGTAAAACAGAATACTTTTTCCAAATTCTATTCTATGTGGTATATAAATTTGCTAAATATGTTTTGCAATTCCTTAGGCTGTGTTAAAATAAGAACTGTATTAAAAAAAAATTAGATTATATTTTTAAATTTTATCGAAACAAGAACAAGTTTTAGAATAGACACAAAATATCAATATTTGTAAAACAGAATATTTTTTCCAAATTTTAATCTATGTGTCATAAATTTCCCAATTATTTTTTTGGATTCTTAAAGATATTTTAAATTTAGAATTGTATTTAAAAAAATTAAATGATATTTTTATAATTTATATAATACATTTCTGAATTTAAAATATCTTAAAGAATCTAAAATAATATTTAGGAAATTTATGTGCCACATAGAATAGAATTCGAAAAAAATATTCGGTTTGACCAAAATTAATATTTTGTCTCTATTCTAAAAGCTGTTTTTGATTCCATAAATTATAGAAATATCATATAACTTTTTTTAAATACAGTATTAAACATTAAATATCTTAAAAAATAACAATTAAAATTTGGGAAATTTATATAACACATAGAACGGAAATTAGAAAAGATATTCAGTCATACAAAAATTGATATTTGGCCTCTAGTATACAACCTGATTTTGTTCCCATAAATTATAAAAATATCATATATATTTTTTTTAAATACAATTCTAAATTTAGATTTTCTTAAAGATTCTAAAATAATATTTAGTAAATTTATTAGCCATAGAATCGGTAAAAAATATTCGATTCTACAAAAATTGACATTTGCTCTCCAGTCTAAAACCTGATTTTGTTCTCATAAATTATAAAAATGTCATCTATTTTTTTTAAATTCAATTCTGAATTTGGATTTCCTTAAAGATTCTAAAATAATATTTGGGAAATTTATTTGCCATAGAATGTGTAAAAAATATTCGATTCTACAAAAATTGACATTTGGTCTGTGGTCTAAAACCTGATTTTCTTCTCATAAATAATAAAAATTTCAGTTTTTTTTTAAATTCAATTCTGAATTTGGATTTTCTTAAAGAATATAAAATGATATTTAGGAAATTTATTTTCCATAGAATGTGTAAAAAATATTCGATTCAACAAAAATTGATATTTGGTCTCGGGTCTAAAACCTGATTTTGTTCTCATAAATTATAAAAGTGTCATCTATTTTTTTAAAATTCAATTCTGAATTTAGATTTTCTTAAAGAATATAAAATAATATTTGGGAAAGTTTTTTCCCATAGAATGTGTAAAAAATATTCGATTCTACAAAAATTGACATTTGGTCTCTGGTCTAGAACACGTTTTTGTTCTCATAAATTTTAAAAATATCATCTATTTTTTTTTTTTTGCTCTGAATTTGAATTTTCTTAAAGATTCTAAAATAATATTTTGGAAATTTATTTGACATAGAATGTGTAAAATATATTCGATTCTACAAAAATTGACATTTGGTCTGTTGTCTAAAACCTGATTTTCTTCTCATAAATAATAAAAATATCAGCTATTTTTTTTTAAGTTCAATTCTGAATTTGGATTTTCTCAAAGATTATAAAATGATATTTGGGAAATTTATTTGCCATAGAATGTGTAAAAAATATTCGATTCAACAAAAATTGATATTTGGTCTCGGGTCTAAAACCTGATTTTGTTCTCATAAATTATAAAAATGTCATCTATTTTTTTTAAATTCAATTCTGAATTTAGATTTTCTTAAAGATTATAAAATAATATTTGGGAAATTTTTTTCCCATAGAATGTGTAAAAAATATTCGATTCTACAAAAATTGACATTTGGTCTCTGGTCTAGAACACGTTTTTGTTCTCATAAATTTTAAAAATATGATCTATTTTTTTTTTTGCTCTGAATTTGAATTTTCTTAAAGATTCTAAAATAGTATTTTGGAAATTTATTTGTCATAGAATGTGTACAAAATATTCTATTCTACAAAAATTGACATTTGGTCTGTGGTCTAAAACCTGATTTTCTTCTCATAAATAATAAAAATATCAGCTATTTTTTTTTAAATTCAATTCTGAATTTGGATTTTCTTAAAGATTCTAACATAATATTTGGGAAATTTATTTGCCATAGAATGTGTACAAAATATTCGATTCTACAAAAATTGACATTTGGTCTCTGGTCTAAAACCTTATTTTCTTCTCATAAATAATAAAAATATCAGCTATTTTTTTTTAAATTCAATTCTAAATTTAGATTTTCTTAAAGATTATAAAATAATATTGGGGAAATTTTTTTCCAAAAAATGTGTACAAAATATTCGATTCTACAAAAATTGATATTTGGTCCCTGGTCTAGAACCCGTTTTTGTTCTCATAAATTTTAAAAATATCATCTATTTTTTTTTTGCTCTGAATTTGAATTTTCTTAAAGATTCTAAAATAATATTTTGGAAATTTATTTGCCATTGGATGTGTAAAAAATATTCGATTCTACAAAAATTGACATTTGGTCTCTGGTCTAAAACCTGATTTTGTTCTCATAAATTATAAAAATATCATGTATTTTTGTTTTAAATACAATTCTGAATTTGGATTTTCTTAAAGATTCTAAAATAATATTTGGAAAATTTCTTTGCCATAGAATGTTTAAAAAATATTCAATTCTACAAAAATTTTTATTTGGTCTGTAGTCTAAAACCTGATTGTGTTCCCATAAATGATAAAAATATCTTCTTATTTTTTTTAAATACAGGTTTGAATACAAATATCTTAAAGAATTTAAAACAATATTTCAGAAATTTATTTGCCACATAGAATAGAATTTGGAAAGAGTATTCGGTTTTACAAAAATTTATATTTTGTGTTGATTCTAAAACCTGATTATGTATCCATAATTTATAAGAATATCATTAAATAGAGTTTTGAATTTAAAAAATTAGAATATCTTAAAGAATATTTGAAAAATATTTAGCAACTTTATGTGCCATGTTGAATAGAATTTCAAGTAAATATTGTGCTTTACAAAAACTGATATGTTGCCTCTAGTCTTAAAACCGTTTTTGTTTCCATAAATTATCAATATATTTTTGTTAATTTCTTATTAAATTTTGTTTTTATTTGAACATATGTTCAAAAATTTAAAAAATACTTAGGATCTTTCAGTGCCACATAGAATAGAATTTGAAAAATATATTCTCTTTTACAAAAAATTGGTATGTCATATGGTCATATGTTATGTTTGCGTTGTCAATTCTGTTGAGCATAACCATTAAAACGTTTGTGGCTTTGTTGTTAAGCTGTGTGTAATATCATTTGTGCTCTTGACAATTTTAAATAATAACTTGAGTGTATGACTTTTGAGTAAAAATGTGTATTGATAGTTTAGAATTTGTGTTTTTATGGATGTGATTGTAGGTTATGTGTAATCGCGAGTGGCACTCGCACCAATCAGTGTTGATGTCTCATGTGTCATAACAACTTCGCACCGTAACACACTGAGAAAATAAGTTGACTAAATACAACCAATTTTTATTAAATTTAGCAGAGAGAGGTTGTTGATATTGCACCTGCAAAGCACTTAATTGATTTTAGCAGTGCATATGCTCCGGTATCCTAGAAGTTTGATTGTCATCGCCGGTGTTTTGTTTGTTTTGTCCCGAGGAACCCTAACCTAGAAATAAAGCTGCTTGGCTAGAGGCTTATTTTCTCAGTGCACTGGCGTTGCAATTTAAAAGTGTAACTTACAAAAAATCAACACTTTTAAGGATGCATTGCATTTTCTTCGCACTTTTTGGTGTAAAGTGCGTTTCTTTTTTTTAAAAGTGTTTATGTTATATGTATAAAAATAATGTAAAAATGTTATAAAATAGTATAAATAATAAATATAAAATATAATAAATAAATACAAAGATTCCGTACAACTGATAGGATGTTACCAGTTAAAGAGAATTAATATTTATTTTGACTCATTATATTTATCTCCCAAAAGTAAGGTGTTATTGCTTCAAAGTCAGATACTTTCGATTTGATAGCACCATGCTATCAAATTGAAATTATCTGTATATAATGTAACAAACTGCTACTTTAGGGGTAACATTATATACTATTCTTCTGTAGGAATGACTTATTGATACAATAGAACTTATTTTATTAAATCTACAGCATATACATATATTTTAAAACAATTTGCTGATAATGCAACTAATCATGGTTTGATTCAATAGAAGCGACACTTTAGAGTCATAAAAGCACACGGAAAAAAGAGGTTTGGTAAATATGATCAAACTGAGTTTGTTTGGCTGTAGAGAGGTTGCTTGAAACAAACGAATGGTTGTGATTACCTAACTGGTTTGGTTTTTAGTGTCGTACTTGAATGGTTGTATCAATTCGGTTATTTGAATCAAATATTTGGTTGTGACAACCAAACTCTTGCTACCAAACAAGTTTATCCCATCCCCACTGCTTGAAAAATGGGACTTAGAAAATCAATTGCTGATAGTCATTTCTTTAAAGTAATTTTTTTTTTTAATTTCTATTAAAGATTACATTTTGTAAATAAAGATTTCACAATTGGGTCATTCTCTGTAAAAAATGCCCCCCATAAAAATGTTTTCTTCCTAATGATATATGTCATAATATACATAAAAAAAATATAAAAAGTAGGGTGTTAGGTCAGTGTAATGCGTGGTTGCCATATTTTAAGGGGTTAAATTTTATGGTCGCATAACTTTCATAGGCCAATAACTTTTTTCCTGATCATTGAATTTGAAAATCTTATAGATGTTTTTTATGAATAATTTTCCAAACTTTTAAATTATATAAATAACAATTTTTAAAATTTTAGTTTTGACAAGAAAAATGAAAAAATTATTTTTTAATGTAATTTTTAACACTCAAGCCCCATTAGGATTTTTTGTAGCATTATCCAACAAAGTTCTTTAGGTATTTAATAAGCTTTTTACCCCTCAAATGGCATTTTGGGACAGCACGGTGTATATGAACCACAATTGAATTTTCACTTGAAACATTCCACTAATTTGTAACTTGTGTTCTCGGGCGACCTATAATAATTCCTGAATTGTTTAAAAATTTGTTAGAATTATTTTAAAATGATCTATAACCGTTTTTGCGACTGTTGTAAAATAATAGATGCGAATTAGTGGGTTGTTTCAATGCAAATTCAATTGTGGCTCGTATACAACCTGCTGTTCCAAAATGACATTTAATGGGTAAAAATAAAAAACTTTTCTGGACAATGCTAGAAAAAATCCTAGTGGGGCCTGAGAGTTAAAAATTACATTAAAAAATATTTTTCTTATTTTTCTTGTCAAAACTAAAATTTTTAAAATTGTTAGTTATATAATTTAAAAGTTTAGAAAATTCTTTATAAAAAACATAAGATTTTCAAATTCAATGATGACGAAAAAAGTTATTGGCAGATGAAAATTATGGTACCGTAAAATTTAACCCCTGATAATATGGCAACCACGCATTACACTGACCTAACACCCTACTTTTTATATTTGTTTTTATGTATATTAAGACATATATCATTAACGAACAAAAATTTTTTGGGTAGTTTTTTTTTACAGAGAATGATCCAATTGTATGAAGAAAATTATAATAAAGCATAATAACAATATTATTTGTAATAATATGATAAAACTATAAATACTTCTTTAATAATAATATATTGGCGGAACAAAAAGTATTAATATTTTAAAAATATTAAGTAATATTAAATACTATTAATAATAATAATATAATATATACAATAATATAATATAATAACAATAATATTAATAATACTAAATTATTATTTGTAATAATGTGATAAAACTTTAAATACTTCTTTAACAATAATACATTGGCAGAAAACAAATAAAAAATTATTAAATTAATTATTAATTAATTTCAAGCATGATATATGTTAAAACGATTCTGGGGACTAATGTATAAAGACCTATAGTGATTTTTCTGCTCCCATTTATATACAAAAATTTTTTTAAACAAATTTATTATTATTTTTTATGCATAATATTAAATATTAAATATAATCATATAATTAAATCTAATAAAATAAAAAATAACAAATTATGAAACATATTTTTTAATTATATTTTTATGCAGATCGCAGCATAAAGAACCATTAGGATTATATTTATTAGTACCGAAAATAATTTTATCATTTTTTCTAATTTTTTGTACAAATTTTGTATCAATATTAACAGAAATTAAACGCTATTTTTTTGATCCTATTTAATCTTTCCTGATCTGCTAAAACAATAATTATAATTATAAAAACGTTGCAAAATGATGCTTTCAAAAAACTGTGATTTTATGGTTTTACCACAATAATCCTTCTCCATCTCTATATGTCACGTTTTAACATAATTATAAAATATTTATGGTACTTTACAGTTTACAACTAGGATGTTGCAAACAACGGACCTTTAACATCTGGAAGTAATTTCAACGTTAGACCGGTCGCTCCGGGACCGCCTGGTCGGCCAGAGTTTAAATTTCAGGAAAATTTTTTTTTGCAAGGGTTTTAAGAATCGACAAATTTCGTTAAACATCGAAAAATTTAAAATACAGCGTTGCCAAATATTTTCCTTTTTCGACGTTGTCAGTTCTTAAATTTTGGATTTCATCATATTTTCAACCACCAGCCTTTAGTGTACGAAAAGATTTTCAACCGTAAGCTGTTGGAAGGATTTGCTTAACCGTAGCGGCAAAAGTTTTTATGTTATTTAGTGTCGGGCATGAAAAGTGTGTTTATTTTGTGAATTAGTGAATAACAAGATTGTTACTGTTGTAATATGTGTAAATAATTTTATAAATAACAAAATTATTCTACATAAATGAGAAAATGAACTTCAAACTTCTTCTCCGTGAATGGGGTTTTGAAAGGTACATCCAAAAGTTTGAAGGTAAGAGTAATGATAATTATATAATATAAATATAAAATTGGAAGTAGAACATTTGTAACATTTATATTAAAAAAATAATTAAAACTATGATAGATATTAGAATTTATTTGTCTAATTATTAGTTTCCTTCTGTCTAGATTGTAAATATTCTTGAAGTTATTTAATTTTAGTTGTTGTTAATAATAATATAATACAAAAAATTTACGGTTTGTATGATATGCAATGAAATATAATGATAAATTTAAATTTCTCTTTTAAATATAAACAGTTTAAAATAAGCATACTTTAATTACTTTGAAAAATGTAGTAAATTTAAAAAGGGAATTATAGAGTTTTTTAATGTCTATTTTAGTAAACATCGTTTTTTCGGTTTTCAAAATTTATAAGTTGCAAGACCAACTTTCAAATTAACCATAATTTAATTTTTATGAAAACGATTTTCCAACTTTTAAAATTTTAAAAATTTGAATAAATAAATAGATGGTATAAATTTTGATAAATAGATGAAGAAATCGATGACGAATGTTTCCAATTTTTGGACCGAGAAAAAATTGCAGAATTAATTCCTAAAATAGGACCTTACTCAAAATTTCTTTCGTTATATAACAAATGGATTCAAGATAATGAAAAAAATTTGCCCAGTACTTCAACAACTGTATGTACTCATTTTATTTACCTTTAAATAACAAATTGTGCCTATTCGATTAGCACTTATTGAAAGTATATATGCACTTATTTTTATACATGCACGAGTTTTTACTTATTCAGATTTAGAAAGTGTTTTTCATGTCGTCTTTTTCATCAGAATGTCTATTTGTACAAAAGATCTCGACCAATCAGAAAATTACTTGTACAATTACTAATAGTTTATTCTAAGTAGTATATATGTTAGCTAAATTAGTAAAAATTTGTAAGAAGCTTCAAATGTTGATAGCCGCGTATGAATTTTCGTATAAATAGACACATCTATAACATTTTGTAGATCATAAGATAAAAATTAATAGACAAAGCATTTTAAATTTTATTATCCATAAGATATTTAGATAAAACAATGAAATAATATAATATAAATAATAATATGATTAATATATTCTAAATTTCATACTCTCTAAATTTGAAGAAGTGAATCACTTATTTAGATGTCAAAAGACTTTCACTTTTTCAATAAGCTCATATACACTTTTTAAAAAGGGACATTTCACTCTAAATAAGTGAAATTGTCACTTATTGTAAGTGCATGTACATGAAATTTTATTTATATATACTTATTAGGGTGGCCGAAAAAAAAATTTAATTTTCATAAACCTTACCCCCTAATTTTGTTCTTTGACGAAAAATATGAGAAACGTATTTTTTTAAATATTAATACGTGCCGTAAAGCCCTTGAAAATATTTCTTTGTGTAAACGATATTTTTATTCATGGATTTTCAAACAATGAAAATTTGTAGTGTATTTATTCAATAAATTATATTAACTCTTTGTTATTTGGCTGTAAACAACCCATAAACTTAAAAAACCTGAAATTTATTTAAAAAAAAATTAATTATTATTTTTAATGCATTTTCTTCATTCATTGATATTATTATCAAAATATATATATATGTTTTCACGTGTTACATAATTTGTTTAAACAAATTTATTGTTGTTATTTCCCTACAGCCCACAATCTGACAAGTAAATCTACCGTTTTTGTAATTTTGTTAACTTTCAAACTTTTGAAGCTCATTAGAAACATACAAATACGTTTATTATCATATTAAACAGTAGCATTCTCTACTGCCATTTGTACGAAAGCAGCAGTAATTTCTTAGTTTAATGAACACCTCAATCTGGTTTTAACCAATTTTAAAGGACAAAAAATGGACAACTTCTATTAAACAAATATAATAAAAAAATTTTGAGAGAATTTCCTGGCTTTAAAAATTGCTCTGAATGTATTCCTATCTACCTTAACCCCTTCAGCATCAAAAACAACCCTTTAAAATCATTCCCTGATCTTCAATCAAGAAATGGACAATTTTTATTAAATAAATATAAAAAAAAGTTTTTTAGCGAATTCCCCGGCTTTAAAAATCGCTCAGAATGAATTTCTATCTACTTTGCCCCCTTTAGCATAAAAAAAGTCGGCTTTCATTCACCTGAAAATCATTTTTTCAATATTTGAATACCCAATTACTTTCTTTAATTTACAATTATTTTCTTCAAATCTCAATTATTATCTTCTATTCACAATTATTTTAATTAATTTTTAATCATGTTTTTTAATTTTCAAATATTCTCTTTAATATTCAATAATTTTCGGCTTCTTTCAATATTTTTATCAATTTTCAATTGTTTTCTTCAATATTCAATAATTCTCATTTTTTCAATTGTTTTTCCAGTTTTCAACTATTTTCTTCAATTTTCAAATATTTTCGGTTTTTTTCAATTATTCTTTTCAGTTTTCAAATATTCTCGTTTTTTCAATTATTTTTTCAGTTTTCAATTATTTTCTTCGATTTTCAAATATTGTCGGTTTTTCAATTATTTTTTTTCAGTTTTCAATTACTTTTTCAGTTTTCAAATATTCTCATTTTTTCAATTATTTTTCAGTTTTCAATTATTTACTTGAATTTTTAATTATTTCAGTCAATATTCAATAATTCTCGATTTTTTTCAATTATTTTTTCAATTTTCACTTGTTTCCTTCAATAGGCAATTATTTTCCAAGAACTTCAATCCAGTTCAATTTTTTATAATCCAATTAAATTTACAATTATTTTCTACAATTACTACAGTAATTTTCTTTCAATTTTTATTCTTAGTTATTTCTGTTCTAAATTTTAATTTACATTCTTAACTTTTAAGATAATTCTGTTGAAATGTAAACTTTTTAATGTTGCAATTTTTCGAATTTTTTGCAATTGTCCTTTATTTTCGTCTTTTTTTAATTATTTTCTTTCATATTATTCAATTATTAATCATTTTCTTGAAATTTCAATTCAGTTCTTTAATTCTTTAATTATTTGTATCCAATCACAATTCTTGTCTTTTATTGATACTTTTTTTCATTTTCAATTATTCTCTTAATTTGAAAGTATTTTCTTCAAATTTTAATAAAGTTTAATTTTTCAAAAAGCAATTAAACTTTCAATTGTTTCTAGAACTATTCCTATCATTTTCTTTCTTTTTTAGTTTTTTTTAATTTCATGTTTATCTTTTTCTGTTTAAAATTATTTCTGTCAGTTTTTAATTTAATAATCTTGCCATGTTTAGAATTTTTTCCAATTGGCAATTATTTTATTCAATATTTAATAATTCTCGGCTTTTTTCGATGATTTTTTCAATTGACAATATTTTTCTTGAACTTTCAATTCAATTTTTCAACTATCCTCTTAAATTCACAATTATTATTTTCTTTAATTTTGAATTTTTTTCTTCATTTTTCAACTATTTCTTCTAATTTGAAATTATTTTCTTCGATTTTCAACCAACTTTAACTTTTTGAAATCCCATTCAATTTCCAATTATTTGTTATAATTATTCCTACAGTTTTCTTCAGTTTTTAATTGTCAATTATTTTCTTAAATATTCACCAATCCTGGGCTTTTTCACTCTTTTATACTATTTATTTATTTTTTTGATATAGTAATTTGTAAATTATTTATTATCAATAATTTTTTTGAAATCTCAATTTAACTCCTTAATTCCTCAATTTTTCTATCTAATTCACAATTATTTTCTTCATTTTTTAATTATTTTGGCAATTTTTAATATTATTTTCTTCTTATCAATTTGTGATTATTTCTTCAAATTTCAATCCCGGTCAATTTTTTAAAATTAAAATTTTTTTCAATTATTATTATTTCTGTAATTTTTTTCCTTTTTTAATTTCCAATTGTTTTTTTAAAATATTATATTTGTTCTTTAATTTTTTAAATTATTTTTGTCAATTGTCGATTTATTAATCTTGTCATTATTCCAATTTTTTTCATTTGTCAATTATTTTCGTCATTTTTTAGTTATTTTAGGTCGATATTATCAACTCGAGAACATTTTTGGATGGTCAAGAGATTTTGAGATCAATATCAATATTGCTCAAATATGATATCGTCTTGATATCGTAAAGCACTAAGAAATAATGGTCAAGAGAACAAAATAATTTAAAAAGTTAAAGATTAGTTATAAAATTTTTTGAGAATTATTGAGGATTGAAAAAATTGAAGGAGATAATTGAAAATTGAGGAATGTAATGGAAATTTAAAAAATGTAATTAAAAATTGAAAGAAGTAATTGAAAAAGTCTAGAATTCTTGAATACAGAAAAAAATAATAATTGAAAACTGAAGAATGAAATTGAAAATTGAAGAATGGAATTGAAAGTTGAAGATAATAATAAATAAGAATTGTAAAAAATAGTTGTAGAATTGAACAATTTAATTGAAATTCTACAATTTCTGTGATTGAAAAGAACATAGAAAGAAGCCGAAAATGATTGAATGTTGTAAAATTAATTGAAAATAGAAAAGAGTAATTGAAAGTTAAATGAAATTTAATTACATAAATTAAATTATTAATTAGACCTATCAAAAATACCGGCCCGCCCAGCGGCGGCCCACCGGGATTTTTCCCGGTATCCTGAATGGCCAATCCGGGCCTGCAATTGTTTAAGCAATTTATTAACTTCTTCAAAAAAGGATTAAAAGAGTTGTACTTTTTTCTGAATTTTGCAACTTTCTTTTCAAAAATGCATGTTTTTGCTATATCCGAAGGAAAACGATTTTTAACATTTTTAATTCTAATTAACCTAACCACTCTAATTAACCTACTATACTGATAATAATTTGTAACAATCAATATTTTTTCTATATTCATTTCTTAACAATTAAAGGTAAATAATTCAGCGTCCTTAATAAAACAAATTGAAGGAACGTATGACGTTGGTCTCGATGGAATTTTAAAAGATGCTAAGGATTTACATGATACAAATTATCTTGATCTCGATGAACGTTTACAAGAAGTTTACAATCCACAAAATACAAATGAAGTTTCTTCCGATGAATTTTTAGAAGAAATTGACAACATACACGATATAAATAAGGAAACAAATGACTCGGATGGTGTGAAATTTGCAGTTGAAGTCCAAAATATTTTGCAATCGAGAAAACGAGCTACAAATACAAAAGCAGCTGCTCCTGAGAAAAGGAAAAGAATTGCTTCAGATTTTACTTATCCCATTATTAAAGAGGTAATAGACTTTAATGTAAATACTATAATTTTTCTTATTATTTTAGTTATTACTATTGTTATTACTGTAGAACATGTTCACTATATCAAAAGATTAATTATCACCTACAATAGGTGAAGTTTCACATATATCCACATTTAAAAAGTGCGTGTAAACTTCCTTTATTTTATTTTGTTTTAGGGTCCAATCTTCGATTCAATAATCAACAATTTTAAAGGATCTTTGGCCATTCGGGAGTACGAATTATACGGAGTCTTAAGCTCTAAAAATCAACAAATTATTACTGAGTGCATTCTTCTTGAAGAATTGAAAGGTGATGTTTGGAAAAAGTATGTAAAAGTCATATATATTAAAATTTTAAATATTTAAATAATTTTTTCTTATTCAAATAGTTTTATATCTTGCTTTCAGGATAGATCGGGAAAGATTTCTGGAACTTGCAAAAGGAATTGAACTGCTTTTTCCTTGTGAAAAAAAGGTATATCTTTAATATTCAATATTCCATCTGTATTTGCAAAATCAAAATCTGTCTTTTAACGTGCTTGTCTAATTTCAGGAATCATATTATATTCTATATTATAAAAGTGAATCCGGAAGAAAGTACAGTGCTTCTGGGAAACTTGTAGATTTGTTTTACAATGTACGGAAAAGAGCTGTTCGTTCTGGTATTGCAAATAGTAAAAAAACATCTCTTCAAAAATCAGACGCAAATGATGCTCAGAATGATGATCTGTCTTCAGATGCAGATGTTTTAAATAAAATTAACTCACTGTTAATTACTTGTACACCATGGCAAGATTGTATTGTAAAATGGAGGGATACTCATATATATAGAATGAAAGAAATTCGTACAAGTATTGTAACTTCCACTAAGAGAACGAAAAGAGGAAAAGAAAAAGTTGTGACTACTAATAAAGTCTCATTCTATATTACAAAGTACAGAGGATTAAAGGAACCTTTAGGATTCACTTTGGTACGAAATTAGTGTAAAAATTTTTAAATTAATAATTTTTTAAATGAAAGTAATTTTTTTATCATGTCTAAAGATTCATGAAGTTTTCCATTTTTTCATAATCACATTAAATGATTTAAATAATTCAAATTAGATAATTACTTTTATAATAAGTAGCACAGTGTTCTGCATAAACTGATCACGTCAATGGTATAGTTTTCATTGCTTAATTTCGTTTCATATGAATAATTTAAAAATATTTTTGCAGCTTGAATTGGACTACTCTTTACTCTACCCAGGAACTGAAGAAAACTTACTGTTTTTCTGGCCAACTTTTAAGAAGAAAGTTCTCTCAGTTTTGCAACGTAACAAAAACAATTGTTTAGAAGAGAGCAGTAACGGTTAGTTAAACTTAGCATTACATTTTATATTATTTTTTTTTTTTTAACTTCAATGATTTATTTTCTTTTCCTAATTTTTAGATGCAGTAAGCGATGCTCAAGTTCTGATGAAGTTGTCTATGCTGGTTAAACCAAAATTAATTAATGATAGTGAGGAAAGTTGGAAACCAACAAGAGAAGTAATTCAAGAAGGATTTTTGCTGCATGTAACTGTAAGTAGTTTAATTCAGCATTTTTATTAGTGCTATTTTACTTTTAAATATTTACATTTTTCGTTCCTTTCAGAGTATTGGTGACGTGAAGCCTGCTATCAAGAGAGTGAGAGACAGAGCAACAGCCCGAAATGAGACAACCCAGCCTTTTGCGGTGATTGTAGGAGAAGATTTAAACAATATCACCGACTGCTTCACCTCGGTAGATAATATTTTATATAGTGTAGATTCTCCTGTAAAAGCCATCGATGTAACATTTAAGATTTTTCAAGCCATTCACGCTGAATATCCTAAGCACGCTAAACCCCTCTGGTTACTTTTTCAAATATGTGTCTACGGTGTACAGACAAAATGGGATAATAGAAGGCATATACACAGTTTAGCATCTTTGATAAAAGATTTAAAATGTTTTGAATAAACTGTTAACAAAATGCCTATATGCTTTCAGTGCAACCCCGGAACTTGCTTTCCTTCTATTCAAGCCTTGTGGATACATTATAGAGTAACCCATAGATTGTCCACTTTATCATTTTTTACTTGTGCTGAACCTCATTGTATACTTAAAAAAACTTTTTCTTCGTGGTCGAAAATCCGAAGACATTATAAGTGTTATCACAAATTTTTAAACAATTCCGCTCCTCATCTTCAGATACAACATGAAGAAACTGGTGCAATACGTGGTATAGAACATGATCAAAACGCTGATCATGAACAACCACAACCAATCGTTATAAACGAAATTAATGTTGATAATGATCCACTTCCAAATGATAATCTTGAATTGGTTCCTAGTACTTTTGAAGATTTTTTAACTCAGCAAGCATCTACGTTACTTGCAAAGTTTTACAGCAGACCAACTTTTCCTCGAAGTCTGGTACAATTAATTGTTGATAGTGTAGGAGATTTTATGAGTAGTTCTCTCCAGGAATTTCAAAACAGATGTCAAATAGTTTTGGAAAATTCAACTCTTCAGGATAATGAGAAAAATGACGTATACAATTTAATAGATAGTTTTGATAATTCATTTTCTTCTCTTTCTTCAGAATATTTAAGATTAAAATATTTCGAGAAATCTGGCCAACTTATTCCCGCAGTCGATTATAAAGTAGGAGAAAGAATTGAATACAAATTTAGGCATGATAGAATTGTTCGAATGTCAGTAGATTGCCTTGCAAAACATATTCCTATGAGGTTAATATTAAAAAAATTTTTAGAAATGCAAGGGAATTTGGAAATAAGCTTAAGCTTCGTAAACGAATTAAAGCAATCTCAGACTGAAATATGCAATTTTATTCAGGGAGATCTCTGGAAAAAAAAATCTGCTGTCTATGAAGCAGAAAATAAAATTGTCTTACCTATATTTTTAGGTGTAGATGATCTTGAAATTAATAATCCCTTAGGATCTCATTGTGGAATTAGCGAAGTTGGATCAGTGTATGTTTCGCTGCCATTTTTACCGCCAGAATTTTCTTCTCGATTGGAAAACATATTTTTAACTGCCTTATATTATTCACGAGACAGACAATTACCGGATGGAAATTATCGTGTTTTTAAAATTATTGTAGAAGAGTTAAATTTTCTTGCGCATGAAGGAATTTTAGTTAATTCTCCATTTGGAAATCGACGGATTTATTTTCTTCTTGGTTTGATACTGGGAGATAACAAAGGTTTAAACGAAGTATTAGGGTTTTCTGGTAGCTTTACTGCCAATTATTTTTGTCGCTTTTGTAAAAGGCATAAGAGTGATTGTGCTAAAGATGTTTCTGAAGTATGTAATTTCTTAAGAAACCCCATTGATTACGAAGTAGATATTGCAAACGGTTTTGATGTTTCAGGTATTAAAGAGAAATCCATTTGGCTTGATGTAAAACAATTTCACCCGTATGAAAACTTTGCTGTGTGCAGCCTTCATGACTTTGATGAAGGAATTAGTCTGTACGCAATGCCTCTTATTTGTCAATATTTTATTCTAAAAGTAAAAGTTTTTGATCTTGATTTTCTAAATGAAAGATTGTTATGTTTCAATTACCAAGTTAATGGATTTTCAAATAAACCATGCGTTATAACTCAAGATAATTTAAAAAATCTTCATTTTCGAATGTCTGGAAGTGAAATGCGAACGTTTGTGTTATGTTTTCATTTTCTAGTAGGTGATTATGTACCTTTGAACAATGACGTTTGGAAATACTACCTACTGTTGCGCCGATTAGTAGAATTTATATCCTGCAGAAGTTTTCCAAAAAGTCGTTTGATTCTATTTCAAAACTTAATAAAAGAACATAATTACTGGTATCAAAAGTTATTTGGTCCACTGAAACCAAAAATGCATATATTAACTCATTATTATCTTACTTTAATTAATTCTGGGCCAATACCTTTCCTGAGTATGATACGTAATGAAGGAAAAAACAAAGAGATTAAGGAAAGTGCATCAGCTACAAAGTCGAGAAAAAATGTAACACATACACTTGCTCTCAAACAACAACTACAACTATGTTACCGATTTATGTCGAAAGAAGGTTTAAAAAACGATATTATATCGGGGCGCAGTCAAATTCTCCACAATCTCATGTTAATAGAAAGTTATCAAGATTTTTCAGATACTTTACCTGAATCGTTTACAAATAATGCTTGCGTCGTTGTAAAATGGGTTAAATTTAAAGGCATAACGTATCGAGATGAAATGTGTGTAATTTTAGATTTATGTAATGATGGTATATTGCCATTATTTAGAATTATTAAAAAAATTTTATTTAATTCCAATACAGATCAAGCGTGTTTAATTTGTTTAAAATTATTTTCTCTTGGCTTCGATTCGGACATGGGAGCATATGAAGTTGAATATAGTGCTCAATGGCAGTGTATTTTAATTAATAACTTATTAAGTCCTTTCCCAGCAATTAAAGCAGTATTAAGTAATGGTAAAAAATTTGTCAGTCTCCGGTGTTTAGTATAAATACACTATAAAAAGAAAGTCTTATTTTAAGGCGGAAAAGCTGTCTTGTTTTAAGACGAAAAATTTTTAAGACAGCCCTTGTTGGATTTCAATTTTTGTTGGATACAATTTTTGTACCTCAATTTAAGAAGCAAAGAATGTGATTATCAGCATGTAAATTTGCTGAGTTTAAGACAATTAATTTGTAAAATTAGCAGCTGTGTGTTGAATTTAAGAAATATGTATGAAATTTAGATGGATTCAGATCTTATTTTCACAAAAACTTCAGTTTAAATTAAAAGGGCATCCTTATTTTCACACAAGCCTCAGTTTAAATTAAGCACAGCATTATTTTTAAAACTAATTTAATTTCAGACTACTCTGAAAATAAGATTTACTTTTTATAGTGTAATAAACATCACAGTAAAATATTTTTTTAATTAATTCTTTTAATATTTCCAATTAATATGACTATGAGAATACCACCATTACAGAAGCCAAGATTAGTGCAATTCATCTCTGTACATTCTTGCATTTAGACAAAGTACTGTGTAATTAATACAATAATAATTTTTTAAAATAGATACATTTTATTAATTTTTATCCTTTATGAATAAATATATATGTAAATTTTAAAACATTTCAATTGTTAACTTGCTCATGTAAAAAAAAGTTTCTAACAGTTGTAATAAAGTAACATTACACATTTTAAACATTTAAAATTTCATTTACAACCCCCCCCCCCTCTCTCTACTCCCTCCCCTAAAAAAAAATGTTTTAATTTGGTTGCTCTAATCGTATAGTTTGGTTCCAATAATCAAACTGCTTGGTTTTCTGCAAACCCAGTGGTCCGTTTATAGCGACCAAACTCAAGTAACTAAATGAGTTCGGTTACTACAAACCATGAATTCGGTCAGTCCATAGTCAACCATCTAGTTTGGTTGACAGAAACTAATTTTCGTTTAGTGTGACCAAACCCTTTTTTCCGTGCAGTGCTTTAGATTTAATAGCATATGCTAATGGCAGCCCGCAATGACACTATTAAATGAACCAAAGACAGATGTCATTGATTCAATAGTATTTTTTCTCAGTGCATTCAATGCGCTTTTTAGAGGCCTACAAATTATTAAAAATAGATTCAATCTTATAGTAGAATATAAAAATAAAATTATACCGGCACCAGACGGTATGGAATTTATTTCTAGTGTTAAATCTGTGTTTCAATCTAAATTAGTTAAACCCAAACAGAAATTTCAAACAATTACCAGCTTTCTAAATCTGATTAGTGATTTTTCACAAATGAATTAGCGAGAAATCGGTCACTATTAAATAGTGAATATTTCACTAATGTTTAGTTAGGAAACTACTAATTTTTAGTAGAAAACTACTAATTCAAAAGTAAAAAATCTACTAATTGAAAAAGTGAATTTCACTGTTTCAATTAGTAGATATTTCACTTTTCAATTAGTAGTTTTTTACTAAAAATTAGTAGCTTTCTACTAAACATTAGTAGTTTTCTACTAAACATTAGTAAAATATTCACTAATGAATTAGCGAGAAATCGGTCACTATTAAATAGTGAAAAATCACTAATTCAGATTTAGAGAGAGTATTAACTGACGCAGCATATTGGCTCAATATTGCGCCTATACTTGTACGACAGTACTGCTATCTGAATCTAAATTAGTGATTTTTCACTAATGAATTAGCGAGAAATCGGTCACTATAATATAGTGAAAAATCACTAATTCGGATTTAGAGAGTGGTTGTCCAATATTGACCCAATAATAGCAGTAATAAAAAATTATAACTGCGCCAATACCATTACTGACACTGTACTGCTATTGCCGGTATTGCGCCGGTAATTTCCATGATTGGCACTGAACTGCACCAATTGTCAATTTCCAAATTCGTGTTTTTGATTTAATAGCAAGAAGTCAATCATTGAATGAAACCGAAAAATTTCTACTGATTATGAAATTAAAAATAACTGAATTTTTAGTTAATTTCAGGCAGGTCTTAAATTGAGATTCTCTTTTTACCGTGCAGACTTAAATATAATAATGAAACTCACTCTTGGATTAGATCAGTGGCGGTTTTACAGGGGGGCGAATAGGGCGACCGCCCCCCCCCCCGAGAATCTTATATTT
The DNA here is from genome assembly GCA_037103525.1 of Ganaspis brasiliensis. NCBI lineage: Eukaryota > Metazoa > Arthropoda > Insecta > Hymenoptera > Figitidae > Ganaspis > Ganaspis brasiliensis. Next base: position 124,265 of record JAZKLR010000499.1, read on the forward strand.
GTATAAATGAGAGAGAGAGATAGCACTATGGTGCTATCTCTTTCTATCCCATATATCGCCCCTCCCGAACACTTTGCCTAAAGCCGCCCCTGGATTAGATTCTGTTTCTAAAGTTTGGGCTGTGATCTGTTTCTTTAGTTACCGCTGTTTTCCTTGCTCCTGCAACATGTCAATAACGTTGTTAGTTTTTTGCATGGTAAATTTGAAAAAAAATTTAAAAATGAAATATTATGGTCGAGTCCATACCAAGTGATCATACTAATTTCAGTCACATTAATTAATATTTATGAAATTGATGATTTGGGTTCCTTTAGTGGTTAAAAAAAGAAATTTTAAGTATTTTTGAAAAATTCAAAATATTTTTGAAAATATTCAAATTCAAAATTTTGAGTATTATTTTTTTTGTTTAATCATAACTTCCGTAATTTTCAAGCAATTTAGATAAATTTTTTTTTAAATTACTCGAATTTGAATGCTCTTTTAAGAAAAATTATAACAAATAAAAAATTGTTTATAATTAAATTTTTATTAACAAAAAAAAATTATTTATCTAAAAAAAAATCAAAATCATATCTTCGATTTTTTTCAAAAAATCCAAAAACATAGCCAATAATGTGCTTAAAAATTTAAGCCAAAGAACAGAATGGTATGTCTTATAGTTTTCGAGAAAAAAATTATTAAGTTACGCTAGCGCGGACTGGTGTCGCCACGCCGCTACTCAGCGCGTAGCTCCGTAGTAACCTAAATGTACACTGAGAAAAATGTTTAGTCATAGCAACGAAAATTTGGTTGAGCCAACCAAATTATTTGGTTGTTATTTAATCAACCAAACTATTTAGTTGGGACAACTAAATTATTTGGTTCAGTGTTGTTTGTTGGCATAACAAAAATTTTTGGTTGTCACAACTATATTTTTTTATTCGGGATAACAAAAATTTTGGTTGTCATAAAAAAAAATTTTATTTGGGAGCTAACTAACCCAGGTGCTAATTTTCGGTCGGCCAACACATATAATTACATAATTCACATATTATTAATTTAATTACACAAATATAATCAGATGGGAATGTAGAAATTTCATATTCATGAAAACCTGAAACAGAAAAATTTCATTAGTCATGAAGATTCGAACCCGGATTTTCCAGCTGCCAGTCCAGTAGGCTAACCACCAGCCCATGAGAAATATGAATGACCAATATGGAATAAACCTTATAGCTACCCAGATAGCCAAGCGTACCAATCCAAAATACCCGGTATACCGGCTCTGTACTTGCCATGTACCTTCGTATTGTACTAGTATTATACAAGTATAACGTAATTATCTTGAGATACTTGCATTAAAATGGTACAGTACCAGTATGTGCATACTCTTTTTTATTTAACAGTATGTTGTACTGGTACTGTACTTGTATTATACTCCAACTAAGTACTCAAACTGACCAATTATTTTTCAAGATGGCGGACTAGTACGACTCTGGTACGACTCCATATTTATTTAGTACGCCGTACTAAGTGAAAATATTAGAGTTTCTATTTATTACATACAAGTGTAATACTAGTACGATACTAGTACGTCGTACAAATGTAATAAAAATGTACATACATACTGGCACTATACTAATTTAGTATCAGTACTTCGAAAATCAGTATCTTTATACACGTATGGTACTAGTATAGTGCAAAGGTACATGGTGTGTACAGTAATTGTACGCTGGTTATCTGGGTAAACAGTTCAGTAACAGACACCGTTAGTTCAACTATCAGACCCAGGTTCGACCGACCGTCTGGTATTGGTTTTTATTTAGATTTTATTTATATTATTATCGGCAGCTTACTTACAAACTAATCAACAATTTTTTTTAACAATTGTTTGGTTGTCACAACCAAATTATGTTTGGTTGTCACAACTAAATTATGTTTGGTTCAACCAAATAAGAGCAACAAAATAATATGGTTGTCCCAAACAACTTGATGTGTTACGCCAACCAAATCGTTTTGTTATACCAATCAAAATATTGTTGTTACAACCAACAATGGTCAACTAAAAAATATTGTTGGTAAAACTAAACCTTTTTTCTCAGTGTATGTATATCATTATTTAAAATAAATATAGCTACAGAATTGTGTTTAAATTATAGGCTTGAATAAATCTTACTGATTTTTTCTTAGTACATGGATATATGTTAAGTTTAATCAACTAAAATCCATAACGATTTCAGAATTTCAATAACGATAATCGTCTTATTATCGTACTTTTTGGATTGTACTATGTGCTGAATTAGAAAATAGTTTTTTTTTCATTTGAGGCATGTAAAATAAAATTGCTTACTTACATTTTAACTGTTATGAAATATATTCGTAAAGAATTTTCTGAATTGACAATTATAATTACAATAAGATTACAAATAATTTAATTTAATATTTAAATATAAATAATGCAAGTAGAACGAAACCTGTAAAACGTTAGAATTAAAAAATCGGAAAAAATAATTTAAATAAAAAAAAATTGGTAAATTATAGAAAAGTAATGAAAAGAACTAAAAATTGTAAAAATAATTAACATTTAAGAATGATTGAAAATTTATTAAATAAATTGAAAAATAATTAAATCAATTAAAACCACGGTTAAATAAATGAAAATAAGTGAATAATTAAAATAATTTAAAACTGAAGAAAGAAATTGGAAAAAAAATTAAAAAAGAATAAATAATGACGAGTAAGAACTGGTGAAATTTTAGCTCATTCAAATTGGTTATGTTCAGGAGTGCCAATTTTTTTATTATGCAATTTTAGACTTAAAATTATGAGTTAATGTCAAAAATAGAGAAATGAATAATTTGCGGAGTTTGAGATATTTATTCTCGAAAGAAAGTAAATTTTGTAAAAAAAGACCACTTCCACAATTTTTATTTTTTTTTCATCGACAATTTTTTTGTGTGATTTTTAAATGATTTTCTACAATCTATCGTATAAATTAATAAAAAAATTATTTTTTTAAAAAAATGTTGAAATTCTAAAATGGTAAAAAATGCTCGAAAAAATTGTTTTCCATCTTTTGATAATACATCTTAATTCTAGATCCAAAATAAAGTAGGAAAGAAATTGACACCCCAGAACAATGGTTAAAATTTTTTCGATTTCTCATCTTTAATTTTGAACTCCGTCGACTATTTTTATTACTTTTTATCGAAAATTTTTTTTCACTTATATTTCAATGAATCCTCACAATCAATCGAATGGATTTTGAAAAATATTTATTTTTTAAAAAACAAAAACTGGAAAATAGACAAAAAAATATTTTTTTTCATTTTTATATAGGTAATATTATATATTACACATCATATTTTGATGAGCTAAAATTTTTTTGTTCTACTTGCATTATTTATATTTAAATATTAAATTAAATTATTTGTAATCTTATTGTAATTATAATTGTCAATTCAGAAAATTCTTTACGAATATATTTCATAACAGTTAAAATGTAAGTAAGCAATTTTATTTTACATGCCTCAAATGAAAAAAAAACTATTTTCTAATTCAGCACACAGTACAATCCAAAAAGTACGATAAAAAGACGATTATTGTTATTGAAATTCTGAAATCGTTATGGAGTTTAGTTGATTAAACTTAACATATATCCATGTACTAAGAAAAAATCAGTAAGATTTATTCAAGCCTATAATTTAAACACAATACTGTAGATATATTTATTTTAAATAATGATATACATACATTTAGGTTACTACGGAGCTACGCGCTGAGTAGCGGCGTGGCGACACCAGTCCGCGCTAGCGTAACTTAATAATTTTTTTCTCGAAAACTATAAGACATACCATCCTGTTCTTTGGCTTAAATTTTTAAGCACATTATAGGCTATGTTTATGAATTTTTTGAAAAAAATCGAAGATATGATTTTGATTTTTTTTTAGATAAATAATTTTTTTTTGTTAATAAAAATTTAATTATAAACAATTTTTTATTTGTTATAATTTTTCTTAAAAGAGCATTCAAATTCGAGTAATTTAAAAAAAATTGATCTAAATTGCTTGAAAATTACGGAAGTTATGATTAAACAAAAAAAATAATACTCAAAATTTTGAATTTGAATATTTTCAAAAATATTTTGAATTTTTCAAAAATACTTAAAATTTCTTTTTTAACCACTAAAGGAACCCAAATCATCAATTTCATAAATATTAATTAATGTGACTGAAATTAGTATGATCACTTGGTATGGACTCGACCTATGCTTTATAAGTAGTTATATTCTTAAATGAATATGTCTTAAAGTTATAGAAAGCGTAAAATAATTAATCAAAATATTTTCAAACTTATTTTATAAATCTACAAAAAGTCGATAATACTTGAAAATTTAAGAAAATAATTAAGGGGTCGTCCACATATCACGTGATATCTTTAGGGGTAGGAGGGGGTAGGCAAAATATCACGGTCCATGGAAATTAATTTTTTTAGCAATAGAAAAAGTATCATGAGGAGGGGGGAGGGGGTTCAAAATAGCTAAAATTTGTATCACGTGATATGTGAATGATCCCTAAAAATTGCAGAAAATTATTGAAATTGGAAAAAAATAATTGAGAAATGAAGAACTAAATTAAACTTTGAAGAAAATAATTCATAATTGAAAGAATTGAACAAAATAATTGAAGAAGTTAAGCAATAAAAATTAGATTCAAAAAAATAATATTGAAAACTAAAAGATAAAGAAAATTATAGGAATAGATGTTGGAAAGAATCGAGAGAATTGAAAGTTCAAGAACTGGATCGCAAATCGAAAAAATTAATTGAAAATTGAAGAAAATAATTTTGAGAATTAAAGAAATAAATTGACAATTAATGAATGAAATTTAAATTTGATAAAAATAATTAGGAATTGAAAAAGATTGCAAGATCAGAAAAATAATTGAATATCTATGAAATGACAAAAATAATTGATTATTGAAAACAAAATTTTGCAAATGGCAAGAATAATCGATAACTCAACCAAATAATTTTAAAAATTAAGGAAAAACTATAAAATTATTAGAGAATAATTAAAAATCAAAAAATAAAAATAAAATTTTTTAATTGAAATTTGTAGAGAGTAATTGAATATTGAAAGAAGTAATTGAAAAAGTGAAGAAGTATTGGATATTGAAAAAATAAATTCAAAATTGAAGAATGGAATTGCAATTACAATAAAATAATTTAAGTATATTATATTTGAAAATTGAATAATGGATTTATAATTTGAAGAAAATAATTAAGAATGTATTTAAAAAATTGAATTATAATTAAAAAAATTTATGAATAATGGATAAAAATAATTTAATAAATCCAAGAATTATTGAGTATTGAAGAAAATATTGAAAATTGATGAATGGAGTTGATTTTCGAAGAAAATAATTAAACAATTGATTTAAATTTAAAGAAAGTGATGGGTAATTCAAAAAAAATTATTGAAAAAAGCCAAGAATTATTGAATTTGGAGAAAATAATTGATAATTTAAAAAATAACTGAACAAAGCTAAGAATTATTAAATATTGAAAGAAATAACTCCCACAGCACCGAAAATTTCCTGAAAATTTATTAAAGATTTATTTGCAAACTTCGGAATATTTAGGTGCAAAGCTTAGTGAAAATTGTGTAAAGGTTTAAATGTCCCGATTAAATAAATGTTTAGCGCAAAAGTTGACTGAAGATTTAAATTAAATTTTCGTGAAATTTTCGTCGCGAAAGTTTCCTGAACATTTAAATTACATTTTCGTGAAATGTTCGTCGTGAAAGTTGACTGAAGACTTAAATTAAATTTTCGTGAAATATTTGTCGCAAAAGTTGATTCAACATTTAAATTAAATTTACGTAAAATGTTTGTCGCAAAAGTTGATTCAACATTTAAATTAAATTTTCGTGAAATTTTCGTAGTGAAAGTTGACTGAACATTTAAACTGAATTTTTGTTAAATGTTTGTCGCAAAAGTGGATTGAACATTTAAGTGAATATTTGTTAAATGTTGAGAGGAAAGTTGACCGAATAAAAAAAATTATAATAAATAGAAGGGGAACAAGTAAATTAAACAGTAATTAAATTAATATAAACACATTTATTAAATATTATTATTTAACATTTATTTTAGTTTTAATTTTCAGTAACTAAACAAAAGAAATGCAACACACAGGAAATTGTAAGTTGAAAGATTGTATTAGATTAAGGATTTATAAAACATTACAGAATCTTAAAAATTTTATTCAATGAATGTGTTTATATTAATTCAATAACTGTTTAATTTACTTGTTCCCCTTCTATTTAATACAATTTTTTTTGTTCGGTCAACTTTCCGCTCAACATTTAGCAAATATTCATTTAAATGATCAATCCACTTTTGCGACAAACATTTAACAAAAATTCAGTTTAAAAGTTCAGTCAACTTTCACTACGAAAATTTCACGAAAATTTAATTTAAATGTTGAATCAACTTTTGCGACAAACATTTCACGAAAATTTAATTTAAATGTTGAATCAACTTTTGCGACAAATATTTCACGACAATTTAATTTAAATCTTCAGTCAACTTTCACGACGAACATTTCACGAAAATGTAATTTAAATGTTCAGGAAACTTTCGCGACGAAAATTTCACGAAAATGTAATTTAAATGTTCAGGAAACTTTCGCGATGAAAATTTTACAAAAATTTAATTTAAATCTTCAGTCAACTTTTATGCTAAACATTTATTTAATCAGGACATTTAAATCTTTACACAATTTTCACTAAGCTTTGCACCTAAATATTCTGAAGTTTGCAAATAAATCTTTAATAAATTTTCAGGAAATTTTCGGTGCTGTGGGGGAATTGAGAATTTTGGAAAATAATTAAAGATTTGAATTGAGATTTCAAGAAAATAATTCACAATTGAAGAAATTTATGTAAAATGACGAGAATTATCGAATATTGAAGAAATTAATTGAAAAATGAGGAAACTAATTTAAAATTAATGAATATAATTAATATTTGAAAACATGGGCGTAAGCAAAATACATTTTCGGAGGTTTTCAAAATTTTAGTTAGAAATTTTGAAAAAATGTGTAAATCATCGAATCATAGAATATTATTAATCCTTCCCTTTTTTAAAAATTATTTTTCCACTTTCTAAATAAATATATAGCTGACGCAAAGTAAAATGTTTAACCAACCTTTCAACACATTTTTATTTAAAATGGGGGGGGGGGGGCGAAGTCCCCCTAGTATATATATATTCATTTACTTACATAAAATTAATAACAATACATATCTAGAAGATAACTACAATTACCTGCATTTCCGTTTCACGTTTTTTTTTGACGCCATCGAGTTGTTCGAGGAACTTTGCCTCCCGTCAAAAAGTAACTCCTATAAATCCTAGGCATATTGTTGAGGCACATAAACTATTGAGTACATGATACATCTTCTCACTCAAAAGTGAAAATGGTATTATAAAGAAGCGCCATGGGCTGTGTTGGAAAAATATTCCTGCTTTAAGTACATTTCAATCGTTTTCATTTCTTGGATTTGTATAAGCTGCAAAAACATCATTAAGAAATCTTTAGAGATAAAGTAAAATGATATTCTAGAAATTAATTTTCAATCTTTAAGGATTTAGTGACTCATCAGACACGGTCGAATGCATTATTAATTATTATTACTATGGTTATTATTATTATTCATTTTCATCTTTCTCTTATTATATTATTACTAGAAAAAAACAATTACAGATGTTTCGCTTGATAGTTAGTTCAACTGTAAAAAAAAAATTATGAACTTATTTAGTTTAAATTAGGTACTATCAGATTAAATTTTGTGAATTAATTTTTATTTATTTAAAATTGTAACAAATTACATTTTCTTCCTAAAGTTCAAACTTTAATTAATAAATACTTGAATTTATAGATTATAAATTCAATTTTTGATTCAGACTTACATTAGTAAATAATTATTTGAAACATAATACAAAAAAATTAATTTCAAAAAATCTAAATCTCAATCAATTAAAATTTCTACGCATAAACTTTTAAAGGATTTTTCTGTCAAACGAATTAAATACTTTAATTTATCAAAACTTAAATGTATGAAAAAAAAAGTTTATTATTTTATAATTAACATTTTATAGTTAGGTATTTTTGAGTAATTTGTATATATTTATATTTTTTAACCATATTTTTAGATACTTTTCTTAAGATTGTAATTTTTGTGATCACTGTATTTTTGCAAAAATTTTGGGACCTTATTATTTTAATGAATTTCTATCCTGATAAGCTTGACAAAATTGTAATATATAGAGAAAATGTCTGCCAATCTTATTTTTTATTAAACGAATTAAACTGAAAAGCGAAGTAAATGAAAACGTCATTTTTTTCTTAAAAATAATTTTTTAATCAGAAAATTAAAATTTTTTTAAATAAGTTCAGACCTCTCTGGGGGAAGGGGGGTGTTCAACCCTTCAAAACCCCCCCGTGCGTACGGGCCTGAGTATTAATGATTAAATTTATATTTTCAGCAATATATGTTTGAAATTTTTATAATTAAAAATGAACATAACATATTGTAATTTCTTTTATATACCAACATAGTTTTGAGAAAACTAAATGCTTAGAATTTATAACAAACATACTCTCTAAATGTAAATTAGTTAAAAATAACATAATAGTTCATCAAAAATAAATAATTATTAGGAAAAAATAACTAAAATAATGATATAGACAAATTTGACTATTTGAATGACTAAATAGGTTTTTACGAAAACAGTAATTAATTTTATAAAATCTAGAAATGAATTAACCTAATAATAATTTATTTTTGATTAAATCATCAGTAAAAATTTAACTAGGTACATATTTGAATTAGTGACATTTTTTAAAACTAATAATTTAGTAAAAAATAACTAATTATTAGTTCAAACTACTTCTAGGTTATGTGAAAATAACCAATATTTTAGTAAAACTTTGTTTACTTATGCAATTAATGAAATTTCTCTCTAAATTTTTAATAGTGTTGCCCACTCTCTAAATCTAAATTAGTGATTTTTCACTATTCAATAGTGACCGATTTCTCGGTAATTCATTAGTGAATATTTTACTAATGTTTAGTAGAAAACTACTAATTGAAAAGTGAAATATCTACTCGTTGAAAAGTGAAATATCTACTAATTGAAACAGTGAAATTCACTTTTTCAATTAGTAGATTTTTCACTTTTGAATTAGTAGTTTTCTACTAAAAATTAGTAGTTTCCTAACTAAACATCAGTGAAATATTCGCTACTTAATAGTGACCGATTTCTCGCTAATTCATTAGTGAAAAATCACTAATTCAAGTTTAGAGAGCACGAGACCGAGTCTAATCTGCGCACGCAGGTTAAATTTGTCCCTTTAGTACAAACTGACCTAGGCCTAAGCTCGGCGCTTAGTTTAATTCTCCTTTACTCTCTCAGCCGCGAATATTAAAATTGGCTGTTCGTCGTGTTTTTCAAAAACGTACTTTGATTAAACTTATAAAATGGACTAGCAAAATTAGCGCGCGCCCAGGCTCGCGTGAACTTTTCTTTTTTTTATACATGATTATAAAAAGTTTATTGAAAGAAATGTTAAAGGATAAATATGAAAATCTCTTATTTGTCAATTATAAAAAGAATTGATAATGTAACTTTAAAATTTTATTTACTTAGAATCTTCACAATATCTTGCTTTAAATGAGCATAATTGTATGATGCACCTTCTAAAAAATAAGCTTATTTTATTGTAATATAATTGATCAGTATTTTATTTTTTATGGCTGCGATCTAGGATCTGTCATTTTAATTTTGTTTTCATGATTTCAGATTCATAATCTGCAATCATGAAGACCCTAAAATGTAATTTTTAAGTAAATGTATATAAATTTTGCTTTCTCATAGAGAAATTTTTGAGATCAATATTATAGATTTTTAAAAAATACTCGCAATCGATTCATAGGGACATATTGTTTATCTGAAAACGAATAGATTGATTTATATAAATTTTATAATTGATAAAAAATCACAAGATAATTAATATTATCTTGTTTTATTATTTCAAATGGACATTTCTTAAAAATTAAACGATATTTGAAATCAGGGATCTGGAAAACACCGATTTTTGAAGTACCAAATTTAGTACCAAATTAAAGGCGTGAAGGAGAATGACGTCACTAATATAAATCAACAAATTTAATTATGTTTCTTATTGGTAGATATTGCCAAATTAAAGAATAGAATTAGAAGACAAGTAAAGAGGACCAATCACATTATTCCCTTCAAAGAATAAAGCTCCACCTTTTTTTTGCCCCAACTAAAGCGTGGCATCTCAAGGATTCTAATAAGTAATAGCCAGACAGGATCGTCAAAACAAAGAAATAGGTTATGTGGGACATTAAAATCCTAAACCTGCAAACATGTCAAAATGAGTTTGTTTAATTAAATTTAATTTAAGAAAAAGGTATTCTATTAAAATTCTTTTTTTTAATCTAAAAAAGCCATAGAATTAAACACTTGGCCACGTTTTGGCAACAATAAGGAATTTTTAAAATCAACTTTTGTTCTTATTTGTGGATATTCCCAAATAAGAGAATAGAATTAGAAGACACTTAAGAAGGACTAATCACAGTATTCCCACAAAAAAATAAAGCTCCACCTTTTTTTGCCCCAACTAAAGCGGGTCATCTAAAAAATTATAATAAGTAATAGCCAGACAGGATCGTCAAAACAATGAAATAGGTTATGTGGGACACTAAAATCTTAAAACTGCAAACCTAATGGTTAAAGTAAGTTTGTTCAATTCAATTAAATTTAAGAAAAAGGTATTGTATTAAATTTTTTTTTTTTTTAATGTAAAAAAGATATAGAATTAAACACTTAGCCACATTTTCGCAACAATAAGAAATTTTTGAAATCAACTTTTGTTCTTACTGGTGGATATTGCCAAATAAGAGAATAGAACTAGAAGACACATAAGAAAGACCAATCACATTATTCCCTTAAAAGAATAAAGCTCCACCTTTTTTCGCCCTAACTAAAGCGTGGCATCTCAAAAAATATAATAAGTAATAGCCAGACAGGATCGTCAAAACAAACAAATAGGTTATGAGGGACACTAAAAACCTAAAACTGCAAACTTGATGGTTAAAGTGAGTTTGTTTAATTAAATTTACTTTAAGAAAAAGGTATTCTATTAAAATTCTTTTTTTTTAATGTAAAAAAGATATAGAATTAAACACTTAGCCACATTTTCGCAACAATAAGAAATTTTTGAAATCAACTTTTGTTCTTATTGGTGGATATTGCCAAATAAGAGAATAGAATTAGAAGACAAGTAAAGAGGACCAATCACATTATTCCCTTCAAAGAATAAAGCTCCACCTTTTTTTTGCCCCAACTAAAGCGTGGCATCTCAAGGATTATAATAAGTAATAGCCAGACAGGATGGTCAAAACAATGAAATAGGTTATGTGGGACACGAGAAACTTAAAACTGCAAACCTAATGGTTAAAGTAAGTTTGTTCAATTCAATTAAATTTGAGAAAAAGGTATTGTATTAAAATTTTGTTTTTTTAATGTAAAAAAGATATAGAATTAAAAACTTAGCCACATTTTCGGGACAATAAGAAATTTTTGAAATCCACTTTTGTTCTTATTGGTGGATATTGCCAAATAAGAGAATAGAACTAGAAGACACATAAGAAAGACCAATCACATTATTCCCTTAAAAGAATAAAGCTCCACCTTTTTTCCCCTAACTAAAGCGTGGCATCTCAAGGATTATAATAAGTAATAGCCACACAGGATCGTCAAAACAAAGAAATAGGTTATGTGGGACATTAAAATCCTAAAACTGCAAACATGTTAAAATGAGTTTGTTTAATTAAATTTAATTTAAGAAAAAGGTATTCTATTAAAATTCTTTTTTTTTAATCTTAAAAAGCCATAGAATTAAACACTTGGCCACGTTTTGGCAACAATAAGGAATTTTTAAAATCAACTTTTGTTCTTGTTTGTGGATATTCCCAAATAAGAGAATAGAACTAGAAGACACATAAGAAAGACCAATCACATTATTCCCTTAAAAGAATAAAGCTTCACCTTTTTTTCCCTAACTAAAGCGTGGCATCTCAAAGAATATAATAAGTAATAGCCAGACAGGATCGTCAAAACAAAGAAATAGGTTATGAGGGACACTAGAAACCTAAAACTGCAAACTTGATGGTTAAAGTGAGTTTGTTTAATTAAATTTACTTTAAGAAAAAGGTATTCTATTAAAATTCTTTTTTTTTAATGTAAAAAAGATATAGAATTAAACACTTAGCCACATTTTCGCAACAATAAGAAATTTTTGAAATCAACTTTTGTTCTTATTGGTGGATATTGCCAAATAAGAGAATAGAACTAGAAGACACATAAGAAAGACCAATCACATTATTCCCTTAAAAGAATAAAGCTCCACCTTTTTCCCCCTAACTAAAGCGTGGCATCTCAAAGATTATAATAAGTAATAGCCAGACAGAATCGTCAAAACAAAGAAATAGGTTATATAGGGCACTAAAATCCTAAAACTGCAAACTTCATGTTTAAAGTGAGTTTGTTTTGTTAAATTTAATTTAAGAAAAAGGTACTCTATTAAAATCTTTTTTTTTAATCTAAAAAAGATATAGAATTAAACACTTAGCCACGTTTTGGCACCAATAAGGAATTTTTGAAATCAAATTTTGTTCTTATTGGTGGATATTGCCAAATAAGAGAATAGAATTAGAAGACAAGTAAAGAGGACCAATCACATTATTCCCTTCAAAGAATAAAGCTCCACCTTTTTTTTGCCCCAACTAAAGCGTAGCATCTCAAGGATTATAATAAGTAATAGCCACACAGGATCTACAAAACAAAGAAATAGGTTATGTGGGACATTAAAATCCTAAAACTGCAAACATGTTAAAATGAGTTTGTTTAATTAAATTTAATTTAAGAAAATGGTATTCTATTAAAATTCTTTTTTTTTAATCTAAAAAAGCCATAGAATTAAACACTTGGCCACGTTTTGGCAACAATAAGGAATTTTTAAAATCAACTTTTGTTCTTATTTGTGGATATTCCCAAATAAGAGAATAGAACTAGAAAACACATAAGAAAGACCAATCACATTATTCCCTTAAAAGAATAAAGCTCTACCTTTTTTCGCCCTAACTAAAGCGTGGCATCTCAAAGAATATAATAAGTAATAGCCAGACAGGATCGTCAAAACAAAGAAATAGGTTATGAGGGACACTAGAAACCTAAAACTGCAAACTTGATGGTTAAAGTGAGTTTGTTTAATTAAATTTACTTTAAGAAAAAGGTATTCTATTAAAATTCTTTTTTTTTTTAATGTAAAAAAGATATAGAATTAAACACTTAGCCACATTTTCGCAACAATAAGAAATTTTTGAAATCAACTTTTGTTCTTATTGGTGGATATTGCTAAATAAGAGAATAGAACTAGAAGACACATAAGAAAGACCAATCACATTATTCCCTTAAAAGAATAAATCTCCACCTTTTTTCCCCTAACTAAAGCGTGGCATCTCAAAGATTATAATAAGTAATAGCCAGACAGGATCGTCAAAACAAAGAAATAGGTTATATAGGGCACTAAAATCCTAAAACTGCAAACTTGATGTTTAAAGTGAGTTTGTTTTGTTAAATTTAATTTAAGAAAAAGGTACTCTATTAAAATCTTTTTTTTTAATCTAAAAAAGCCATAGAATTAAACACTTAGCCACGTTTTGGCACCAATAAGGAATTTTTGAAATCAAATTTTGTTCTTATTGGTGGATATTGCCAAATAAGAGAATAGAATTAGAAGACAAGTAAAGAGGACCAATAACATTATTCCCTTCAAAGAATAAAGCTCCACCTTTTTTTTGCCCCAACTAAAGCGTGGCATCTTCAAGGATTATAATAAGTAATAGCCAGACAGGATCGCCAAAACAAAGAAATAGGTTATGTGGGTTATTAACTGGAATTAGTCCGGCATTCGATTCAGAAATTATTTTTAGTTAGAGAGAAGTCCGTTTTTTAGTACGGACACGTCCGGAAACTGTCTGGCACGAAAATCACAATCCGTTTTAAGTCTGGATTTATCTGGAATTAGTCCCGCAGTCCATTTAGAAATTAATGTTAGTAAAAGTTAAGACCGTTTTAAGACTGGTCAAGTCCGGAAACTGTCCGGCACAAAATTCACAATCTGCTTTAAGTCTGGTTTTATCCGGAATTAGTCCGGGAGTCAATTCCGAAATTATTTATAGCCTAAGTGAAATCCGATTCTAGTCCGGTCACATCCGGCAGTTGTCCGGCATAAATTTTAAATCCGTTTTAAGTCTGGTTTTAACTGGAATTAGTCCGGCAGTCGATTCAAAAATTATTTTAGTTCTAAGTGAAATCCGATTCTAGTCCGGTCACATCCGGCAGTTGTCCGGCATAAATTTTAAATCCGTTTTAAGTCTGGTTTTAACTGGAATTAGTCCGGCAGTCGATTCAGAAATTATTTTTAGTTAGAGAGAACTCCGTTTTTAGTACGGACACGTCCGGAAACTGTCTGTCACAAAAATCACAATCCGTTTTAAATCTGGATTTATCTGGAATTAGTCCGGCAGTCCATTTAGAAATTAATGTTAGTGAAAGTTAAGTCCGTTTTAACACTGGTCAAGTCTGGCAACTGTCTGGCACAAAATTCACAATCTGCTTTAACTCTGGTTTTATCTGTAATTAGTTTGGCTGTCAATTCCGAAATTATTTATAGTCATCCTATTTTCCCTTCCCCGTTCGCTCACCTCCGGATTTGGTGATTTTGGAGATTCATTGATTTGGAAATTTTCTTAGAACATGCGGAACATTCAATTATATTTTATATGCGACTTTTCTGTTCTTTAATTCCGCCTGAAAGCAGTAAAATATCTGCAAAAGCATTTATTTTCTGTTAGTAGCGAATTGAGCTAATTAAAGGAAATTAGGAATCTGAATTGTTTTTATAATTCGCTAATGTTTATTGGATGGTGACATCTAAAAAGATTTGCAATGGATCTTAGAAAAATAGAAAATTTTATTGCTTTTAATTATAGGAAGTCGGAAAATAGTTGCATTAAAAATAATTCAATTTCTGAATGATTTTCTTTTACTTTCGCTTCAAAAGATTCTGAAGTTTCGTCAGTTAAATTGGCTCGGTGCATTTCCTAAGAACATCTCCATCTTTTTAACTATTTTTAATTTCGCCCTTTTTACCGGAATACGGAAAAAGTCTGTCATATCTTTTACAATCCAGAAAGAGTCAAGTGAATGGCAAGGAGTCTGGTGAAGTTTGGGTATAATCCAGTACTCGTTTTTAAATCCAGAAAGAGTCCTGTTTAGTGCAAAAATATTCCTGCATTCTTTTTGCGATCCGGAGAAGCCAGACAAATACTGTTTTTATCCGTCACATGTTTTTAAATCTAGATTATAGTACGATTTATTAAGAAAATAGGAAACACATTTTTTAAAACAATTTTTTCTTGAGGTCGTTTAGCCATGTCGTGATGTGTCGTTGTAATGAAAATGATAATAAATAAAAGTAACATTTGGACAAAAAAAACAGATTACAAAAAACGGATTTCAGTTTGACTATTAATAATTTCGGAAATGACTGCCGTACAATTTCCGGATGTGAACGGACGAAAAACGGATTTTAGTTAGAATATAAGTAAATTCGGAATTAAGTACCGGATAAATTCCAGACTAAACCAGACTTAAAGCGGATTGTGAAATTTGTACCTGACAGTTTCCGGACGTGACCGGACTGAAAACGGACTTCACTTTAACTAAAAATAATATCTAAATGAATTGTCGGACTAATTCCAGATAAAACCCGACTTAAAATGGATTGTAAAGTTTGTGACGGATAGTTGCCGAACTTGACCGGTCTAAAAACGGATTTCACACTTGAGCTATAAATAGATTCCGAATCCATTTTTTATTTGCAGTAAAATCCTCACATATCGGATTCCAAGGGCCTGAGAATTTTTTTCGATATAAGCAGGAATTCTATTTATTCGGGTAAAAATTCATTATATTTAAATTCAAGGGACCGGCAAAAATATCTGATATAAGCGGGAATCCGATATATAAGGTCCGATATACGTGGGTCCTACTGTATTTTCTATATCTTCCTGGTTACCGTGTAACAAAGTGAACTCTATCCTGATTTAAAAACGAGTGCCCGATTATGTCCGTACTTTGCCGTACTCTTTTAGAATTATAAAAAGAATGGTGGATTATTTTCATACTAAACCAGACGCTATGGCGCGAAAGAAGTCTAGCCTAAAAGCGAAAGCTGCGCTGCATCTGTGCGCGTTCGATCTCCTGAGCCTATTTAAATGTGTAAATCTGTGTAAGGGTAGTTTTGCAAGCACTTTTGCTCTGAAAATGTGTGTATCGGTGTAAAGGACTATATAAAGGGCTGAAGCCTTGGTTGGAATTGGTGGAGCCCCAGTACGTGGTGAAGGCTTGGTTGAAGGTCCAGTCTCAGTTGGTTAGTGTATCCTTATATGGTAATGTTTCGGTAGGTAAAAATATTGATCACTGAATGATAGATCATAGGATTCTTGCTACAAGCTTCAGCTTTTTGCCAACTATGGCGCTGAAGTTAACATTGATATCTTGTCGTCTGTTTGCTTTATGTATGCTACTTATTATTAATATATACATTTATTTAAATAACTCAGTAACATGAAAATTATGAAATTAAATTTTCTATTAAAAAGATATTTAAAAATAAAGTTTTTCTTATGAAAAAGAGCGCTGAAGGAAACAACCAATCAGCTTTCACATAGTTCACATGTTTGCGCGTCTAAGTATTTTAAAGCTATGGAAAGCAAAGTTTAAGTGATCCGAGGAGAAAAATAATGAAGTTAAAAGTGCCGAGTTTTTACCATGAAGAATCATGGAAAATTTAAGCAATACCAGCTTTTGTTCTAAATGTAAGTACTATTTTTCTCTTTTCTTTTTAAATTTCAAAATACACACACGCACACACTCATAAACAAAATATTTTGTTTTAACAGATTGGGTTACAAGTAAATGAATTCACTACACGTAAAATATTTGCTCAACCACCCATAATAAAAACACTACAAATAAAGTCACCAAGGATAAAAGAAGCCACAACGATGTCAGAAGGGACGTCAGGAATGATAAGAACACTAACCACATCAACAATGACAACAGCAACATCAACAATAAAATCTGCAACAACAATGATAACAAGAACACCACCAACAGCAATAACAGCAACAATAAAACAAACAACAACAATGAAATCAACATCACTAACATCACCAGCATCTCCAGGATCACCAACACCAATAACACAAAAACAAACAACAACAACAAAAACTTTACCCAAACCAATAGCACAAAAACCACTAACATCAAGTGAAACCCAAAAACAAATAACAACAACAAAAACAGTACCCAAACCAACAGTGCAAAAACCACGAACTACAAGTGAACGAAAATCATCAACTCTAACAGTACAAAAACAGAAAACAACTAGAACATTTTCCAAACCATTACCACAAAAACCTTTGAAACCAACAACACAAAACAAAAGAAAAACAATTGTACTAGAAACACCACCACCACCACTACCACCAAGAACGAGAATTCCTAAATCAGGATCATTAACTCATGGGAAAAGAAAGGTATAATTTTATAATTTAATTTTAATCTAATTCATTTTATTCGGAAATATTTTTAATATTAATGGTTTTTTTTATTTGACAGAGAGAATCAAGAAGTCATTCTGGAGATGAAAGAAGACCCTCAACATCACGAGGGATGTCCAGAAGACCGTCGTCATCGCGAGCAAGTTCGAGAGGACACTCGTCATCACAAGGGATGTCCAGAGGACCGTCGTCATCACGAGCAAGGTCGAGAGGACCTTCAACGGAAGCAAGAAGGCGATATGATCATAAGGATCAATATACAAATTATCGCTCTTCACGCGGAGAAAAAAGAGAGGTAATATTTTATAATTTAATTAAAGTATAACAATTATTATTATTTTGAAAAGTTAAATATTGTTGCTTTTGATTTTTGATATAGAAATTTAAATAAAAAGATTTACCTTATAGAGGGAATCAGGGAGCTCAACTCAGGGAAAAAGATTGAAAAAAGCAAAAACGATAGCAGCAACAACAGCAGAAAGGACAGCACAAACGACAGCAGTAACAAAAGCAGTAACAACAGCAGAAACGACAGCAGTAACAAAAGCTGAAACGACAGCAGTAAGGCGACCAGAAGAGTTGGAAGATGGGGAGGTAAAAATGCTTGTTTCCTAATTTTTTAAACTTCATAATTAAAGAAAGACAATACAGCTTTTTGTTTTCTTGTTTTTCTTCAGATTGAAAATAGTGAACAGAGAGTTACTGAGTATCAACGAATTCGAACACCATCTCCAATGCTGTCACCTATAGAATCACAGTCCTGTGATGAAACTAACTTACCATTAGGAAAAAAAGAACTTATCTCCACTGACGATATTCTAGATAGTTTTCTGTTTGATTAAAGTTTTTTCTCAATGTGTTCAATTCAATAATTTTTATAATTTTAGACTTAGAATAGTATATTTTTTAATATACTTCTTATATATTTATATTATATATTGTAATGTATATAGTATTTAATATATTTCTAATGTTTACCCATATTTTGTATAATGTTGCCCAATAATTACCATATTGTGCAATAATTACCATATTGGCTTTGGGTGATTTATGTAAATAAGTGAAAGTAAATAAATATTTATATGTTTTAGCAGAATTTAAAATATATGCATTAAGAATTTTCCAAAGCAGAACATGTTAAAGCGTAAATATCCCTGTAAGATGCAACCCGCTAGCATACAAAAATTACAATAGGTGTTGACCTAAGTTTATCTTTGGCAAATCCTTACCGTATATCCTAAAATTTATTTCTTAGTTATTAGTAACCATTTATTTTAATTATATAGAAATATGGGTTAGGCAATATAAAAGAAATAAAACATTTTAGTTATTTTAAATTTATTATAATAATTGTCGCAAATTCTATACAAGTATATTGACACACATATATTACATATTTCTTTTTCAAGAATTTTGATTAAATTCAATTATTAAACGGACCACCAGGGTACTTAAACAATAATTTTTTTTCACCTGCTGCTTTTTGCAATGCACAGTAGACATCATTATTTTCATTAATAATTGTTACAAACCTTGGTGGTAAGAAAACATTATAACTTTCCTCTAATTCTACAACAATTCTAAGTCCATATTTTGTCTTAATTTGTCGCACATGTGTCACAGCATAGTTGTTGTTCACTTCCAAGTCGGATAACTTCTTCGAAGGTAGGAATGGATCAGTTCGTCCAACAACGTTGATTTGCTGAATTTTCTCTACGTTCTTTTCTCAGAAGATGACCTGCAGGTAACCTGGAGATGACTCTGGCTGGACGCTGAGACGAAGATGTCTGAGAAAACAGTCTTGTGAACCACCTTTTACACAGTAAAATTTATTCAAAACAAAATTTTGATTGCTCATAGTAGTTTTTGAGGTTATCAGTAGAATTATTACTAGTTACAGTAGAGTACTCCTTCATTAAATCAATTTCATCCACACCCATAGGCACACTTTTTTCAATACATCTATTAAAAGGATTTAGAAACCAATTTCTTAACATTAAAACATTATTTACTGCACAATTACTTCTAAATAAAGTATGATGTGAACATATATGAACTGATGATTTTACAAGTTTTTTAAATGAAGGACAATAAATATCTTCTAGATTAACCACATTATCAATATATCGCTCAAGATGCCTCTTCTTCTCCAAACCTTTAACGTAGACTGCCCGTGCTCCAGATAATGGCTGCTGAAGTATAAGTTGTAATTCTTGATAAGAAATATCTCCAGATGTCCATTTGATACCATGATAGTTGTGCATTAACCATAGATTTTCACTCTTATATCTTCCAGGAAGTGAACTCCAGCTGCAGGGCGGTTCGAACAAGAACACCATAGGTTGAGCATCTTCTTCTAGCGGTAGTATCACCAGCTCCTTGAAGATGAATTCATTGTAAGGTTTTTTGAAGCCTTGAACGTCTACTATGAACTCCATCTTCGAACAAAAATAAAATTCTACTCTGGAACACTACTTATATACCCTAGAGTAACACCCCTCCACTTTTTACAGCTTCTTGACAATACTGCTGATTGGCTTATATTGCACAATGCGATCATGTATGACTAAGCAGTATGCAGTTGTCTCCTCAGGCATATTACTTCTGGTTTCAAATTCCAAACGTACATCGACTGATGTCTGCTTTAGGAACTCGTTTTGTTTTGAGCAGTCAATAACAATTAAAGGTGCCAATGATCTAAAAATTGATCTACTTAGTATAGGTTCGGAATCTCTTCCATAGTAAGATGATTGAAAATTAGCATACATATCATATAATACAGAATACTGATTATTAGTATAGTGTATATTCAAATCTCCATATGGATAAGATTGTGAGTTTAAAAACAATTTTACATTTATGAGGTCACAGTGATCAAAAAGACATGCAGGCACTTCCATTTTATTTTTTCTTTTAGTTTAAAATCCAACAATTACATATCTTGGTTTCTCTAATTGTGTTGAAGATTTAATTTGCCACATAACTTTTGTACTTAAAGGAAGCAATGGATAGTCATACATTTCCCATGATCTAAAACTCCTTGAAATTAATGGATCTTTCTCAATAAATTTTAATAATTTAATTTTATTATTGTCAGATGGTATTACATATAGTACCATCCTTTCAATATTATGAATCATAAATTTAAATCCAGGAATAAGTGGTCCATTGAAAATGGTAGAATCATAATCACTACGCGATCTTATTAAAATAATTTCATGTTTAGCATTCGTAACAATTTTCTTATAATCTTCAGCAAAACCAAAAATCATACTAAAAGGTATTATTACATTAAAATAACCATTTACCATTGGCACTCTTGAATTTGCTTCAAATTTCACAAATCTAGCATTTTCTGTACGATTAACTTGAGATGGTGTTAAAGATACTAAATTTTTCATAGTTGTAGTGTGTCCAACATACTTGCATCGATCAATCTCAATACCATTTAATTCATAACGAATTTCATCAAACAAATAAGCTATAGCATTATTTATAAGTTCAACATTCTCTGTGAGAACGGTTCCATCATCTTTACATAACTTTCCAAATATTTGTAATGAACTGTTGCTTGGTAAAATAGACAAATCTTGATTTTGTACTACAATACGGATTTCATCACTATTATTAAAAGTTGATGATGCATATGGTTGATGACTATGAATCTCATACTTGGCAATGGATTCATCAAAATTCACTGCAGTTGGAATGCTGAGAATGTCTTCCATTTTTCTTATAACAGCTACACATAAAAAATAGAAAAATTTGATCTTTTTTCTTCCTCTTACTTTTTCTTATTTTTGAATTTTCAATTGTAGACCGAGTTGTTTCAGGAACTGTCGATTCTGAGGTGTTAACACCTTCCGAGTAACATTCACACTGACCTTCTTTGCACATGTCGGTTGACTTTTATAACTACTGCCAACTTTTTTTTTTTTTTGGTTATAAATGATACCCATTACACTGACTTTATATGTAAACGTATTGTTATTATTTCTCCTCTAAAATTAACCAAGTCACCGTCCTGTACTACTAAGCGAAGTTGAATATTATATATTGTCTTCACGGCGATTAAAAGGTAAATGATTCGAGTTGGAACTTCAGTGATCTTATATCCCGGTGGAACGACAGGAAAGAATTCATGTATAGTATGAACTTTTTGATTATTTATATATGCTCCAGTTGTAATATTACATTCAACACGTAGAGTATTCACTTTTAATATAGATACAGGTAAATCAGATTCATGACTTTCCTCAGCTTTCAGTTGACGAGGAGCAAATCCTAATAATTTACCAATAGAATCTTTCGGATGAAAGTTTATGTCACGATTTGATTTAATGTGACAACCTAATGTATTGTTGTTAGGTTTATTAGTTAATGCAAACTTATTTGGCAATTTTGCTTTAATATATGATTCAATATCTTTAATTTCATAACTACCAGTTGGCATAGTCACTACAGAATTATCTATGTAAAACTTATTGCAACCTTTATCAATGTTGGGAATTGAATTAAATGTAAACAGATCAACAAGTCCAAGTACATAAGTCTTATCTTGTGAGAGCTCAATTGGTGGGAAATAAGTAGTTTCGAAAACTGATGAGTTTCCCGTTAACGTTAAAGTAAATGAGTCATTCATGATTGACATTTGTTTTCATACTGATGCTTACAACTTTATTACTTGCTCTTATATAGACTAAAACTGTTTATAACATTAAGTTGATCGCATAGAAACTTCAAGCATAATTGTCCGCATATGAATGTATCAAACTTTTGATATCTCTCATTATTATATTTTATATAGCTACCAACACCTAAGTATACAATGAGATCTGATGGTGGTGAAAGATTTCCAAAACTATCAAAGTATTCAGTTTTATTGTTAATCTTCTTATATGCTACCTAATGAGTTCCAGGTCCTTCCTTATCATCAAGATTAATAATTGCTGATTCATATTTATGAGGTCCTGTAATAGGTAATTCATTTCGCATGAATACTCCACGAAAATGAGGTATATTCATAATTTTAGCATATTTAAATAGATCAAAGTCAGTTAGTGCACGGTGAGGTAGCTTCAAAATTAGTTTTTTTGAGTCCTTTTTATATTTGTCAATCGTTTTCCTTTATACAATTGAATATAAAGACCAAGTCCTTGTCGATAAGGTTTTAAGTGTAAACCTTTTCCCAAGACAATAGCCTCCATTGTTTGATTATGTCGTTGAGCTTCTGAAAGTTGTTTCTTGGCTGCATTAGCATCATTTACAGCTTTTCCTATACCACCAACCCCTCCGCTAAGAGCTCCAAGAGCACTAAGTCCAGCAAAAATTGGAATAAGTGGTAAAATACCACCAACTTTTGATGGTACAGAAAGAATTCTAGGTGTTGAAATTGTAGATTTACCACCAAACTTTTTTGTAACCTTCTTTGCACCAATTATAGCAGTTTTAATAGTATCTAAAGAATTACCGTTTGACTTCATACATTTTTTAGCAGCATGAACAACTTTATTTAATGTAACTCTTTTTTTAATCTTGCAAACTCTCTTCTTCTTCCTCTGTTTTTTATTCTTTTTTATTCTTTTTTTCATCTTTTTCTTTGTACTATCATTAATTTTTAACCCCATACCGAATTTAGATTTAACTTTCATTATATTAGTAGTAGCTAATGCAGCAGCTTTTTCACTAATACTAGCGTCCTTGGAGAGAACACGTTGCCAAGCCTTTTCAGCTAATATTTTATCTGCAGAATTTCTTGCTTCTATATTTTCCTTTTCTTTTGAATATGCAATATCATGTGTCTTAAAAAGCTGCATCCAAAGAATTTACATCTGGATCACCACGAGCTAAACGTTTTTTTAATTTTGTACCAGGTCCAGAATATTGGTATCCAGGAATATGTAACTCAATTGGTAATTTATTTATTATATTATTAAGAAAACCTTGACCAGTGTGAGATTTTTTTTCTTCACTTTTTCATGAATGTCCATTCTTCACTCGACGATGGTTTACAACCGAGTAATGGAAATAGATTATAAAAGTGTGATATATATAGTTTTTTTCTCAGTCAATTCCAAGATGCAGTTCAAGGTACAAGCTAATCAGCTCCCGATTGTAAATGTTGATGATCTCAATCAATCCAATAATAATAATAAGGTTAATCGCCATGGAAATCTGTTTTCAAATAGTATTCGCGCAGCTTTTTGCGGTCCATCAAATTGTGAAAAAACAAATGCTCTTCTTTCTCTGATTATACATCCGAATGGCTTGAGCTTTGAGAATATTTATTTATACTCTAAGTCATTACAACAGCCTAAATATAAATTTCTGGAAAAGTATTGATACATACAAAAGAGCCTTCTTTTGTATGGGTAGACATGTTAGCGTTGATAGTTTTTATCTGTGTCAAACATATGCTCATATTCCTAAACATTTAGTTAGATCTCTTTTTCCACGTCCCGTGAGCAATTTTCTTTAGTTAAAGACTTTGGTTTTTTTTTTTTTAAATAAAGTAAAATAAAAAAAAATTCTTTCAGAAATCTGTTACTGTCTCAGAGATATTCTCAAATGTATGTAAGTTTCCGCAAGTTTCTATTTACGAAATAATCTTTTGATTGTTTTTATAATCTGTAAATTATATTTATTGCAAGAGCAAACTTTTTATATTTAAATCAAATTGTAACAAAACATATAACATTTAGAACGGAAATTTTATTTTTTCATAGACATTAAAACGAATGCAAACCGTTGAACTCACAAAGAGCTCGTAGAAGTCTTTGTGGATAATCGGGGTGGTTTTTCTGGACATTGTATTTTTTCTAGGTATTTTGGAAGTCAGAATGTACAGATTCTGATGCCTGTTTAATTTAAATATAAAAAAGTTTGCTCTTTTAATAAATATAACTTACAGATTATAAAAACAATCAAAAGATTATTTCGTAAATAGAAACTTGCGGAAACTTACATACATTTAAGAATATCTCTGAGACAGTAACAGATTTCTGAAAGAATTTTTTTTTTTTATTTTACTTTATATGTAATGAACTTTTCCAATATATCAAAATATTTACACCCCGTAGCGTATTTAAGTACCTACATGTACTTGTTCTCCTCAAAACACCTTTGACTCCTTGTTTTTGCTGCTTAAAAATGCTGTAACTTTAGAACAGTTGCAGCAAATTTAATAACTTTTTTTTCTTTTGAAGGGAAAAGTACGTGCTTTAAAGCAATTTTGATTAGAAAACCATTTTTCTTCATTTGTTTTAAGAAACAACACACAAATCATCAATAAGCACGTTTTTTGGTGATTTTTGTTAAATTTATCGCCGATTAAAAACAAACAAAAGTCTTTAACTAAAGAAAATTGCTCACGGGACGTGGAAGAAGAGATCTAAAAAAAGAAAATTTAAATACCTCAATTTTTATTGAAATAAGAGCGGTAAACCTTCAAAAAATCGACAAAAATCGATTTAATTTTAAAAACCCTCGACAGATTATTTTCATTATAGGCTTGAAATCTTCTAATTTCATCACTGAACAAATTTTTGTAAAAAAAACTTTTAGTGATAAGACCTTTGGGTTGAACTTCGTCGAGCCCCACCGTGATGCTATTAGTGAAACTGTGCCATTTGATTTATCCCAAAAAGATTTCTATGATGCTTTTAGTGAAGAATCTAATATGCATAAAATTAAAAATGAAAATTTGTTTAATGAATCAAAGAATCAAGTGGATTTCTATGATGCTTTTAGTAAAGAATCTAATGTACATAATATTAAGAATGAAAATTTGTTTAATGAATCAAAGAATCAAGAGTCTAATGATATTACTTTTGAAAAAAATAATGTATCTAATACAGATGCAACGGATAAAGAATCTTATAAATTAACAAATAAATTTATACAAATGTTGAATAAAAACAGAAAGCAGTATTTGGATATGGTATATGGAGTACGCAAACTCCCTAACGGTACATTCATAATTGGTGATACAAAAATTGATTTTGAAGGTCCATACATTAATTTAGTTGGAAAGAAAAAATATTCAAAAGCATGTGGATTACTAGAACTTCTATTCAGACAACAACCAGAACAAGCTTCCATAAGTTCAAATGACTTGGCAAACTATGAGGAAATTGTTTTTACTACTCATGCACATAAAAAGAATTACAGTCCAAGCAAACAAATGCGCATTAATAAGAGTTCTAAATATACTAATTTTATTGCAAAGCTTTTCACAAAAACTGGAAATTCTTTACAGAAAAAGAGTCGTTTACCACAATCTATGATTGTGAAAAGAGAAACTTATCCAGACTATATTTATTGGTATGATCCAAACGAGCTTGTAGACCGTTTACGTTTACTGATAGCATCACAACAGGCTGGTAATCCTAGTCATAATAATGAAATTATGTCAATCATTGAGGAATTACGTGAAGCTCAAATCGTATATATTAATAGTACACTAGAAAAATTGAGATCAGTATCTTGTTGATCATTGATGTATTCAGATGTTTGAAAAAACTCATTGAAAATGAATGATAAAAAATTAGTAGTACTTACAGAATTACATAAACAAGCTAGGCGGAATTATCAACGTCGTAAGGTACAAATACGGAGGATGGATGAAACATGGCAAGCAGATTTAGTTGAAATGATACCTTATTCTAAAGTTAATAATGGTTTTAAATATATACTCACAGTTAAAGATATATTCTCAAAGTATGCATGGGCTATTCCATTCAAAAGTAAATGTGGAAAAGATGTTTCTGCAGCTATGAAATCTATTCTTTTAAATGGACGTGTTCCAAAAAAATTGCATACTGATAGAAGCAAAGAATTTTATAATTCTCAATTCGAGAGTTTAATGAAATCTTATAAAATCATATTATATTCAACCTATAGTAATTTAAAAGCTTTAATTGTTGAAAGATTCAACCGCACACTGAAGAATATGATGTGGCCACAATTTAACTTGCAAGGAAATTATAAGTGGATAAATATTTTACCACCTCTCGTTTCACAGTATAATAACAAAAAACATCGTACTATTGGCATGAAACCAAAAGATGTCAAAAAAGGTGATAAAAGTATGCTGTTAAAACGTATATCTAAACAAAGAAAAATTCCAGTTAAGAAAATAAAATTCAAAGTTGGTGATCGAGTTCGTGAAAGCAAGTATAAGAATGTTTTCAGTAAAGGATGTATACCCAACTGGACAACGGAAATATTTACTATCACTGCAGTTAAATCAACAAACCCAGTAACGTATAAACTAAAGGATTATCAGGATCAACCCATCGAAGGCGGCTTCTACGAAGAAGAAATCTCCAAAGTGAAATATCCAGATGTCTATCTCGTAGAAAAAGTTCTCAATCAACGTCATGATAAAGTCTATGTAAAATGTCTAGGATTTGACAACTCACACAATAGTTGGATACAAAAATCAGAAATGTAATCACTCAGCAAATGTTAAAGTTAAATTTAAAATAAGTTAAAGTTAACTTTTGGAAAAGTTAAAGTTAACTTTTGGAAAAGTTAAAGTTAACTTTTGGAAAAGTTAAAGTTAACTTTTAAAAAAGTTCAAGTTAACTTTTTAAAAAGCTAAATGAAATTAACATGTAATTTCCATAAGAGTTAAAGGTAACTTTTGGAAAAGTTAAAGTTAACTTTTAAAAAAGTTAAAGTTAACTTTTGGAAAAGTTCAAGTTAACTTTTAGAAAAGTTAAAGTTAACTTTTGGAAAAGTTAAAGTTAACTTTTGTAAAAGTTCAAGTTAACATTCCAGGAAGTTAAATTAAGCAAATATGTAATGATTTAATTTTTCTTATTTAATTATTAGATTTACATTTATATTATACTTAGAAAAAATATTATTGTTTTAATTCAAAAATGTATACAAGATAAGGTAGTAATAAATAAAGTAATAACAATTTTAAATATAAAATATTTTTTATTTTTTAAATCTCATTCATATGTACAGGTTATATGATATAATTATATACACACTAATACAATTCATTTACTTTTTATAATTTTATAATGACCCCAAGCAAGGGTATCGGTACTTTTAGGCAATAAGTAGCGTTTATCATCAAAGGGACTTAATGCTATTTTAAATTGTTTTACAGTTTCTACTTGATGTAGTCGAGATCTAATTATATGTTGCGTTCTCGTTTGAATTCTAGATTTCTGCAGACATTCCACATAATCAGAAAAGTTAATAGTTTTATTCACCACACCTGCTTTTACACCTTTAGCTTTTTTTACAAAATCTTGTCCGTTAACTCGAATGCTATACATTTTACTTCTCAGACCAACAAATTCAGTAATTATCTCTCCATTACATTCATCTTTTATTAATCCCACTTTTTTCTTTTTGACTTGAGGAATATTATATACATTATCTTTCGCATAATCAGATGTGTCAAACTTATCAATATCATCATTCATATTACTATAAATATCTCTACACTTTAATTCATAAATGAAACTATCAGTGTCAGTGTACAACAACTTACAATTTTTACCATATTTTTTGATCATATATTCATAATGAAAATCATACATAAGTGTCTTGGATAAATCAAGTATTGCAAGTCCAATGTATATAGGTTTGTTTATCACTATTTCCGTTTTTCGAAGCTCAATTGCTACTAAATTTTTATTAAAAATTGATCTACTATGAAAGTTGAGTTTAGATATGAGAGCTTCAGCTCCATATCTACCACCCCATTTAGTAACAAGTTTTACATCAACATGATTTCGCACATTCTCCATAGTTTTACCGTAAACTGCATTATTCATTAATTTAAACAGATTTTTTTTAAATTCATTTTTAGCGTCTCTTCTCATGAAAGTATTAAAGTCGATGTAAGACTTGAGCCAAGTTTTTTGATTAAATTTAAGTACTCTATGAATTTTTACAAGCGTTAGACCATTTAAAAGAGCTTGTTTTAACGCTCGATAATGAATAATATTATTGAGTTTATGTGAAAGAGTGGTTAGAAGCTTAGTTTGCTTTGACGCTGTTGTTGGTGGGTTTGAGTGTTCTGAACAAAAAGGAAAATCACTATGACTGTTATGTAATTCTTGAGGATATTCAAGATCCACTTCTAAAATGTACCCAATAGGTGAGTCATCCGGAATATTAAAATTAAAACTGTTATTCAAAACAGAAAGCCACTCAAATCCACCATATGGAAGCGGCTGCATCATACCCCATCCATATAGATTATTGGCATCGAAATACATAATATATTTAGTTTCATCATTTGAGTTAAAATTTTTTATTTACATATTATTAGCCTGTGAATATCTATTACAACATTGGCTTATACCTCCTCTTATACCACGCTCAATAAACATAAGTTTGTCAATATCAGTTATGAGTTCTAATTTTACCTTTGTGTAATTCAACATTGCATCCCATGTCAATCCTGGAGTTGTATAATAATGAGCAGGATCAAGATTATAAGCTCGCAAACATTGATTCCGAAAATTTTCAAAGACATCTGCCAATAATAGTATATTAGTTTTCATGTACAAATCCACATATTCACCAAGACTTTTACATTGGAATGTAGACCATACATTTTTAGCATGACTATAATCTTCATCAGAGATTGTACTATCATTGAGAGAGCTATAAAAATTTTCTTTTTTAGGTAATGCTAAATCTTTTAATTTATTTAATGAATCTATGTATTTATACGGTAAAACACCTTTGCGTGTAAGTAACTTTATTTCAGTATCAGTGAAATTAGTAAACACTGAATTGATAATTTTGTACTCTGTTAGATATGATGCTAGTTTTTCTAAAGAGCTTGCCATAAATCGAAAAGAATCTATGAAACGAAATTTGATTTCACTATACTTTATTCTCTTTGTAAAAAAAATATATTTTTCCTTGTTTATTGGAAGCAAATCAATTTTCCCTTCAAATTCATGGCAAATATCTGCAATTATAAAATGAGCATCATACCCACTTATGGTATTTCTCTTCTGGATGACAGGGTCAAATCGATAGTATTATGAAAACACGTTTTACGTAATAAATATGCAATATTTATTTCTTATGCATATTATTTAGTGTTCTTTAGTGTTTTCTCTAACCAATAAGCTTACTTTTGATTATTATTGTCTGATTTAAGGGGTAAATATAGTAACATTTAACATTCCTTATTTTTTCAAAAACTCTTTTTCTAGGCGATTTTTTAAAAATGTTTCAATTTTAATTATTAATGGCTTATTTTATTAAAAAAAAGGTTCTCTACAAATTCACCGTTTAAAATTTTTAAAAAAGTTTAAACTTTTTTAAATATAAATATTTGTTTACAAAGAAAAATGTAAAAAAAAGTTCTTTATTTATAAACAATTATTTATATTTAAAAAACTATAAACTCTTCTGAAAGTTTTAAACGGTGAATTTGTAGGAAACCTTTTTCTTAATAAAATAAGCCATTAGTAATTAAAATTGAAACATTTTTAAAAAATCGCCTAATAAAAGAGTTTTTGAAAAAATAAGGAAAGTTAAATAGTACTATATTTACCTCTTAAATCAGACAATAATAATCAAAAGTAAGCCTATTGTTTAGAGAAAACACTAAAGAACACTAAATAATATGCATAAGAAATACATAATGCATATTTATTACGTAAAACGTGTTTTCATAATAGTATCGATTTGACCGTGTCATCCAGAAGAGAAATACCTTAAGTTATGAAAAACCACAGGTATAATCCGAGAATCTTGGTAATTTAAATTACAATTTTTATGCGCAGCTCCACGATACTTGCCAGTTAAATGTGAATGATCATAAACTTTTTTTTCTTGATAAGATATTGGACCTTCACAAATACGGCAGATAGCAGCATTTACAAAAGCTTCAGTCTGCGCGGCTGACAAATGTTCCATTGGGATTGGATTCTTGAAAATTAACTCTACACGTTGAGCTAAAATCTGTAATTCCTGTGCAAACCATTTGGCTGGATTTACATCTGTTGGACTAGAATAATATCCTGATAAAGAATTATCATAACTGCACTTTAAATAAAATCCCATATTAAAAAGTTCATGATGCTGAACTACTTCCGTTTTACATGTTGTCTCGCCTTTAACTGACTTTAACAGACACTCACAGTCTGCGTACACAATAAATGGCACTTTTTCCTTATAAGAATAGTTACTGAATTTCACAAAATTTTTACCCGGTTTAGGAAGAATTACTTTACACTCATTTAATTTCTGACATTCACCTGCATGATGAGATAACTTTTCTTCACTTATAAAATAGTGAAGACATCGATCACAAATATATTTTTTCCCATTATGTAAAGATAATTGACGACTCACGAGGCGAGATAAATCCTTGATCCACACATAATGAAAATGATTTAATGTATTCACATTTTCAAAATCTTCATTATCTTCATCATCGTCATCATTTTCATTCTGATAAATATCTTCAATCCTTAATAAATTAATATGTATCTGCTTCTTATCCGATGTAAGATGTAAGGGAAAAGTATTAAATTTTGAATTTTTCATACTCAAAGCATAAACATTTATAGAAACATTATTTTGTTTTTGAAATCTCATGATATCTTTAAGTGAAGCTGGAAATTCTATTACACTCCAATTTAACTCATTTTCATTCTTGTAGTAATTGGAAACACGTTGGGGATCATGTACATCTGAATGTAAAGCTGATAAAACTGCCAACATAAAGCATTTATAATCATCATTTCGAACGTTGATGCAAGCTGTCTTCGCTTTGATTGAAGAAGGTAAATCAATATATGATCCAACTTTAAGCGGATTATATTTGTTGATATTTATTTCTAATTTTACTATAGAATGTAGCGTCCATTGAGATTCTTTTTCTTCAAACGATTCTATATCCTTTAATATTGGGTTTTTAATATTCATACAAAACCAATCTTCTAAAACAGTTGAAGAAAATATCTCTGCAGCTTTCACATTGAAGTACTCTGATTCCACTTTTTCTTCTTCTGCGTTAAGGAATTCATGAAATTTCGCTCCTTACACAGCATACACTGTTAATGGTCCATGTTTACTTAATACTTTTCCAATGTTGTACACGAAAAGGATCGATGCATCGTTGAAAAAGGCTAGTATATCAATGTGTGTAAGATTAATAATAATGCTCGTCTGAAGACGACATTTAAATGCACTTTCACTGTTTTCCCAACAAACGCGACCACTTATTTGATCATCAATGTTTTCCAATGTATTAACTCCAGATCCTTCTTTTAAATACTTCTTGAAATTTGCATGATGACTCATAATTATTTGAATAATATTGAGACATCTATATTTATTCTTAGCTAACTTGAGAGAATGGAAGACACTTTTCACTGTTCTTAAATTTTGATTGCAAATATTCATCCACCTGTCAGCAAACAACACTCTGTCTTCATCTTGTAATATGTGTAAAAGGCTTGATGCATCTTCAATACTTGGGATAATAACTTCACATTCATCTAGGAGCCTCGTAACATCCTTCCTAATCTTATTAGAAACCTCCTCTGCTTCAGAACTATCCGGTTCTTTACGCTTGCCTGGCATTCTGAAAATTATAATAATTTTAAACATTAATTTTTTATTTATTTTTTATTTTATTAAAATACAAATAGTTGACTGGAATCTACATCCATATTTGTACCAGATAGTGGCTTCTAAATCAAGACAAACGTGCAGCGTAGATACGACTCCGTATTAGTATGAGATGCCGGTCCGCTACCCCTCACTGGATGCAGCACGTCTATTTGTATCAGAATGCCAACTCTGCTGCGGGCCTGCCGCCACGTAGTATTATGCTGCGAGCCTGCAGCCACGCCACGTAGTACATGCAGCTCACTCAGAACGGACGATGTTCATGCACGTAGTGTAAGAAGTAGACACTGCAGGGGGGCTCGTTGCCGGTAGTAAGTGCTGCCTGGGTTGGTGGCTGGTTATGTATGCTGCCGGGACTCGTGGCTGGTCGTGTATGCTGCCGAGCTGGTAGAGGATGCTGTTCAACTTAGATGCCTGATCCTAATGTTAACTCTCATGATTCCACCTCTTTATATACTCCATCACATAGATACACACATGTAAAATACACTAACACATTGTAAAAATACACGCGCGATATTCAAGAGCGGTAAACTCACAAACCCCTTCTTAAGAAAGGAAGTATCGATTGATCTACAAATCCATAACTTACCTTCAGACCAGTTACCGCTCGAGGGATAATATTCGTCGAGCAAGCAATCTGCATTACCGACACAAGGTAACACGCGCGAAATCTGCATTACCGACCGACGGTAATTTATCAACAACAACAACGCTAAAAATACACTGCAGGTAACTGACTAGGGCGCCACCTGGTGGCGAAAATCGGAACTGTGCGCTGTTGCACTCATAGCTTAACTACTATAATGGTATTTATTTGGATTAAGGAGAGATTACACTGATTTTAAGGTTTTTTTCAAAGATTTTTTTTTAATAGTCAAAAAAAATATTTATTACTTAAAACTTTTTCAACATAAAATACAACTTTTAAACTAATTAAAAACATTTTTTTTTATTTTTTTTTTAATGTAGTCTTAAAAAATGGCTGCCGAATGTGGTCCTGCCTGAAAGTTGTTTACACTCTTATTTTTACACTATTCAACGAAATGACTTGAAATTTGGACAGCATGTTCCTTGAATGTGTAGTTTTCGTGTTGACTAGGATTTTTAAGATCCGCCAATATTTGAAATAGTTATAAACAATTTAAGTTGCAAAATTAAGGTAAAAAAATTCAAAATTCTGTCATTCGGATATTTTTCAGTAAATATTTCTGATTCTAGTCAACACGATAGCCAAAATGGTACAGATTGAGAAACTTTTTAATTTTTTCATTTCAGATTAACCGTTGCGGAGAAAAAGTGTAAACAACTTACAGACAGGACCACATTCGGCAGCCATTTTCTAAGACTATATTAAAAAAAATAAAATAAAATAAATGTTTTTAATTACTTTAAAAGTTGTATTTTATGTTGAAAAAGTTTTAAGTAATAAATATTTTTTTTAACTAAAAAAAAAATCTTTGAAAAAAACCTTAAAATCAGTGTAATCTCCCCTTAAATAAAACTGAATCGTGATATAAGGGTATTCATTCGGATAAATTTTCAATTTATTTTAATTGCATTTTTATTATCAAAATATTTATTCAGATTTAATAATCTGAGGTGTGTGTATTTAAAAATAACTAGTTTATTTTTTCATTATAAAGGGATTCATTTGGATTGACAACTTTTTTAAACCCATATTCATAAGGATTGATTTTCGGGTAAATGTAGGTGCTATCACCGGATACAAATGTATTGGACAGAAAACGTATTGAAAAATATTAAAATTTTTTAATATTTTTTAATTACTCTCTTCTTACTGGGAAACTAATCAATACATGATCTTGTGGTATATCTATGTTTTTTAATTTATTTATTATGTCAATAATGTTTTTTACGTGTGATTTCGGTTTTCTTATAGACTGCGATAAAATGTTATACAGTTGTTTTGATAGAAAGTGGGTGGGTGAACCTATTAGTGATAGTATCGGACAGTATGGGTTATTTTGTTTATGTATTTTTGGCAAACCATAACATTTAGCTAATGTGGTGTCCGTTTGTGTTAAGTCATCATTATGATATTTTCTATTGAGGAAGTTGTTATAATTCCAGTCATGTAAAATGTCCCGTGTTTTGTTTTGTAATGTTTTTAGTAAGTTTTTTAGGTCCGCTTTTATCTCTTGATATATTTTTTGTCTGATAATAGTTTTGTCATTTTGTTGTAATAATCTGCTCAGTCTATTGCTACTGTGGTGTTACCTTTGTCCGCTATTGTAAAAATGATGTTATTATTAGTTTTTAAGAAAAGTTTGGTGTCATTTATTTTTTTTGCAAAAATTCTGTCGTCTTTAGTTATGTGATTTGTTTTTGAAAATATCTAAATTTTTAGTTAGCTGATTTCTCAAGTTATTAGCCGTGTTTTGATTCATTTTGTTATATGTTATAAATTGTTCAACAGTTTTTATATGCTGCATGATTGTATTATTATTAACATAAGTTAACGGACTGATTACTCGGCTTCCTATGTGGGACAAACCAAAAGAACTTTAATCACAAGAGTTAATGAACATAAAAACAAAAAAGATACGGTAATGGTAGAACACAAAAATTCAAAAAATAAGAAAGACAAACTCAAACACGATTTTGATTGGAAAAATACTAGAATACTTGACAGAGAACCATCAAAGAAAAAACGACTTGTATCTGAAATGATACATATAAAATAACAAAAAAATTCAATTAACAGAAAAGAAGATATTTTAAATTTTAATAAACAATATTACGCAACCACGGAGTTAGCTCAGTTGGTTAAATACTAGACTCTGCGGTCGCGCCAAGTCCAGCTTGCTGGGTTCGCGCCCCGATGAGTCTGGGATTTTTCTAACTCGTGAGATAACTTCAGTGGAAGGTTTGACGTCGAGGAATAATGATATGCACTGTCGGTAATCGACTTGTGCAGATCACTAGAACTCGACTGTCGATAAACCGGTTGTATTCAGGAAGAGGTTTTTCTACAGTTTTCCCTCTCCACTGGCGAGCAAACCCAATATACCGGGTGGTCCAGGCAAATGCGAGTACTCCTAATTTCAAGCCGTTCTGTAGACGCAAAAACACTTAAAGAATATATACAAGTACAATTCTAGGAACTCCCTACGGGGACACTCATTGGGCCAATAAGGTCGTTAAAACGAGTGTATAATAACTAAAAAAAAAAACAATATTACGCAATACTACGGGAAATTAAATCTAAATTAAATTGATAAATTATTTGACTAATTAAAATCAAACTTGTTCATTTCTCCTTGTATCACTTAGTAAATAGTAAATTTGTAAACAAGTTTAAGAACGAATCTTCAGTTATATTTTGACAATGACACGATAAACACAGAAAAATTTATTTTATAAATTATGACAAATTTTACTTATTACACTAAAATAATACGTTCAAAGTTATTAAAATAAAAAAGTGGTTTGTTTTTATAAGTTTGAAGAAAAAAATGACGAAATTGGTGAATCCAAAAAATTGATTGGGATTAAGACCCCCATGTCTATTATCCCTACTAAAAAATCCGGACGAAATCCGGATGAATTCCGGACGAATTCCAGACAAAATTCCGGACAAGTCCGGATTAATTCCGGATCTGGAATTAGTCCGAAAGTGTCCGATTTAACGTAGGTTTTTGGCACGGAATTTAGTCCAGTCTTATCCGAAATAAATCCGGCCGCATACAATCCGGATATAGTCCGGTACAGTCTGGAACAAATCTGGTCCAAAGTGTTGTTTAAATCCGAAAGTAGTCCGGTACAGTCCGGAACAAATCTGGTCCGGAGCGTTGTTTAAATCCGAATGTAGTCCGGTACAGTCCGGAACAAATACGGTCCTAATCGTTGGTTAAATCCGGATGTAGTCCGGTAGAGTCCAGAACTAATCTGGTTAAACTTTTTTAGTAATCCGGATTTAGTCCGGCTTCATCTGGAATTAGTCGGAAAAGCAAAAAAAAATTTTTTTTAATTGTTTAAGTCATTTTTAAACAATGTTTAGAACTTAACATTACACAAATATTCATACATTTATTACAACGATTATATACAACAGTTATATTAAAGAAGAAAAATCGCACGCATGAGGGGAATCGAACACGGGATGTTACGCAAGCAACGCAGAACCTAAACCGACTGAGCTATACGAGCTCTGAGGTTCAACTTGTTAAATCAAACATACATGTAATCTGTGGATTAAATCCGGAAAGAGTCCGGTAAAGTACTGATATAATCCGTCACTAATTCTCAATTCCAAATAGAACTCGGAGTATGTACGAAAATAATCCGACATTCGTTTTACAATCCGGAAAGAGTCCGGCACAGTACGGATATAATCCGGCACACGTTTCAAATCCGGAAAGAGTCTGGTTTAGTATGAAAATAATACGGCAATCGCTTTCACATTCGGATAGCGTCTGGTTTAGTATGAATATAATCCACCATTCTTTTTATAATTCTAAAATAGTACGGCAAAGTACGGACATAATCGGGCACTCGTTTTTAAATCAGGATAGAGTTCACTTTATTACACAGTAACAAGGGAGATATAGAAAATACAGTAGGACCCACGTATATCGGACCCTATATATCGGATTCCCGCTTATATCAGATATTTTTGCCGGTCCCTTGAATTTAAATATAATGAATTTTTACCCGAATAAATAGAATTCCTGCTTATATCGAAAAAAATTCTCAGACCCTTGGAATCCGATATGTGAGGGTTTTACTGCAAATAAAAAATGGATTCGGAGTCTATTTATAGCTCAAGTGTGAAATCCGTTTTTAGACCGGTCAAGTTCGGCAACTATCCGGCACAAACTTTACAATCCATTTTAAGTCGGGTTTTATCTGGAATTAGTCCGACAATTCATTTAGATATTATTTTTAGTTAAAGTGAAGTCCGTTTTTAGTCCGGTCACGTCCGGAAACTGTCAGGTACAAATTTCACAATCCGCTTTAAGTCTGGTTTAGTCTGGAATTTATCCGGTACTTAATTCCGAATTTACTTATATTCTAACTAAAATCCGTTTTTCGTCCGTTCACATCCGGAAATTGTACGGCAGTCAATTCCGAAATTATTAATAGTCAAACTGAAATCCGTTTTTTGTAATCTGTTTTTTTGTCCAAATGTTACTTTTATTTATTATCATTTTCATTACAACGACACATCACGACATGGCTAAACGACCTCAAGCAAAAATTGTTTTAAAAAATGTGTTTCCTATTTTCTTAATAAATCGTACTATAATCTAGATTTAAAAACATGTGACGGATAAAAACAGTATTTGTCTGGCTTCTCCGGATCGCAAAAAGAATGCAGGAATATTTTTGCACTAAACAGGACTCTTTCTGGATTTAAAAACGAGTACTGGATTATACCCAAACTTCACCAGACTCCTTGCCATTCACTTGACTCTTTCTGGATTGTAAAAGATATGACAGACTTTTTCCGTATTCCGGTAAAAAGGGCGAAATTAAAAATAGTTAAAAAGATGGAGATGTTCTTAGAAAATGCACCGAGCCAATTTAACTGACGAAAATTCAGAATCTTTTGAAGCGAAAGTAAAAGAAAATCATTCAGAAATTGAATTATTTTTAATGCAACTATTTTCCGACTTCCTATAATTAAAAGCAATATAATTTTCTATTTTTCTAAGATCCATTGCAAATCTTTTTAGATGTCACCATCCAATAAACATTAGCGAATTATAAAAACAATTCAGATTCCTAATTTCCTTTAATTAGCTCAATTCGCTACTAACAGAAAATAAATGCTTTTGCAGATATTTTACTGCTTTCAGGCGGGATTGAAAAACAGAAAAGTCGCATATAAAATATAATTGAATGTTCCGCATGTTCTTAGAAAATTTCCAAATCAATGAATCTCCAAAATCACCGGAATCCAGAGGCGAGCGAACGGGGAAGGGAAAATAGGATGACTATAAATAATTTCGGAATTGACAGCCAAACTAATTACAGATATAACCAGACTTAAAACAGTTTTAAAATTTATTCCGGACAACTGCCGTATGTGAACGGACTAGAATCGGATTTCACTTAGACCATAAATAATTTCGGAATTGACTGCCGGACTAATTCCAGATAAAACCAGAGTTAAAGCAGATTGTGAATTTGGTGCCAGACAGTTGCCGGACTTGACCAGTCTTAAAACGGACTTAACTTTCAATAACATTAATTTCTAAATGGACTGCCGGACTAATTCCAGATAAATCCAGATTTAAAACGGATTGTGATTTTTGTGCCAGACAGTTTCCGGACGTGTCCGTACTAAAAACGGAGTTCTCTCTAACTAAAAATAATTTCTGAATCGACTGTCGGACTAATTCCAGTTAAAACCAGACTTAAAACGGATTTAAAATTTATGCCGGACAACTGCCGGATGTGACCGGACTAGAATCGGATTTCACTTAGACCATAAATAATTTCGGAATTGACTGCCGGACTAATTCCAGATAAAACCAGACTTAAAACGGATTTAAAATGTATGCCGGACAACTGCCGGGTGTGAACGAACTAGAATCGGATTTCACTTATACCATAAATAATTTCGGCATTGACTTCCCGGACTAATTCCAGTTAAAACTAGACTTAAAACGGATTTAAAATTTATGCCGGACAACTGCCGGATGTGACCGGACTAGAATCGGATTTCACTTAGACCATAAATAATTTCGGAATTGACTGCCGGACTAATTCCAGATAAAACCAGACTTAAAACGGATTTAAAATGTATGCCGGACAACTGCCGGGTGTGAACGAACTAGAATCGGATTTCACTTATACCATAAATAATTTCGGCATTGACTTCCCGGACTAATTCAAGATAAAACCAGACTTAAAACGGATTTTAAATTTATGCCGGACAACTGACAGATGTGAACAGACTAGAATCGGTTTTTACTTATAGACTATAAACAATTTCGGAGTTGACTGCCGGACTAATTCCAGGTAAAACCAGACTTAAAACGGATTTAAAAATTATGCCGGACAACTTCCGGATGTTAACGGACTAGAATCTGATTTCACTTAGGCTATAAATAATTTCGGAATTGACTCCCGGACTAATTCCAGATAAAACCAGACTTAAAGCAGATTGTGAATTTTGTGCCGGACAGTTTCTGGACTTGACCAGTCTTAAAACGGTCTTAACTTTTACTAACATTAATTTCTAAATGGACTGCCGGACTAATTCCAGATAAATCCAGACTTAAAACGGATTGTGATTTTCGTGCCAGACAGTTTCCGGACGTGTCCGTACTAAAAACGGACTTCTCTCTAACTAAAAATAATTTCTGAATCGAATGCCGGACTAATTCCAGTTAAAACCAGACTTAAAGCGGATTTTAAATTTTGTGTCGGACAGTTTCCGGACGTGACCGGACAAAAAACGTACTTCACTTTGATTATAAATAATTTCGAAATCAATTGCCGGACAAGATTCGGACTATTCCGGATTAATTTCACATCAAATTTTTTGTGTCAGACAAATTTCGGACTAATTTGGATCATTTCCGGACACATTTCGGATTAATTCCAGATAAGACCGGACTGTTTTGTCTGGAATTCGTCCGGAATTCGTACGGAATTAGTCCGGATTTTTTAGTAGGGATTGTTCTTGTAAGTAAGTACTTCGGTTTTATTTATAAACATTCATTTTCTAATATATATAAATTTTGTACTTGTAATTACAAAAAAAAACAATAAATTACAGCTCTGAAGAGGACCGCATTGATGATCGAAACGTCAAACTAAGTGTTCTTTATTTATTAATTAACCTCATTTAAGAAGTTGACTCGGAGAAATCGATAAATTCTACATTTGTGAAGTTAATTACTTCGAGTATGCTTAATATCACATAAAATTTTAATAAAAAGCTGTAGAAAGTTACATTTTTAAAAATAAATATTCTTGTAAAATAATAATGAAACTGTTATTTATTTTTTAATAACTATTTTAAAAAAAATTCATTCGTATCAGTGTTCTAACCTTAAAGCTCTACTCTTGTTAATCAATAATTTAAAAATTACACGATAATAATAAAACTGTGGAAAAAACTAAATAACGTTAAGAAAATATTGATATAAAATGTAGAATTACTCAAAGAAATAAAACAAACTTAAGATACAAATATTTTCATTTCTTGATCAAAGACTAAACATTTAAAAATTGCATTTTTTTTATTAAAAACCTTAAAAGTTTAGTACATAAAAACTAAAAATTTGTTATAATTAATTAAGATTTTGTTAAAATTAAAGAAAAATAAATATTTTACAATTTTTAAAAGAGGTTATAAAAATTAAAGAATTCGAGATTTTGCTCAACATTTTTTTAAAACACATATTTTGGTAAGTTGAAATTTTTAAAAGCATATTAACAAACTTTTCAAAATTAAAGTAACTTTTAAAATATGCAATTCGATCTAATTTTCCATAGTCAATTTAAAATTTTTAAGATACTACTTATAAATTCCAAGAAAAAGTTTGAATAAAATTAGGCAAATTTTAGTAGAAAATGTAGTATTAACTACTCTTAGAAATAAACTAAACTTCATTCAAATACAATGGTTTCAAAAATTTAAAAATCTTTATTTAAGGTAACAGAACCTACAGTCGATCAGTGGTGATTTAATTGGATGAAATAAATTAATATTTTAATAATATTGATGCTAAATACTACTTTGAATATTTCAATCTTTATTTTTATCAATCCAATAAAACTATTAATTAATTTTATCCAATTAAATTATGACTGATCGACTACAAGTTCTGATCGAATATTGGCTTCGTTACCTTAAATACAGAATTTTTAAATTAGTTCATTTAAAATTTTTGCATTAACCTTACTTAATCTTAACAAAGTTTAAAGCATATTGACAAATTCATTTTGTTAATGATCGACCAAGATTCAATATTATCGCTTGTATTGAAAAGATAAATGAGACAAGACTGTTTATTGATAAACAAATGAAACTTCAATATTTTGATTGCAAGATAACTTCAATATCAATCGAGAACTGTCAATAATCAAGGAATTATTGTCTTGCCGTGCATCGCTATTTGTAAGCCAAATACAAAAGATTCCTGGCTACGAGCACAAAGCTTATGCGTTGGCGGTTCGCATGCAGAAGGCTGTTCTTCTTAACTCTTTCAATCTGGTTCGGCAGCACTGTTCATTATAAGATCCTATTTGGTAGCTCTAAAAAAGCATCCAACAACGTTCTTGACCACTGCACAGTGGGCCAAAATACCAAAAAATTTGTCCAAAAGTCATTGAAAGATTTTTCAAAATGCAATATAGTATCATCATATAGATAAGTGAAAGTAGTTATTTTGTAAATGTTATAAGTTTTAATAAAATATTTAAGCTTGTATAATAAGTTAATATAAGTGTAAGGCTTAAACGATCAACATATAGCTATTGTTTTAAACTGTTACTGTTTTACTGAAATGTAGTATCTGTCATTAATTATATTGCATTTTCTCATTAGTTGCAATCATGTAGTATGTGAAAATAGTCAATAGCTGAAAAAATAAATCTGATGATAGAGATATTGAGAATAATTGTAAAAAATTTCGTTTTTTTTGCTACTTGTTAATACGCCGATTGAGCCTTGCGCAAAACTCCACAAGCTATTAACAATTTCTTTACATTAACGTCTTCAGTAGTTCATGTGTAACATGCTAAAGGTGCGGTTTGC
Organism: Ganaspis brasiliensis; assembly: GCA_037103525.1. NCBI lineage: Eukaryota > Metazoa > Arthropoda > Insecta > Hymenoptera > Figitidae > Ganaspis > Ganaspis brasiliensis. The sequence continues at coordinate 166,408 of JAZKLR010000499.1, forward strand.
TGCGGTTTTTCATTTTCTTTTTTAAAAAAATGAAGTTTTACTGATCTATAAAATTTTTAAATTATAATTAATTTAATTATTTAAAAAATATCGGGCAAGTACGAGTTACACTCGTACCAAGTCGAAGGGTTCCGTACCGCTCTAATTTTTTTCAATTATATGAGTCAGAGATTATTTAAATAATAATTTAAATAATGATAAATTAAAATAAGTTTTTTTATTTTTAAAGAAATTTAAGTATAAACTTAATGATTTTTATAAGATTAAAAATTTCCAATTAAATAGACTAAGCTTTTTTATATAATTTTAAATTTTAAAGCCAAAAAAATTTTTTTTTAAATTTTTTTTTATTTTTTAACTTTTAAAGTAATTTAAACATAAACATAAACATTTTGTACAAAAAAATAATCTGAAACTATAAAATATTGTAGCTGTTTAGAAGAAAAAAAATTTTTTTTGGTAAAATTTCAGTTTTTTGGAAAAAATGTTATGATAATAAATTTAAACCACAATTTTTATGGTTTTATAAAAAATTCTGCATAAAATTACACATTTTTAACCAATTCCCAACCTTTCAGGATAATTACGCTGAGCTCTAGCATAGGGGTTTTTTGTCATTTTTCAACTTTTCATTAATAACTTTTGAAAATTAAGTCCAGCGACGTTCGCTATATTTTTCCTGTAATCTACACGTAAAAATACCTAGGTATACCAAATTTCAAACCTCTAGGTTAAATGGTTTGGAAGATAAGGGGCGGGGGACACGTTTTTTTTTTAAAAAAAAAGGTTTTTCCTTGACAACGCTATGACCATCACCTCCAATCATGTTCTCTATATTTTTCCTGAACTCTACTCGCGAAAATACATATGTGTACCAAATTTCAATACTCTAGGTCAATTAGTTTAGGAGATAAGGGGGGGGGGTAAATAGGCATTTTAATGCATTTTTTGAAAAAAATCTTGTTATTTCCTTGACAACGCTATGAATATCACGTTCAATCATGTTCGCTATATTTTTCCTGTAATCTACACGTGAAAATACATAAGTGTACCAAATTTCAACTCTCTATCTCAAATAGTTTGGCCGCTAGGGGGGGGGGGGGGGTAATGGTTTTGGGCGACGGACAAACGAGTGAAAACATAAGGGTTCCGTTTGGACACTTTGTGTACGGAACCCTAAAAAAACTAAATTTAATCGTAAAAAAGTAACCCCCTTTGAATGTGGATTTGACCCATTATCCTCAATACGTTTACCTTTTTCAATTCAATTTTTTTTAATTAGAATTATTTTTTCAATTTTTGATATTGAAATTTCCTTAATTTTACCAATTATTTTTTATATTAAATTAAATTTTATAAAAAATATATACATATTTATTTTAATTTTATTAATCCTAATTTTTGGTCTATACTATGAATAAATAGAAGGTTCATTAAATTGACTAAAATAAACTTATTGAATAATAGTTAAAATCTTAAAACATTTAAATTGCATTTAAAAATTATTTAATTAAATTTATTTTTGAATAAATCTAATATATTAGAATTTAATTTCGACTTAAATTGAAGATTAAACTTTAATCTATTCAATTTTATATTAAAAAATAACCACATAATTAAACTTCTAATTTAATTTTAAATAAACGAAATTATTTTTATTTCTCAATATAAAATAGTTTATCAAAAAACATAATATTGAAGATATTAAAATGAAAATCCTTCTTTTATAATTTAAACTAGGTGTGAATTCTGTTCATTTCATGGACACTTCGCTTCCAAGGAAGCAAGATAATTTGCTTCCTCATAGAGGAAGCAATAAATATATTTATAATATAAAAAATAATAATTTAATTTTAAATTAATTATTATTTATTTTTATGCAAATAAGTAATAATAATAAAATAATAATAAATCAATATATATATTTTTTTTCTATCTTCCAAAACTTTATTTATTTATTATTTTATTTTAACAAATTTGTGTAATATATAGAATAATTAATATAAAAATTTTTTTTATAACATTCATTTTTTAAAATAGAATTTTTTTTTTTAAAAAGGAACTGTGGTCAAAAAATAATAATTGTTAGAAATTTTTTGTCAAAAAAAGAGATTTTTCGATGAAAAAAAATGAAAAATCATGAATGATTACGTGGGTTTTTAGTCAATTATTGTTAGTCAATTCGTTTTGAGACAAGGAATATGATTCTTTTAATTCATTTGTTTGAATTTTTAGCAAGAAATTTTTTTTTGGCAAAACACGAGATTTTTCAATAAAAAAAAATTAAAAATTATGAATTAATACGCTAGTTTTTAGTCAAATATAAAAGTTATATAGGTCACTCGATTTGTTTTGAGACAAGGAATATGATTTTGTAATTCGTTTGGTTGGATTTTCAGCATGAAAATTTTTTTTGGCAAATCGCGAGATTTTTCGATGAAAAAAAATGAAAAATCATGAATTATTACGTGGGTTTTTAGTCAATTATATACTTTTTATATAGGTCAATCGATTCGTTTGGAGACAAGGAATATGATTTTGTGATTCGTTTGGTTGAATTTTTAGCACGAAAAAAATTTTTTTTTTTTAAATTTCCAAAAACGAGATTTTTTTATGAAAAAAACTGAAAAATCATGAATTATTACGTGAGTTTTTGGTCAATTATATACTTTATATAGGTCAATCGATTCGTTTTGAAACAAGGAATATGATTTTTTCATTCATTTGTCTGAATTTTTAGCATGAAAAAATTTTTTGCCAAAAAACGATATTTTTCGATGAAAAAAGGTGCTCAAAAAAATTTGATTGGGTATTTTCAAAAATCCCTGTGTCCAAATTTAGATATTTGTGAGCTTCATATGTCATCCAAATTTTATTAAAATCCGTTGAAGCGTTCTCGAGATATCCAGGCGACAAAAAATTTACCACATACATACACACACACATGCACACACACACACACCCACACACACATCCGGACATTTTCTCAGGAATGAAAATTAGAACTTTTCAGATGAAACTGAGTCGATTTACACTATTTTTGGAAAATCGAAAATCTTAACGATCACAACGCTTCCTCTATGAGGAAGCAAAATTAGTTAAATTTTATAACATTAATATGTCATATTAAAATAATTAATTTAATCTTAATATTTTAAATTTTTAACTATCAACATATAATAATTTAAATTAATATTAATTGAAACCAAAAAAGAGGTAAATTATTGTTGATAATTATAATGATTTTTAAATAAAATTATATTGCATTTTAAAAAAAGGTCCGTATAAGGGATTTGCCATTTTTAATTTCTAAAATCTGGCAGCAGATTCGTAATCAGCGCCCCCAAAAACCCCTAAATACTAAGTTTGGTGAAAAATAATTAATTTTAAAAAATTTATGTCCGTCATATTGGATCCGTCATTTTGAATTGTTAAAATCTGACTTCATATTCGTAATCAGAGACCACCAAAACCCCTAAATACCAAATTTGGTGAAAAAAATCCAATTTTTTAAATTTTATGCCCGCCATATTGGATCCGCCATTTTGAATTGCGGAAATCTGACTTCATATTCGTAATCAGAGACCATCAAAACCCCTAAATACAAAATTTGGTGAAAAAATCAAATTTTTTAAATATCATGTCCGCCATATTGGATCCGCCATTTTGAATTACTGAAATCTGACTTCATATTCGTAATCAGAGACCCCAAAACCTGTACATAGCGGTATTAAAAGTTAGAAATTGTTAGTGATTTGGGAATTATAAAATTTGGCCACTTATAACCCTATTGAAAAAAAATGGCCACATTTGTGCCCACATTTGAGGCCTCAAATGTGGCCACAAATGTGGCCTCAAATGTGGCCTCAAATGTGGGCTCAAATGTGGGCACAAATGAGGCCTCAAATGAGGCAGAGAAATATCCACATTGAAAAAAATAAAAAAAATATTATTAATCTTGATTTACACTATATTATTTACTAGTAGTTGCCTTAATTAACTTTAGAAACTTAGCATTACAAAGAAAATTTTGAAAATAAATGTGGGGGTATGGGGATTCGAACCCGGGTTCGACGCACGCAAACTAACTACCGAACCACTGAGCTACATAGGCGACTGCCAACAGAAAGGATAATCTTTCTCTTGAGGTGCAAGTGATTTTATTGGCTGACAAAACGGCGGGTTTATTTAAAAACGTTTACAACACATTTTTCAAGTATTGAAACATTTGTCATAAAATATTTGCTTTTATAAAAGTTAATTCTTATTTAAACATTTATTCCTAATTTATTACATTATTATTTGAAGTTTCTTTGATTAATTCACTAATTTTTTTACCTATTCGGCTGTAAAATACACATATTAATTCTGTTAGTGGGGAAAATTGGAACAAAGTTCCTTGATACTTTGTTATAAATTATAAAGTTCTGTTATTTTATGATTTTAAATTTTTACCAAAGATTATTTTGAAGCCAATTATGAAATATTTCTAAAATCCTTATAGCATTTTTTGAACATGCGAAAATTACATTTTCTCTTGAAGAAAAAATGAAAATTAGAAATTTTGTTAATTTTTGAGTTTAGATACTTGACAAAAATTTTTAAAAAACGTGAAAATTATTTTGAAAATTTAATTAATATTTTGTAATTTTTCAACTATTATTTAAAGTTTCGAACATTTAATACCTACTGTGACAGAAAAAATCAATTAAAGTTGCTTAAAATTTTGTTAGTTAACGATTTTAAATACTTCTCAATTGCAGTAGGGACAATTTGGTTTTTGAATCTTTAAATAAGAGTAGGAGAATTACGAAGTATTAAAGAATTTATTTTCAAAGTCAATCCAATTTCATAATTAAAAAGTTCACAAGTATTTTAAATCACATACAAACAAAGCTTTTGATTTTCATAATATGTAATTGATTATTTTTTGTTAGAAGGAGGGCATGAATATTAAAACTTGATAAAGTTTTAGGAAGTTTAAAAATTTTTAATCATTCTTAATCATAAATTAACAAACTTGTAAACTTTAAAATTCTTATTTTAAATTTTAATACATTTTTAAAACTCACAAGTTTTCTTCTTTCGTGATTTTAAATGTTTAAAAAAAGCTTAAGGAAAATGGATTTTATGGATTTTAAAAACAAATTTTCGAATAAATAAATTATTAGAAAATTTCAGTTAGCTAGTGCTGGTACAAATCAGGATTTTTTTTAAAGAAATCAAAAAAAGCAGATTTTTTTATTTAAATCAAAAATGGTTGTTTTAATTGCAATCAGTAGGTATATAAAATCTCTCCAAATGATTATTTTTAGTAGTTTATTTTTTAAACTGAAAACATTTAATAAGAAATAATGAATAATAAAACATTTAATGAAAATCAAATAAATTATGTCAAATAAGTAAGAAAATTTCAAAAAAAATGTCTTCAAATTCATATGATCACAAAATTAAAAAATTAGGTAAAAGCAACGAAAAAATAATAAATTAAAAAAAAGCAAGAACGTAAAAAGATATGAAAACAATCTATTAAAATAATGATAAAATTCTTTTAAATAAAAAATGTCAAGCTTATTATAATAACTTAGATATAAAAATTTTTGGTATTAAGATAGCCAAAAATAGTATTACATTTTTATATCCTTAAGTCCTTATAAATTAAATAAATTCCAATCTTCAATTAACTTATATTTCAATTTGTTTAAACTTTCAAATTTGAATTAATTAAAACTTACATGCACATTAATTAATGCAAAATACACTGAGAAAATAAGCCTTTAGCCAATTTCTAGGTTAAGGGACTCTAAACAAAACACACAAGATACCGGCTATCACAACCAAACTTCAAGGCTAATAGTAGCATCTAATCTGCTAATAATAAACAAAGAGCTTTGCAGGTGCTATATTAACAACATCTCTCCGCTAAATTTAAACATAAATTGGTTATATTTAGTCAACTTATTTTTTCAGTGTAATTCAATAATATTAATTATTTTTCATATTCACAATAATCTTATTTTTAATTCTTACAATTTTTCTAAGAAATTTCACTTTTTTAAAACTGTTTAATTTCTTATTTTTACAAAATTCTAAGATTTTGTCTCTGTTTACTTTTAATTTTTTTTGTACATGTGTCTTTTTATTTTTAGATTTTTTTTTAATATCTTCTTCTTATATGTAAATTATTTAATATTATTTTACACAATGTCATAGCGTTTTTTGTCGCGAGGATATCTCGAGAACCTTTCAACGGATTTCAATAAAATTTGGATGACTTATTAAGCTTATGAATATCTAAATTTGGACACAGGGATTTTTTAAAATACCTATTTAAATTTTCTTTAGTACCTTTTTCTATTAAAAAATTTTGTTTTTTGACAAAATTTTTTTTTATGCTTAAAACCCTACTGAAAAATCCTATATAGGATCCTACATAGGATCCTATATAGAATACATATGGATTCCTATGAGAATCCACGTAGGATCCTATATAGGATCCTATATAAGTATTGTCCTATAGGAATCCACGTGGATTCTCATAGGAATCTATGTGGATTCCTATAGGTCGCCTATAGGACAAGTCCTATATAGGATCCTATGTGGACTCTCCTATAGGAATACATGTAGGATCTCATATAGGATCCTGCATAGGCGTCCCAAAAAATTTTTGTACACCCTCCTACATATGATCCTACGTAGGTTCCCATATAGGATCCTATATGGGAACCCATATAAGATCCTACATGGGTACCCCCAAAAAAAATTTTTGTACCCCTTCCTCATGCGCAGTCGTCTATTACGTATTCTACAATACTTACGCCTGCGCAGTAAATATTTTTCGTCCTTATAATGGTGCTTAATGTATATTTGAATAAAGTTGTTAAAAAAAAAACAATTAATTCTGTGTACATAATTTTTTTTGGGCGCCCATAAAATATCCTATATAGGATCCTATATGGGAACCTACGTAGTATCCTATGTAGGGGGGTTTACAAAAATTTTTTTGGGACGCCTATGTAGGATCCTATATGAGATCCTACATGTATTCCTATAGAAGAGTCCACATAGGATCCTATATAGGACGTGTCCTATAGGCGACCTATAGGAATCCACATAGATTCCTATGAGAATCCACATGGATTCCTATAGGACAATACCTATATAGGATCCTATATAGGATCCTACGTGGATTCTCATAGGAATCCATATGGATTCTATATAGGATCCTACGTAGGATCCTATATAGGATTTTTCAGTAGGGAATACAAGTTAAGCCATACAAAAATCATATTCTTTATCTAAAAACAAATCGATTGACCTATATAAGTTTTATAATTAATCAAAATTTCGTAAAATAATTCATGTTTATATATTTTTTTTTTTTTTAATTATTTTTTAAATAAATTCTCCAATTAAATGTTATATTATTAATTTATTGCTTCCTCTATGAGGAAGCAAATTTTTTTGCTTACTTGGAAGTAAAATATCCATGAAATGGACATATTATTCACCTATTATTGATGTAACATTATTTTTTAGTCCTTTCTTGCGTTTTAATTAATTCTTTATAATTTTTGCCATCATTTTTCTTATAAAAATATTGATCCTTTACTTAAATTTTTCAGTTTTATTTTGTAATTAAAAATTATTGAAAATATTTGTTCGATTCATTTATCATTTTAAAAGTTTTTAAATTTTTTTCTTCCTTGGCAGCCTGGTAATTTTTCATTTTATATTTTGTAAATTTAAGCTTAGACTAAATATTTTCATATTAACATCGTTCTTCTATTTTATAGAATTTTCTACTTCTAAAATTTTTTCCAATTAACAAAATTTTATTAATTTTATTTTGTAAACCCATTTCTCAAATTTAAAATTTTTTTCCTGTTTAGTAATGTATTTCAATATTTTTTAAATTATCTTCTTATTTATTTTTTTAATTAAAAAAAACGTCCGTAAATAGTTTAAAATTTTTAAAAGTATTCCTAATTTTTTATACACATATCTTTATGTTACTGTTTCATTACTGAGTTGTTTTTTTTTAATTTTTCTTCATATCTTTAATAATAAGCTTGACATTTTTTATTTAAAAGAATTTTATCATTATTTAAATAGATTGTTTTCTTATCTTTTTACGTTCTTGCTTTTTTTTAATTTATTATTTTTTCGTTGCTTTTACCTAATTTTCTTAATTTTGTGATCATATGAACTTGAAGAAATTTTTTTTGACATTTTCTTACTTATTTGACATAATTTATTTGATTTTCATTAAATGTTTTATTATTCATTATTTCTTATTAAATGTTTTCAGTTTAAAAAATAAACCACTAAAAATAAACATTTGGAGAGATTTTATATACCTACTGATTGCAATTAAAACAACCATTTTTTATTTACATAAAAAAATCTGATTTTTTTGATTTCTTTAAAAAAAATCCTGATTTGTACCAGCACTAGCTAACTGAAATTTTCTAATAATTTATTTATTCGAAAATTTGTTTTTAAAATCCATAAAAACCATTTTTCTTAAACTTTTTTTAAACATTTAAAATCACGAAAGAAGAAAACTTGTGACTTTTAAAAATGTATTAAAATTTAAAATAAGAATTTTAAAGTTTACAAGTTTGTTAATTTATGATTAAGAATAATTAAAATTTTTTAAACTTCCTAAAACTTTCCCTGCTAAAAAATCCGGACGAATTCCAGACAAAATTCCGGACAAGTCCGGATTAATTCCGGATCTGGAATTAGTCCGAAAGTGTCCGATTTAACGTAGGTTTTTGGCACGGAATTTAGTCTGGTCTTATCCGAAATAAATCCGGCCGTATACAATCCGGATATAGTCCGGTACAGTCTGGAACAAATCTGGTCCGAAGTGTTGTTTAAATCCGAAAGTAGTCCGGTACAGTCCGGAACGAGCTCTGAGGTTCAACTTGTTAAATCAAACATACATGTAATCTGTGGATTAAATCCGGAAAGAGTCCGGTAAAGTACGGATATAATCCGTCACCAAAGATACTTTACAAATAGATCCGGCAAAGGTCCTGGTGGCATGTGGACTAACTAAAAATTTCCATTAGTAAGAAAAGGACGGAGATATCTGTGTCCTTTTCTTACTAATGCAAATTTTTAGTTAGTCCACATGCCACCAGGACCCTTGCCGGATCTATTTGTAAAGTATCTTTGCCGTCACTAATTCTTAATTCCAAATAGAACCCGGAGTATGTACGAAAATAATCCGACATTCGTTTTACAATTCGGAAAGAGTCCGGTACAGTACGGATAAAATCCGGCACACGTTTCAAATCCGGAAAGAGTCTGGTTTAGTATGAAAATAATACGGCAATCGCTTTCACATTCGGATAGCGTCTGGTTTAGTATGAAAATAATCCACCATTCTTTTTATAAGTCTAAAAGAGTACGGCAAAGTACGGACATAATCGGGCACTCGTTTTTAAATCCGGTTAGAGTTCACTTTATTACACGGTAACAAGGGACATATAGAAAATACAGTAGGACCCATGTATATCGGACCCTATATATCGGATTCCCGCTTATATCAGATATTTTTGACAGTCCCTTGAATTTAAATATAATGAATTTTTACCCGAATAAATAGAATTCCTGCTTATATCGAAAAAAATTCTCAGGCACTTGGAATCCGATATGTGAGGGTTTTACTGCAAATAAAAAATGGATTCGGAATCTATTTATAGCTCAAGTGTGAAATCCGTTTTTAGACCGGTCAAGTTCGGCAACTATCCGGCACAAACTTTACAATCCATTTTAAGTCGGGTTTTATCTGGAATTAGTCCGACAATTCATTTAGATATTATTTTTAGTTAAAATGAAGTCCGTTTTTAGTCCGGTTACGTCCAGAAACTGTCAGGTACAAATTTCACAATCCGCTTTAAGTCTGGTTTAGTCTGGAATTTATCCGGTACTTAATTCCGAATTTACTTATAGTCTAACTAAAATCCGTTTTTCGTCCGTTCACATCCGAAAATTGTACGGCAGTCAATTCCGAAATTATTAATGGTCTAACTGAAATCCGTTTTTTGTAATCTGTTTTTTTTTTGTCCAAATGTTACTTTTATTTATTATCATTTTCATTACAACGACACATCACGACATGGCTAAACGACCTCAAGAAAAAATTGTTTTAAAAAATGTGTTTCCTATTTTCTTAATAAATCGTACTATAATCTAGATTTAAAAACATGTGACGGATAAAAACAGTATTTGTCTGGCTTCTCCGGATCGCAAAAAGAATGCAGGAATATTTTTGCACTAAACAGGACTCTTTCTGGATTTAAAAACGAGTACTGGATTATACCCAAACTTCACCAGACTCCTTGCCATTCACTTGACTCTTTCTGGATTGTAAAAGATATGCCAGAATTTTTACGTATTCCGGTAAAAAGGGCGAAATACAAAATAGTTAAAAAGATGGAGATTTTCTTAGAAAATCCAGCGAGCCAATTTAACTGACGAAAATTCAGAATCTTTTGAAGCGAAAGAAAAAGAAAATCATTCAGAAATTGAATTATTTTTAATGCAACTATTTTCCGACTTCCTATAATTAAAAGCAATAAAATTTTCTATTTTTCTAAGATCCATTGCAAATTTTTTTAGATGTCACCATCCAATAAACATTAGGGAATTATAAAAACATTTCAGATTCCTAATTTCCTTTAATTAGCTCAATTCGCTACTAACAGAAAATGAATGCTTTTGCAGATATTTTACTGCTTTCAGATGGGATTAAAAAACAGAAAAGTCGCATATAAAATATAATTGAATGTTCCGCATGTTCTAAGAAAATTTCCAAATCAATGAATCTCCAAAATCAACGGAATCCGGAGGTGAGCGAACGGGGAAGGGAAAATAGGATGACTATAAATAATTTCGGAATTGACAGCCGAACTAATTACAGATATAACCAGACCTAAAACAGATTTAAAATTTATTCCGGACAACAGCCGGATATGAACGCACTAGAATCGGATTTCACTTAGACCATAAATAATTTCGGAATTGACTGCCGGACTAATTCCAGATAAAACCAGACCCTAAACGGATTTAAAATGTATGCCGGACAACTGCCGGATGTGACCGGACTAGAATCGGATTTTACTTAGACTATAAATAATTTCGGAATTGACTGCTGGAGTAATTCCAGATAAAATCAGACTTAAAACGAATTTTTAATTTGGTCGGGTTAACTTTCGGATGTGAACTGACGACAAACGGATTTCACTCAGACTATAAATAATTTTATACATGACTGCCAGACAATTTCCAGGCTAAACCAGACATGAAACGGATTTAAAATTTATGCCGGACAACTGCCAGATGTGAACAGACTAGAATCGGTTTTTACTTACACTATAAATAATTTCGGAGTTGACTGCCGGACTAATTCCAGGTAAAACCAGACTTAAAACGGATTTAAGATTTATGCCCGACAACTTCCGGATGTAAACGGACTAGAATCTGATTTCACTTAGGCTATATATAATTTCGGAATTGACTCTGGACTAATTCCAGATGAAACCAGACTTAAAGCAGATTGTGAATTTTGTGCCGGACAGTTGCCGGACTTGACCAGTCTTAAAACAGTCTTAACTTTTACTAACATTAATTTCTAAATGGACTGCCGGACTAATTCCAGATAAATCCAGACTTAAAACGGATTGTGATTTTTGTGCCAGACAGTTTCCGGACGTGTCCGTACTAAAAACGGACTTCTCTCTAACTAAAAATAACTTCTGAATTGAATGCCGGACTAATTCCAGTTAAAACCAGACTTAAAGCGGATTTTAAATTTTGTGTCGGACAGTTTCCGGACGTGACCGGACGAAAAACGGACTTCACTTTGATTATAAATAATTTCGAAATCAATTGCCGGACAAGATTCGGACTATTCCGGATTAATTTCAGATCAAATTTTTTGTGTCAGACAAATTTCGGACTAATTCGGATCATTTCCGGACACATTTCGGATTAATTGCAGATAAGACCGGACTGTTTTGTCTGGAATTCGTCCGGAATTCGTACGGAATTAGTCCGGATTTTTTAGTAGGGTTATCAAGTTTTAAAATTCATGCCCTCCTTCTAACAAAAAAAAATCAATTACATATTATGAAAATCAAAAGCTTTGTTTGTGTGTGATTTAAAATGCTTGTGAACTTTTTAATTATGAAATTGGATTGACTTTGAAAATAAATTCTTTAATACTTCGTAATTCTCCTACTCTTATTTAAAGATTCAAAAACCAAATTGTCTTGAGAAGTATTTAAAATCGTTAACTAACAAAATTTTAAGCAACTTTAATTGATTTTTTCTGTCACAGTAGGTATTAAATGTTCGAAACTTTAAATTATAGTTGAAAAATTACAAAATATTAATTAAATTTTCAAAATAATTTACATGTTTTTTTAAAATTTTTGTCAAGTATCTAAACTTAAAAATTAACAAAATTTCAAATTTTCATTTTTTCTTCCAGAGAAAATGTAATTTTCGCAAGTTCAAAAAATGCTATAAGGATTTTTGAAATATTTCATAATTGGCTTCAAAATAATCTTTGGTAAAAATTTAAAATCATAAAATAACAGAAGTTTATAATTTATAACAAAGTATCAAGGAACTTTGTTCCAATTTTCCTTACTAGCAGACTTAATATGTGTATTTTACAGCCGAATAGGTAAAAAAATTAGTGAATTAATCAAAGAAACTTCAAATAATAATGTAATAAATTAGGAATAAATGTTTAAATAAGAATTAACTTTTATAAAAGCAAATATTTTATGACAAATGTTTCAATACTTGAAAAATGTGGTGTAAACGTTTTTAAATAAACCCGCCGTTTTGTCAGCCAATAAAATCACTTGCACCTCAAGAGAAAGATTATCCTTTCTATTGGCAGTCGCCTATGTAGCTCAGTGGTTCGGTAGTTAGTTTGCGTGCGTCGAACCCGGGTTCGAATCCCCATACCCCCAAATTTATTTTCAAAATTTTCTTCGTAATGCTAAGTTTTTAAAGTTAATTAAGGCAACTACTTGTAAATAATATAGTGTAAATCAAGATTAATTATATTTTTTTATTTTTTTCAATGTGTATATTTCTCTGCCTCATTTGAGGCCTCATTTGTGCCCACATTTGAGCCCACATTTGAGGCCACATTTGAGGCCACATTTGTGCCCACATTTGAGGCCTCATTTGCGAGCGCATATGCTGTTTCAAATCCGCTACCACATTTGTGGCCACATTTGAGGCCTCAAATGTGGGCACAAATGTGGCCATTTTTTTTCAATAGGGAAGGGTCTCCTGGCCCACTGTGCACTGCTTAAGAACATTAGCGGCAATGGGTGAGAACAACAGTGTAAGAAACAAGAATAACAACTTTAGCAAATGAATCGCGCTTTTCCTTACCCTCCAGGACGGATGGAGCAATAGTGGATTAGAATATGTAAAGTATGAATTGGAGAGGTTGTTTTAGTGCGGTATTACCACAGCACCTGGACGAGTCCCACACAAACAAGTGCGTAAATGCACTTTTTCCTCTCCTACCCAGATGCGAATTGCGGTCGGCTGCCAGAGTTAAATGGTCGGCCCCTGGTTGGCCCAACTCTGGCTGCCAGAGTGTCGGCACCCAAGGTTGGCCCGACTGAAAAAACCTAAGTGCCGACCAAACTTGCCAACCAAGTGCCGACGGTCGGCCTAACTGTGGCCAGAGTTTGGTAGGCACCCAAAGTTGGCCCGACCAGAAATACCTAAGTTGGGCCAACCAAGCATGTCGACTAAACTTTGTCAACCAAATGCCGACGGTCGGCCCAACAGTGGCCAGAGTTGGGCCGACCGTTAGCTAGACTCTGTCTCTTAAATAATATAATAAAATAATAATATAAATAAAAACTAAATCAAAACCAACACTAGAAGGTCAGCCTAATCTGGGGCTAATAGTTGGGCCAAACCAATAAAATTTTTATTTGTATACTCAGAATGTAAAAAAACGATATAAAACGCAATTGAAAATTGTTATCACTTTTTTTTTTTTAATAATTGAAAAATTATGAAAAAAATAAAAAAAAAATTTTAATCTTATACAAGGCTTGATCAAGGCTGCCACAGGACCTATAATCAAGACTGTTATAAGCCCTGAAACCCTATAAAAATTTCAGGGCCTCCCCTTAAAAAAAAATTTTTGATTTTATGTTATTTATATGAAATACAAACCTGTACCCTTAAGCAAAAGTTTCATGTACTTGAAGGTAGAAGTATTTTCATAATTTGTAGGTTCTAATTAATTTTCATACTCTGTACATATAAATATACAAATGTATCAAATTTTAGCCCTCTAGCTCAAATAGTTTCAAAGTTATGAGGAAAAAACTTTTTTTTCGAAAATTTGCAGTTTTTCTTTTTTTGACAACGTCTTGACTGTCAATCCAGATAATGTTCCCTATAATTTTCCTGTAATCTAAACGTAAAAATACTTATGTGTACCAAATTAGAGCTCTCTGTTTTTTAATAAGGTATATCTTTGTTTCGTAAATGTACGGAACCCTAGATTTTGGTTCGGGTGTAACTCGTACTTGCCCGATTTTTTCTTTTTTTTAATTGAGTCTTAGAAAATGGCTGCCGAAAGTGGTCCTCTCTAAAAGATGTTTACACTTTTTCTCTGCAACGGTTAATGTGAAATAAAAAAATTAAATAATTTCTTAATCTGTACTACTTTTGACTATCGTGTAAACTAGGAAAAAAAATATTTATTGAAAAATAACCGAATGACATTCTTTTGAATTTTTCAACCGTAATTTTGCATCCTAAATTGTTAATAACTTTTTTATATATTAATGGATTTTAAAAATCCTAGTTTACACGAAAACTACACATTCAAGGAACATGCTGTCCGAATTTCAAGTTATTTCGTTGAATACAGTAATCCCTCGATAATCGTGACCTTTGGCGATTTCAGGAGCGTATGCTTCATAAATTTCTCCCGCAGACAGGCGACAATAAAATTATTGAATTATTTTTTAAGAATTAATATTATAGTATTAATAATAATTAATATAATTTTGTTTAGTTATTATACACTCGTTTTAACGACCTTACTGGCCCAATGAATGTCCCCCGATTTCAGGAGCGTATGCTTCATAAATTTCTCCCGGAGACAGGCGACAATAAAATTATTGAATTATTTTTTAAGAATTAATATTATAGTATTAATAATAATTAATATAATTTTTTTTAGTTATTATACACTCGTTTTAACGACCTTACTGGCCCAATGAATGTCCCCCGTAGGGAGTTCCTAGAATTGTACTTTGTATATATTCTTTTAAGAGTTTTTGCGTCTACAGAACGGCTTGAAATTAGGAGTATTCGCATTTGCCTGGACCACCCGGTATATTGGGTTTGCTCGCCAGTGGAGAGGGAAAACTGTAGAAAAACCTCACCAGAATACAACCGACAGTGCATATCATTATACCTCGACGTCTTTACCTTCCACTAAAGTTATCTCACAGCCGGAAAAAATCCTAGGCTCCCCGGGGCGCGAACCAAGCAAGCTTGACGCTTGACTTGGGGCGACCGTAGAGTCCAGGACCTTAACCAACTGAGCTAACACCGTGGTTATAATTAATATAATTATTAAATAGATATAAACATTTGAGTAAATTAGAGCTTCTGTGTATAAAATTTGAATGCAATTAAAATTAAGAAAATTTTAAGGAGTTTAAAAATTTAGTTTTATTAAAAACTGTGGATCAATTAAAATTTGAATAGTTTGAAATCTGATTCAATTAAATAAAATTTGTTCTTAAAATTCAAACATTTTACTAAATATCTGAATTCAATAAATAATACTTTCTGGTTGTTCAGAGTAAATATCTTAAATATTGTGCTTTGCTTTACTGTCGCTCTTTCAGAAAATATAATTTAAACTCTTCATTTTTAGAAATTAATTTTGCTAACGAATATATTAACTTCTTGAATATTATTTTAATTATGTTACTTATTTGACGTTTGAGGATATTCAATTTGTAAATCGTAAAGTTCCTTTGAAGTTCACTTAAATTTATTTAATTTCATTTTCTGAGTTATAAATACCTTAATGTACCTTTTAATTTGTGTAAACAGATAATTAACTTTTTTGAAAACAAATATTTATTGTATTTAATTTTTACAAATGTAGATGATTCTCCTGCACTGACTATTGTTGCGCGCACGCTGGAAAGCGTACGACTATCGTGGTAGGTGCCCGCCTACAAAGCGTACGACTATCGAGGGTTACGACTATCGAGTGTTACGATTATCGAGGGATTACTGTAGTGTCAAAATAAGAGTGTAAACAAGTTAAAGGTATGCAGTTTCGAGAAAAACGCGTTTAAAGTTTGAAGGACCAATTGTACAAAAATGTAACTTAAAGTTCGGCAATATTTTTAAATAGTAAAGCACAATAAGAAAATTTTATATTAATAGTTATATACATATAACTCTTCTTATGTAACAATATACATTTCTTATAGCTTAAAAACTGCTCTTTCAAGCGGTATACCAGAAAAACTGTCAATTTAAAAATAAACATTCTACAGTTAGTTAATTAATAAAAAATAGAAATTTTCGAGGTTTTTTTTACTTCAGACTATTTTTCCCGTCTTTTTAGATAAATATACTAACCAAAAATGAAAGAAAAACAATTTCGATTTTATAAAAAAAAATCACTGTAATCTCCCCTTAAATCTAAAATAAATCGATTTTTACGAAATTTGGTTTTTAGATGTTATCTGGGTCGTAGAATGTACACATAGTATTTAAATTGAGAAATTCAATATGCCGGATCCAATATGGCTGACTAAAAATCTAAAAAAATAATTGATTTTTACGAAACTTGGTTTTCAGATATCTTTTTTGTGTCGCAGAATGTTAATATAATATTCAAATTGAGAAATTCAATATGGCGGAGTAAATTCCCCAAAAACACTCGATTTTTACTATACTTGCTTTTTAGATGTTTTTTTGGGTTGTAGAATTAAATAATAATAATCTCCGTAAACTCCTGAAGTTAGTTAGTATTAATATTTATTTATCTTTTTCTGTCCACGTTTTAAAAACTGAAGTGAAGTTAGCCACTGTTATTTTATTGATTTTGACTCTCTTTAAAAGGAAATCTTTTAAAATTATTCAAAAATAAGATAACCTTCTTCGTTAGTGTCGTATTGTGCTGGTTTTTAATTGTCATTTGTGTAAAAAAAAATGTTTCGAAAAATGCTTTAAAAATTTATTGTGGTTTTTGAAGAAGTTTAAAATATATACACATGCAATTCATTTCCTAAATTTTCAGTTATTATCTTAAATTTAGATTATAGTCATCAATTTTCCATTATATAACGATTTTTTAATTATTTTCTTTTGCTTAAAAATAAATCCTGCAATTTTTTTTTATTTTCATCAATTTATAATTATATTCATTATTTTAGCATTACTTTTAAAAATTTCAATTATTTATCCGATATTGCAATTATTTTCATCAATTTTCGTAATTCCTGAGATTTTTTAATTATTCTCTTTAATTAAAATTTTTTAAGTAATTTTGTAATTATTATTTTTTTTTAAACATACACTCTATGATTTTTTCAGTTATTTCTCTCAAATTTTATTGAATGTTTTCAATTTTTCATATTTAAATTATTTTCATCATAATTGAATTTTCTTTCTCAATCTTAAATTATGTTCAGCATATTTCAATTATTTTTTTCAATTTTTAATTATTTTATCATTTTTCAATTATTTTTACGATTGTTAATTATTATTCTCATTTTCTAAAATTATTTTCTAAGATTTTTAAGTATTTTTCTGTAAATTCAAATATTTTCTTCAATTTTTAATTATTTTTCTTTGTTTTCATAATTTTAAAAAGATTTTATTAATTATCGTAAATTTCAATTATTTTTTCTTTATTTAAAAAATGTTCTGTAGTTTTTTAAATTATCACACTTAAATGTCATTTATTTTTTTTACAACTTATCATTGTTTGTATCATATTTTAATTATTTTCTTCAATTTTCAATTACTTTCGTTCTTTTTCATAATTGCCATAAAGTTTTGACTTATTTCTCTTTAATTAAAACTTGTCTTTGTTACGTTCGTAACCTATATATGGTGGATTTCACAGAAATTGTCCTGTCCCAAAAATAAAATATGTCCAATCTATTGCAAATTTTTTTTATGAGTTGTTCTATTGGATAGTGATTTATCCTATAAATATTTTTAAAAAAATTTAAAATTGGGGCAGTGGGAGGGGAATAAAGTTTGGTGTTTTTTGGTAATTCACTCTTCTTTTCCTATTTCCACTATTTTAATGAATAGATAAAAAATTTTTATGTGACATGATTTTTGTAGATTTTTGCTTAACCTTTCGATTCAAAAGGTCCATTTTATATTTTTTAAATAATTTGACCTTGATTTCTTAAAATTAAAAACAAATTTAAGTTTTTCTCAAAGATGGGCCTTTTTAATTTTTTTAAAAATATTTTTAAACTAAAGCTGAGGTTTTTTCCTATAAGAACCCAAAATTTCAAAAATGCGTTTTTTTCGTTTTCGAGAAATGAAATGATGAATACCGCGCGACGCAGGATCGACTGTAAGAGCTCGCGTCGACTCGGCGCGGCAATCCGACGTTAATGACGCGGCGATCCGACGTCGATCCGGCGTCGCGCGGTATTCATCATTTTAATTTCTCGAAAACGAAAAAAACGCATTTTTGAAATTTCGGGTTCTTATAGGAAAAAACCTCAGCTTTCGTTTAAAAATATTTTTAAAAAAATTCTCCAAGGCCCATCTTTAAGAAAAACTTAAATTTGTTTTTAATTTTAAAAAATCAAGGTCAAATTATTTAAAAAATATAAAATGCACCTTTTCAATCGAAAGGTTATGCAAAAATCTACAAACGCGGCGATCCGACGTCGATCCGGCGTCGCGCGGTATTCATTATTTAATTTCTTGAAAACGAAAAAAACGCATTTTTGAAATTTTGGGTTCTTATAGGAAAAAACCTCAGCTTTCGTTTAAAAATATTTTTAAAAAAATTCTCCAAGGCCCATCTTTAAGAAAAACTTAAATTTGTTTTTAATTTTAAAAAATCAAGGTCAAATTATTTAAAAAATATAAAATGGACCTTTTCAATTGAAAGGTTATGCAAAAATCTACAAAAATCATGTCACATAAATTTTTTTTATCTATTCATTAAAATAGTGGAAATAGGAAAAGAAGAGTGAATTACCAAAAAATGCCAAACTTTATCCCCCTCCCACTGCCCAAATTTTTTAAAAATTTTTAAAATATTTATAGGATAATTTTTGTGAAATCCACCATATATACTTTATATATTGTTATATACATTGTTAATATTCAATTCTTATAAATATAAGAATTCTTATCATTGTATATCATTTTGGTTAATATTGTATACGAATTTTACACAAGAGTAGATATGATTTTAAAATTCAGAACGTTTGAGGAAGGAAGAGATTATGTTAACATAAGACAAACGCAAATCTAGAACAGCTACCTCTTGGTGGAGGGTACTACAAGTCTTGACACCTGTAAAGGAACGGGGAGAAGGGACAAGCAAAGACAGACATTTTTTAACTATACTTTCTCTTTGGCGCAGAGAATTATGAACTTGAACCTATGCAGAGGAAACGGAAAGAAAATAGGTATGGGTATCTATGCATGAGGAAGCGGAGTGCAGGGACAAACAAAAGCAGCCATTATCACTTCCAATTTTTCAATATAAATTGGATTAACAGAACGACAAGACTAGTAGTTGAGTAATAGTTACCAGTAGTCGTCAGTAGCCGTCAGTAGTTGTTAAGTTTATACGAGTGTCTTATATTATTAAATACTTCAAATCTATTATACGGTTATCATCTCGTGTACAGTTTTACTGTATTGCAACACGCTAATAAGTGCGAATCCAAATATTAATCAAATTCTATAGTCTCTTTCAAAAAGATCCTATTCTTTACAAGAATTCACCTGCATCAAGGGTCCAGCGATTAGGATTACCGACTGTTTACTCAACGCCTAATCAACTACAAACTACTCCAGCACTATCGCTTGTCTTCAACAAACAAATCTTCAAGTCTAACGGCAATCTTTTCCATCTTTCAAAAGTAAGACTCAATTTCTAAAATCACATTTGTAACTTCTCAACTCATAATTATCTAATAAATAAATATTATTCAACATATTTTAGTGCTCTCACTGACTTAATCCTCATCCCAAATCAAATTCTTAATTGAAATTGATTTAAAAGGAGGAACTAGGGAATATTGTAAGGGTTTTTGTACATTAAAACGTAACATTCTGTTCAATTTTAAATTATGTTTATCTTTTTTCATTTATTTCTTTTAACTTTAATTTATTTATCTCAGTTCTTAACCATGTTTTTTCAATTTTCAATTATTTTCTCTAATTTTTCATTATTCAATTTTGTTTTAATTTACGATTTAATTTACAATTTTTACGTTTTTTAATCGTATGGATTTTAAAAAATATTTATTTTTTAAAAAATAAAAATTGGAAAATGGACAAAAAAATATTGTTTTTCATTTTTGTATAATATTATATATATATCATGTTATAATATTTTAATTTATTAATCTATTTATTAAATTATAATAAATAAATTTGGGACATTCTAAATTTAAAAGTTTATTACTTAAACAAGAAATATTGTCTTTTAGTAAATTAACACTTTTGTAACAACGAACACAAAATATTTGAGAAGTCGCACACCAGATATTTTATGAGCTTCCTTCCACAGTTTTTTTTTATTAATTTATTCACAGCTTACTGTCAAAAACCAAATTTTAATAATTCATGGATCAACCCCCTATATTTTAGATTATTTTTCTTTTTATTCACGACTTGATTTCTTTTCTTTTTTTTTAACTTTTTATATTTTATTTTTCAAGTGTCAAACTCTAAAAAATCTGAAGACTGCTTCACTTCTCTTCTCTTTTTTTTTAAACAGTTCGATTCTATTTTGTCATTCGCTTTTTAAATTCACACATTCTATTACAAATTAAATATAACAATCATAGATTATTGTCAACAATCGGCCATCCTTAAATTTGTTTGGTCCTCCAAACTTTTTTTTTTTTTTTTAATTATTTAAACAATATTTTTATATAATACAATAACAAATCATTTTTAGAATCGCAATCAATACAAAATAAATTCAATTACATTTTGTTGTCTTTTAATAATTGAAGTTTACGTCTTAAACGTGTATTAACATTAGAATTTGTATCTTAACGATTTACATTGATTTTGTTGGTTTTAAGTGGTAAATGAATACTTTTACTCGTCGTATCTTTTACAATTTCATTTATTTGCTCTGATTCAGAACAACTTTCATTTTCGTTTTCTTTATTAAAATCTGTAACATCAATATCATTGTTAAATCCTTTCCACAACTTCAACTGGCTTACATGTGCCGTTGTTAAAAAACCTCGATCTCCGGCTTCATTTAGTTTTTTATACATATAAGTATCACTCGGTAAAATTTTAACAATTACCATTGGCCCTCCGTAAGCTGGTTGCAGTTTGGTGGAAAATCCTGTCGAAGTTGGATTTTTTTTTACAAAAACAATGTCTCCCAAATCGAATTTTACATTTTGATTTCGGTTTTTATCATAATATTCTTTATATTTTTGTTGTTCACTTAAAATCTTATCGGTAATCTTTTTTTGTATTTCAGTTGGGTGCATATAAGTTTCACTATTTTCTGTCAATAATCTTAAATTCCCTTCATTATATCTTGGAATATAACCTATTAAAGCCTCACAAGGTGTTACACCTATAGATTTACTAATTGTAGTATTTAAATCTCGCTCAATATTCCTTAGTTCTTTATCCCAATTGTTTACAATTCCATTTTGGGTCGCGATTTTCATTATTGGTAAAATTGTTTTATTCAAACTTTCAATAAGACCATTGGCCTGAGGATGTCTACTTGAATTAAGTGTGTGTTTTATGCCGTGTTTAAGACAAAACTTTTGAAAATTCTCAGCCGTAAAACAAGTTCCGCGATCAGTTAATTAACGTTTTGGCGCACCGAATTTTTCAAAAAATTCTTCAGTTTTTTTAACGGTAACAATCGAACTTACATTTTTAACTGGTATAAGCGTAGCAAATTTAGTAAGATTGTCAATTAATCCTAAAACATATTGGTTTTTACTAGAAGTAGTAGGAAAAGGTCCTAAATGGTCACAATGAACTACATCAAACGGCTTTTTGCCTTGTGGAATTGGATGTAGTTCTCCCTCTTTTCGACCTGATTTATTCTTAGATAAAATGCATTCGATACAATTATTAATATGCATTTTTACATATCTTCTGATACTCGGAAAATAATAATGTTCATTTTTCTTTTAAGAGTTTCATCTAATCCAAAATGACTATACAGATCATGATATCTAATAGCAATAGATTTTCGCATTTTCGCAGGTACATAATAAAGATCTCGCTGACCTTTTTCTGTTTTGACCCTTTTGTATAATAATCCCTCAATTAGAATAAATTCTTTCACTTTATCTATTTCAGTTTTTGAACGCATAGACTCGGACTTCTGCAAAATCTTAACTAATTCGCTTACAATAGGATCACTCTTTTAAAACATTAATAATTTATCCTCTCCAGTCGTAATTGTTAAAATTTCACCCGATTCTAAATTTGATTCTAGGTCAACTGGCGCGCGTGATAATGCATCTACATGACACATAGTTTCTCCTTTTTTATACTTTATTTCAAAATTGAATTCATTTATTTCACTCATCCACCGCGAAATTTGAGGGTTCTGAGTTTTCCAAGCGTTCATATTGACCAAGCATTGACAATCAGTTATAATCGTGAACGAAAGTCCAATCAAAAAGTTTCTTAAACGACGTACGGCCCAAGCTATAGCGAGCAACTCTAAACGACTAGAATGATACTTTTCTTCGCACAAACTAGTGCGTCTGCTAATTGCATAAACTAATCTTAGCCCTTCTCCCTCCCCATGAGACTGCATCAACATTGCTCCTAAACCTTTTGATGACGCGTCTGTATGCAGTTCTGTTCGGGTCGCCTTTGGATTAAACAATTTTAAAACCGGTTTATGAGTCAAAATTCTTTTTAATTCAGCAAAAGCAATTTCTTGATTTTTATCCCAAACAAAAGTTTCCCCTTTCCTTAATAATTTAGTGATTGGTGCAACAATTTTAGAAAAATTTACAACAAATCTCCTAAAAAAGCTTGCTAATCCAATGAATCTTCTGATTTCGGTCTGTGTTGTTGGTTTCGGAAAGTTTTCTATCGCTAAAATTTTACGTTCTCCAGGTTTAATTTCTCCCTCTCCTAAAATATACCCTAAATATTCAACCCTTTTCATCCCAAAAGAACATTTGGATAAATTTAACGTTAAACCAGCTTGTCTCAACAATTTTAAAATCGTTTTTAAATTAATCATAAGTTCTTCCCAGTTTTTCCCATAAACACATATATCGTCAAAAAAAGTAAAAGCTATATTTTCTCTTCCAGCTATACCCAGAGCTTTATCCATGAGCTTTGCAAAATACATGGGTGCATTTGCGAGACCAAACATAGTACGTTGAAATTCGCCCGTTTGAGTTTCTGTAATGAAAGCTGACTTATCTTTTGATCCCTCCTCTAATGGTAACTGAAGATAACCACATGCAAGGTCCAAGGTTGCAAAAAATTTTGCATCATTTAATTTTTCTAATAATTCGTCAAAATTGGGGATCGGAAAATTATACGATTTTGTAATTTTATTTAAACGTCGAAAATCCATCACCATACGTGGTGATCCATCTTTTTTTCTTACAATGAAAGCTGGACTTGCAAATTCAGAGTTAGTTTCTGTGACGATTCCCGCAGCTTTATATTCGTTTACAATTTTGTCTAAATCTTCGCGATCTTTTGGATTTAATCGATATGGCTTAGACTGAAAGGGATTCGCGTCTTTTTTTAAATCTATTTTCATTTTTAAATTATTCGTGCAACCAATTTCAAAAATATTATCCGCTATGCAATTACGATACATTTCTAAAACTTTTATTAATTCTTGTTTATCCTCTAAATTTACTGTTTTATCGATTTTAACTTCATCAGGATTTATTTCTTTTTCGCGTTTCTCTAAAACCTTTGCACTTTCAATTGACAATATTTTATTGACAATTTTTTGTCCGATCTTAATTTCTGTAACTTTTTCACCTATATTAACCATAGGAATCGGGATTTGCACATTGTCTGTCAAAACATTAACAAAATTTACGACACCCGGTTCTAACTTGACGTTTTCTGACGCAGTTATTTTTACTTTACTTTCTTCCTTGTTAAGAAATAATGTATTATCTATATTTTGAAAATTTAATTCATTTCCGATTCGAGTATACCTTACATCAAGAGCTTCAGTAAAAGGTCTTCCTAGAATTATATCATATTTTTGCGCTGTATCGGGCACAACTCTGAATGTTATTTCTTTTTGAATTAAATTATCTAGTTTTACTGTTTCGATAACAATCCCCGGAGACTTTACTTCACTACTACCAAACCCCCCTAAAACCGATTTAAAACTCTGCATTTTAAAATTTTCGTTAAGAACTGCAGAAGCCCGAACCGTACAGACAGTCGCACCCATATCAATTTGGGCGGTAAGTTTGGCTTCACCAACTAGAATTTCCCTAATAAATTTATCTTTAATATTTTCATTCGTTTCAAATTGTACAATATTTATTACCTCTGAATCAATTTGTTTAGCTTTTAATGATGGACAACGTGAGGCAATATGTCCAATTTTATGACAAAGATAACATTGAAACTCTTTTCGCTGGTTAGGACAATCATTAGCCAAATGTTCAATTGAATCACATTTATAACATTTTCTTACCGGTGATCCTTGTGTAAATTTACTTGATGGTGTAATTCTCGTTACAGGTCCACATGTAGAATTTGGTAAACCACTAATGTCTGATGATTTATTACTTGCCGTCGTACTGCCATAGGAAGTTTTTCGGATTGCTCCATTCCTTCTCTTCTCTCCAATTCTCTGCCTTCTCGAATTTTCAATTTGATCAAAATGGACGATTTCCTGCATGATGTCATCAGTTGTTCGTCTCTTATTTCTGGTACTGATAAATTGAGACCTGTACACAACCATATCTTGTCTAAAACATACTCCTGTACTGATTCACGAAAATTTTGTGCTCTGACTGACATAGTCTTTAATTTTTCACTTATTGTTTGTTTATACAAAAAAGTTTTCTCAAATGCACTTTTAAAAGATTCGAATGTTTGCATTTCAGTGGTTTTTGACATTAACCATTTTAAAGCTGCACCTCTCATTCGCGATTTTGCTACACTAAATGTCATTGCATTACTCCACTCTTGAATTATTGCCGTATTTTTAAATTCGTTTATCCAAGCTCTTGCCTGCTCAGGTGTTTCTAATCCCTAAAATTCTCGTATTAATTCACTCGGATCAGCAATCATAGTTGAATGAGTTCCCTTTTCTTGATTTGGCAACATTATTGTCTGGTTTAAACCTTCCAATGTTCTTCCAAGGTTTGACAACAGGAAAACAACTGGATCTGAAATTTGTGATACTCCATGCACCATTTGTTCATTTGAGTTCATTGTGACTGAAGCCAGTTTAGCTTCCATTTCTTTAAAATGCTTTTCATAAATACTTCGCTCTTCTGCTCGTCTTTTCCGTTGTCTCTCCACCTCTTTAATTGCGGAATCATAGTCATTTTCGTTCACCATCTCTTCATCAGTGTCAGAATCAGGTAAAGGTGGTAAATTTATATTCCGATAAAATGCATCAAACTCATCTTCCATTTTCTAAAGATTTTGGCACACATAATCACTAACTTTTTGTTATTAAGTTTTTTTTTGTTTGTTTACTTTCACCTATTGTGGTATCCCACTTCTGAATTGTTATAATATTTTAATTTATTAGTCTATTTATTAAATTATAATAAATAAATTTAGAACATTCTAAATTTAAAAGTTTATTAATTGAACAAGAAATATTGTCTTTTAGTAAATTAACACTTTTGTAACAACGAACACAAAATATTTGAGAAGTTGCACACCAGATATTTTATGAGCTTCCTTCCACAGTTTTTTTTTATTAATTTATTCACAGCTTACTGTCAAAAACCAAATTTTAATAATTCATGGATCAACTCCTTATATTTTAGATTATTTTTCTTTTTATTCACGACTTGATTTCTTTTCTTTTTTTTTTAACTTTTTCTATTTTATTTTTCAAGTGTCAAACTCTAAAAAATCTGAAGACTGCTTCACTTCTATTCTCTTTTTTTTAAACAGTTCAATTCTATTTTGTCACTCGCTTTTTAAATTCACACATTCTATTACAAATTAAATATAACAATCATAGATTATTATCAACAATCACATCATATTTCGATGAGCTAAAATTTCACCAGTCCCTCTTCTTAATTATTTACTATTCTTTAATTCATTTATAATCTTTGCTTCAGTTTTAAACTATTATTTTAATTATTAACTTATTTTCATTTATTTTACACTGTTTTCAATTGTATTAATTATTTTCAAATTTTCAATCATGATTCTTAAATTTTAATTATTTTCACAGTTTTTAGTTATTTTCGTTATTTTTCTATCATTTACCAGCTTTTTCACGATTTTTTGGTATTTAAATTATTTTTTTCCAATTTTTTAGTTCTAAGTTTTATAGGTTTTGTTCTACTTGCATTATTTATATTTAAATATTAAATTAAATTAATTGTAATCTAATTGTAATTATAATTGTCAATTCAGAAAATTCTTTATAAGTATATTTCATAATAGTTAATATTTAAGTAAGCAATTTTATTTTACATGCCTGAAATGAAAAAGAAATATTTTCTAATTCAGCACACAGTACAATCCAAAAAGTACGATAAAAAGACGAATATTGTTATTGAAATTTTAAAATCGTTATGGATTTTAGTTGATTAAACTTAACATATGTCCAGACCATGTACAAAGAAAAATTCAGTAAGATTTATTCAAGCCTATAATTTACACACAATACAGTAGCTATATTTATTTTAAATAATGATATACATACATTTAGGTTACTACGGAGCTACGCGCTGAGTAGCGGCGCAGCGACGATAGTCCGCGCTAGCTTAACTTAATAATTTTTTTCTCGAAAACTATAAGACATACCATCTTGTTCTTTGGCTTAAATATTTAAGCACATTATAGGCTATGTTTATGAATTTTTTGAAAAAAATCGAAGATATAATTTTGATTTTTTTTTTAATTAATAATTTTTTTTTGTTAATATAAATTTAATCATAAACAATTTTTTATTTATTATAATTTTTTTAAAAGAGCATTTAAATACGAGTAATTTTAAAAAAATGGACCTAAATTGCTTAAAAATTACGGAAGTTATGATTAAACAAAAAAAATAATACTAAAAATTTTGAATTTGAATATTTTCAAAAATACTTGAGATTTCTTTTTTTAACCACTAAAGGAACCCAAATCATCAATTTCATAAATATTACTTAATGTGACTGAAATTGGTGTGATCACTTGGTATGGACTCGACCATATTTATTATTGTCTTTTATAATTTCTAAAATGTAGGAAAAACTAATCGCGCTCTCATTTCCTGAAATTATTTTTTAAGATTTTTGAATATTTTTCTGAAAATTAAAATATATCCTTCAATTTCTAATTATTTTAATTTGTTATCAGAATTTCTTTTTTTTTTATTAATTATCGTAAATTTCAATTATTTTTAGCTTTCTTCCAGTTTTTTCTCCAATTTTTAGTTATTCTCATTTTCTAAGATTTTTAAGAATTTTTCTAAAATTTCAATTGTTTTTTACAATTTTTAATTATTTTCATTTGTTTTCTTAATTTCAAAATTTTTTAACTATTTATCTGACTTTCCAATTATTTCATTATTTATATTATTTTTTATATTATTCTCTTCAATTTTCAATTACTTTCGTTCTTTTTCTCGTTCTTTTTCATAATTGCCAAAAAGTTTTTACTTATTTCTCTTTAATTAAAACTTGTTCTGTTCAATTTTAAATTATGTTTATCTTTTTTCATTTATTTTCTCTAATTTTTAATTATTTTCTTTTATTTCAATAAACTTCTGAAAGTTTTAAGTATTTTTTAAAATTTTGTTTAACTTTCCTATATTTAAAATATTTTATGTAATTTGTTTAATTATTTTCTCAAAGTTTAATTATTTCTTTTAACTTTAATTTATTTATCTCAATTTTTAACCATGTTTTTTCAATTTTCAATTATTTTCTCTAATTTTTCATTATTCAATTTTGTTTTAATTTACTTTTAAGACTCTCAAGTATTTTTCTCAAATTTAAATTATTTTCCTTATGTTTAAAACATTTTTATGATTGTTTAAATTACTTTCCCCAATTTTTAATTGATTTCATTTTTTTCTCAATTAGTTTGCAAAATTTGCAATTATTTTGTTTAATTTCAATTATTTTTTGCAATTCTTTTTAATTCT
This sequence comes from Ganaspis brasiliensis, assembly GCA_037103525.1. Lineage (NCBI taxonomy): Eukaryota > Metazoa > Arthropoda > Insecta > Hymenoptera > Figitidae > Ganaspis > Ganaspis brasiliensis. The sequence continues at coordinate 195,014 of JAZKLR010000499.1, forward strand.
AAAATATGATAAATTTTGTCCGAAATAAATATTTATTTTATTTATATTAATTGATTTTTAAATATTATATTTAAAATATTTATTTCTTCTTATTAGATAAATATTAGGTATTTATTATTGTATTTTATAATTTCCAAAATGCATGAAAAACTAATCGCGCGCTGGCGCGCGTTTTATTTTGCTAGTGTATATATAATATTCAAATTGAGAAATTAAATATTGTGGACTAAAATAAAATGGAATAAGCATTTTAAAACTATTTGGATTTTCACCGAACTTGCTATTTTACTGCTTTAGAGATAGAGAAAATCTCTCAATCAGCTTTCCTACTATTATTACATAAACAGCACCAAATATATACATTTCCTAAAAATTTGTTCTTGACATTATTCTTAGAAATATGTTTTTAAACTCAAAATTAATATTAATTGTAAAATGTGAAACTAAGTATTAACTAATTGAAGTAAGCAAAAATTCCGAAAGGTCCTAAAATGACCCAAAAAGCATCTAAAAACCAAGTTTCGTAAAAATAGATTATTTTTTTAGATTTAAGTCCGCCACATTAGATCCGCCATATATTAAATATTGGCGATTCTTTCATAACTGTGTGTCCGTTTTCGCACCCCTTCTAACTTCTAAACCATTTGAGCTAGAGACTTCCAATTTGGTACACATATGTAATTTCACCTTGGATTTACGAAAATGATTTGGAAAACGCGATTCGAGGCCATGAACTTGCCGAAATCCAGCAAAAACCACTTTTTTACCCTAAAATGCAAAAAAATGACCATGTCCTCCCCCCCCCTAATCTTTTAAACTACTTGACTTAGAATGCGGCAATTTGGTACACTTATGAAAATTTACGTGTAGATTACATGAAAATTATGGAGAACTTTCGTAAAGGCGGTCTTCATAGTGTTTACTAGCCAAAAGGTACGATTTTTTGAAAAAAATTCGAAAATATGACCATGCCCCCCCCCCCCCTAATCTTCCAAACTATTTGACTTAGGATGCTGCAATTTGGTACACGTATGGAGATTTACGTGTAGATTACAGGAAAATTATAGAGAACTTTTGTAAAGGCGGTCTTCATAGTGTTTACTGGCCAAAAAAATGCTGCAATTTGGTACATGTATGTAGATTTACGTGTAGATTACGGGGAAAATATATAGAAGTTTTTTAATGTTTGTCTTCATAGAATGTACTATCCAAAATTCGTATTTTTTTAAAAAATTTTAAAATAATAATTGGTTAACTCCTTATTTTTAAAAACATATTTAAATAAACAATACAAAAAGCAGGCGCAATGGCCCTATTCTCTTGTATAATATATTATGTTTCCGGAACCATTCGGGTGTTTCCGTAACCATTCAAGTGTTTCCGTAACCATTCGAGTGTTTCCGTAACCATTCGAGTGTTTCTGGAATCATCTGGGTGATTCCGTAACCATTCGGGTGTTTCCGTAACCATTCGGGTGTTACCGGATTCATTCGGGTGTTTTTCGTAACTATTCGGTTGTTTCCTTAAATATTCGGGTGTTTCTGTAACTATTCGGATGTTTCCGGAATCATTCGGATGTTTCCTTAACCATTCGGGTGTTTCCGGAATCATTCGGATGTTTTCGGAATCATTCAGGTGTTTCCGTAATCATTCGGGTGTTTCCGTAACCATTCAGGTGTTACCGAATTCATTCGGGTGTTTCCGTAACCATTCGGTTGTTTCCGTAACCATTTGTGTGTTTCCGTAACCATTCGGCTGTTTCCGAAACCATTCGGGTGTTTCAGGTATCATTCAAGTGTTTCTGTAAACATTCGGGTGTTTCCGTAACCATTCGGGTGTTCCCGAAACCATTCGGCTGTTTTCGGAACCATTCAGGTGTTTCTGGAATTATCCGAGTGTTTCCGTAACCATTCTGCTGTTTCTGTAATAATCCGTGTGTTTCCTTAACCATTAGGGTGGTTCCGTAAACATTCGAGTGTTTCCGTAACCATTCGGGTGTTTCTGTAACCATTCGGGTGTTTCCGGAATCATTTGGATGTTTCCCGAATTATTCACGTGTTTCCTTACCCATCCGGGTGTTTCCGTAACTATGCGGGTGTTATCGGATTCATTCAGGTGTTTCCGCAAGCATTCGAGTGTTTCCTTAACCATTCGGGTGTTTCTGTAACAATTCAGGTGTTTCCGGAATCATTCGAATGTTTCCGAAATCATTTGGGTGTTTCCGTAACCATTCGGGTGTTTCTGTTACCATTCGGGTGTTTCCGGAATTATTCACGTGTTTCCTTACCCATTCGGGTGTTTCCGTAACCATTCGGGTGTTTCCGGAATCATTCGGATGTTTTCGGAATCATTCAAGTGTTTCCGTAACCATTCGAGTGTTTAAGTAACCATTCGACTGTTTCTGGAATCATCTGGGTGATTCCGTAACCATTCGGGTGTTTCCGTAACCATTCGGGTGTTACCGGATTCATTCGGGTGTTTTTCGTAACTATTCGGTTGTTTCCTTAACTATTCGGGTGTTTCTGTAACTATTCGGATGTTTCCGGAATCATTCGGATGTTTCCTTAACCATTCGGGTGTTTCCGGAATCATTCGGATGTTTTCGGAATCATTCAGGTGTTTCCGTAATCATTCGGGTGTTTCCGTAACCATTCGGGTGTTACCGAATTCATTCGGGTGTTTCCGTAACCATTCGGTTGTTTCCGTAACCATTTGTGTGTTTCCGTAACCATTCGGCTGTTTCCGGAACCATTCGGGTGTTTCAGGTATCATTCAAGTGTTTCTGTAAACATTCGGGTGTTTCCGTAACCATTCGGGTGTTCCCGAAACCATTCGGCTGTTTTCGGAACCATTCAGGTGTTTCTGGAATTATCCGAGTGTTTCCGTAACCATTCCGGTGTTTCTGTAACTTTTCGGATGTTTCCGGAATCATTCGGATTGTTCCGGAATCATTCGGGTGTTTCCGGAATCATTCGGGTGTGTCCGTAATCATTCGGGTGTTTCCGTAACCATTCGGATGTTTCCGGAATTATTTAGGTGTTTCCTTAACCATTCGGGTGTTTCCGGAATCATTCGGATGTTTCCGGAATCATTCGGGTGTTTCCGGATTCATTCGGGTCTTTCCGTAACCATTCAAGTGTTTCCGTAACCATTCGAGTGTTTCCGTAACCATTCGACTGTTTCTGGAATCATCTGGGTGATTCCGTAACCATTCGGGTGTTTCCGTAACCATTCCGGTGTTTCTGTAACTATTCGGATGTTTCCGGAATCATTCGGATGTTTCCGGAATTATTTAGGTCTTTCCTTAACCATTCGGGTGTTTCCGGAATCATTCGGGTGTTTCCGGAATCATTCGGGTGTTTCCGGAATCATTCGGGTGTTTCCGTAACCATTCAAGTGTTTCCGTAACCATTCGAGTGTTTCCGTAACCATTCGACTGTTATTGGAATCATCTGGGTGATTCCGTAACCATTCGGGTGTTTCCGTAACCATTCGGGTGTTACCGGATTCATTCGGGTGTTTTTCGTAACTATTCGTTTGTTTCTTTAACTATTCGGGTGTTTCTGTAACTATTCGGATGTTTCCGGAATTATTTGGATGTTTCCTTAACCATTCGGGTGTTTCCGGAATCATTCGGATGTTTTTCGGAATCATTCGGGTGTTTCCGTAACCATTTGGGTGTTACCGGATTCATTCGGGTGTTTCCGTAACCATTCGGATGTTTTCGTAACCATTTGTGTGTTTCCGTAACCATTCGGCTGTTTCTGGAATTATTCGGTTGTTTCCGTAACCATTCGGGTATTTTCGTAACCATTCGGGTGTTTCAGTAACCATTCGGGTGTTTCTGTAACCATTCGGGTGTCTCCGGAATCATTCGGATTTTTCCGGAATTATTCAGGTGTTTCCGGAATCATTCGGATGTTGCTGTCTCTGTCTTTCAATAACTCCCTCTCTCTCGCACACAACCTCAAATTGACAGCTTTTGGCTATGATCGACGGACGGACGGACGACAAAGTCGCACTATAAAGCTGGCTCTACATGTGAACCTAACGCTGGTCCGTACGCACGTCTTTTATGAGATAGAAAAGGACAGAGAAAGTCTCTGTCCTTTTCTATCTCATGCAAGACGTGCGTGCGGAACAGTGTTAGCTTCGCATGCAGAGTCAGCCTAAGGGTTTCGGTCCCGAACCGAGAAACCCTAAAAATGGCCCTGACCCTTCAGCTGCAAAATTTCTGGCTTATATTGCTAAAAATTTGTACCAATAAAGTTTTATTTAGTTAATAATGAAAAATATTTTTAAAAATGGTTTCTTGGTGGAAAATTTTTAATCTCTGCCTCATATAATTGAAAAAAATTAGAGCGTTACGGAACCCTACGACTTGGTACGAGTGTAACTCGTACTTGCCCGATTTTTTTTATTTTTTTTTCAGGAAAAAATGTACTTTTTAAATAAATTTTTTTCAAAAAAGGGATGGCTTTTTAATGTATGGCTGTAACTTTTCGAGTAATGATAAAAAACGTAAACGGGGTTGCTGCGCACGCCGCCACATAACTATAGGGCAAGCATAGTTAAAAGTCTAGGTCGTCCAATTTAGCTTCATCGGATATTTAATTTTGGATTATTACTGCTAATATTCGTGACATTCACGTTTGAGTATCTTAGGTACAACAAAATTATTTGTTTCATGAATTTGGGTTACATTAATTAATATTACACATTTTACAATATTCTGAAGCAATTATATAATTAATAATTCAACTATTCTAAGTAGCCAAATTATCAATAATTCCAAGTTAATCAAATTTAACCATGCTTTGAAATTAAGATAATTTAAATAATGACTATTTATGAACTTAAAAAATTTGTGCAGAATATATTGCAAATCTGTATTTAATATTTATGTTTAACCCTTTAACGCCGGGACGGACGCTTTTTTAAGGCATTTTCAACGTTAATTATTTTTGTTATTAAACATGTAAAAAGTGTTCAGAATAACGTTTTCTTACTTGCTACTCGGAGGTTTTTGGGATAGCTGATTGTAAACTTTCAAAAAAATCCGATCAATTTCAAGAATATCGACCGCAATATTGGATCCGTCATTTTGAATTTTTGAAATCTGACTTTACATTCACAATCAGCAACCCAAAAAACTTCCAGGTACTCATTTCCATATAGATAAAAAGAGAATTAAAAGAAATGTCTACTGGGTTTCAATTTTTTGAAAAAAACATCTGTCGTCGCCATTTTGGATCCGCCATTTTGAAAATTTTAATATATGGTTTATTTATTTATTCATTTAATGAGATTGACGTCCCCAGGGCTAGTTAGCCCACTAAGGAACAAGTTTACAATATTAGTTTACAATGTACACAGCCGAGTATAATATTGCTATAATTGCCCTAGTAAATTAATTAACAAAAGTTTTAGCAGCTATAATAAGTACATATATTACAGAGCAATTGAAAATAAAGAAATAACAATAATAATAAAATAGAAAAGTATAAAAGTTGTAATAAAAAACTGAAGATAATTCACAAGGAAAAAATAACTAAAAAGAAAACAAAAATACAGGGGAATAAGCAACAAATCGTACCTAGCATCATGTAACTAATACAGTGTATTCCTGCCTATGCTCGAAAATAAATGTGAACATACATAAAAAGAGAAATACAATACCTCTGAAGTGCGCTAACGTCACTTAAGATTGTGAATAGTTCTATAATATAATTGAAATAATAAATAACCATTAACAACAAATCTGCCCTACAACGGAAAAACACACGTAAGTGACATTTTGGTGAAAAATGAGTTTTTGGTATCAATGGATTCGTGAGAGAAAACTGCATCTAACTGTACTAATTAAAATTAAAAATATTAATTATTTATAATGAATAATTAACATTGAATATATTGCAATTTGCGAAAAATGAGAAATTACAACGTAAAAAGACACATGAAGTTCTTTGCGGAGTCCAAAATCTGTAGGAGGTATCAAATACGTCACAAAATACATAGTAAAAACACACACGAGGAACTTTGCGGGTGTCTTACGTTGTAAATGCGTCGAACTCGGCATCTTCTGTCTTTGTTCCGCTCGAAGACTTTACAGCAGAAAAATACGCAAGTGATTTTGCGTTGGATTTCAACTAAAAAAACTACGCATGTGCTTTTTTTAATAGAGATTGTTTAAATAATAAATTTTTAATAGCAAAATTGGAAATAGCGGATATGATTTACCCATATAGGCTGACTTTTATTACTGAAAAGTGACTATAAACATAAGTTCTAGATGCAAATGGTTTTCCTTGAATATCTCCGTTCGACCTGTTTGTGGCTTACGTGTCTTTTTCCGTTGTAGGGCAGAAATATCTTCCGTCGTTTCTCAAAAATGTCGCGCACTTCAGTATGATAAGATATACCATAAAACATAAAGATAATTCGATAAAAAGAAAATTTACCAGTGCGTTATATCAAAAATTGGACAAGATATAGCAAATAAAAATCTAAAAAATTGCATTTTAAACATCTGTTGCGTTAGTGAATCTCTAATATGCTGCGGAGTTTTGTTCCATAATCGAGTACCTCTGACAAAAAAAGAACGCTGATATTTACAAGTGCGGTGAAAAGGTACTTTTAAAGTAGTATGCCTAGGACGAAGATTCCGCATACAACTCATATCAGCGCTTCTATATTCAAAGAATTTAAAAAGATAATCCAAAGCCTCATCTTTTATGATCATTTAGATTAAATTACCCATAAAAAGCTGCCTTCTCTTAGCCACATTCAACAATCCAGCTTTAATTCTAAATTCTGAGATATGCTCACCCTTCTTAAGATTGTAAACAAATCTAATGCAAGCATTAAGAGCTTTTTCAAGTTTACAGTTTAGATCTTCCGTGATGAACTAGACAGCCATAATCAAAGTATGGTAATATTAAACTTTTAATAAGTAGGATTCGGGTAGAGGTGGGAAAGGATTCTCTATGTTTATATATTTGCCTAAGTGTAATGTAGGATTTGCGACAGATTTCGATAACATGGTCCCTCCAGGACAATGTACAATCCAATATCAACCCTAAATCTTTAACTGATTCACTAAATTCAATGATTTTATTATCGATTTGTAAAGTTGGATGGACGCTTAAACTCTCAAATAATAGTTTCTTATTAGAACTGAAGCTCATAGCTTTTGTTTTAGTTGCATTGAGTAGTAGTCCGTTATCATTTGCCCAGTGTCTAACAAGGTCAATATCAACCTGAATCATTTTAAGTAAATTGGTTAAATCAGCGATAGACCCAGAAAGGTACAACTTAAAGTCGTCCGCAAATTTGTGGTATTTACAATATTTGATTTGTCTTCCCAAATCGGATATAAACAAATTAAAAAGTATAGGGGCAAGACATGAGCACTGAGGGACTCCATTCTTAATCTCTGACCAGTCAGAACTTAATCCATTAGAATTAGTGACTTTAAATATTCTATTATCAAGATAGGATTTAAACCAGGTTAAAACTGAATTAGATAAATTAAAGGAAGCTAGTTTCTCTATTAGAAGTTTATGATTTACTGAGTTGAATGCCTTTGTGAAGTCAAAAAATACGACCAAAGTAATCTCCCTTCTTTCCATCGCTAATTTAATGTCTTGTGTAAATTTTAATGATGCTGTGTTGGTGTTATGATTATTATGGAAACCAGATTGATAAGGATCTAGAAGTCCCTGAAGAGTCAAAAAAGATGTCAACTGTTTATGAACAATACGCTCAAGGGATTTTGATAAAGTACAAAGAATAGAGATTGGTCTAAAGTCAGTTATAGAGGTAGGCACAGAGATTTTTGGGATTGGACGTATGATCGCCTTTTTCCAATCGCTTGGAAAAACACCTGTTTGTAAACTGTAATTATATAAGTGTAACAGCCCAGGAAAAATAACAGGAAGTGCGAGTCGGATCACTTGCATCGAGGTGCCATCATAACCTATTGCGTGAGTTTTGATTTCCATTATTGACTTGAGTAAAAGGTCAGGAGATATGTCGGAAAAAAAACTTAGATTCATCAAATTGAGAAAGCTCATTAGAAAAATTGGTTGATATTAAGACTGGGTTAGAGGGTGTTATAAAGTTGTTCAAGTGGTCATTTACCGGAAAATTTTGATCATAATCTTGGGCCTTTGTTGAGATTAGTTTAAGCTTTTTAAGTTCAGACCAAATATTATTAGTTTTTTTTTGCTTTTAAGATATTTTGAAAATTGTAATTATGGTAGGCATTCCTAATTTTTGTTTGAACTAAATTTCGCACCTTCCTGAATTGATCATGGATTTGGACATTATGTGTTCTTTTAAATTTTTTTCTAAGAGAATTTCTAAGTCTGATTAGGTCATAAATTTCAGGCGTCATCCAAGGTGAAGATTTTCTTTTTTTATGCTGAAAGATTTGCATCGGTGCACAGAAATCAAATGCTGATGTTATGTAGTTAGTAAGTTTTGCGACTTTGACATTAATGTCGGTATTATTATAAAAATTCGCCCAATCCTGCTCTTCAAGGTGACGAAGAAGTATTTCTTCATTAATATTATTAAGGTTTCTGTAGTACCTAACTTGAGAACCTTGTTGAGGGTTCCCAATAACTTGAAATGCATACTCTATACCAATCAAATCATGATTCGATAGAAAAGATATCGGATGTTGAAAAAAGTTTAAAACTTTTCCCTGACAATCTATAGCTATTACATCAATCCTGGTACTAGAGGTAGCAGTGTGGTGTGTAGCTGAATGTCTTACTATATTAAGGTCAAGGGAGGATAGTAAGGAGGTCAAATATTTAGTACGACTATTTTGAATCAGGTCAAGGTTAGTGTTGAGGTCTCCCACTAGAATTATGTTTGAATATATTGGTGAAAAATTATGAAGTTGAGCCTCAAGATCTTCACTAAAAGAGGCAGTAAGCGGTTTGTAAATAGCACCAAACAGCAAATTGTCGGAGTTAGATTTTATTTCTAAAAAAATAAATTCCGCTGTAGGGTATGTATCAATAGAGCTTTCCACCAAAAGCATAACCTTGAGGGTTGTGTGAACATAGACGCATACTCCCCCCCTCTACGATCCTTCCTATCATTACGGTAGAGCACATAATTATCAAGCTCAACTGCAAGATCAGTTATACCCAAATTGAACCATGTCTCTGAAACTGCTATTATATGATAAGACTTAGTATTAAAAAACTGCTTAAAATCCAAAAAGTGAGCATTGAGTGACTGAGCGTTGACGTGACAGATTTTCAGATCAGCCATGGAAATAGAAATAAGAAAAACAAAACTTCACATATCCCAAAAGGGAGGCTCAGAATTTCCGTACAACATATCAAATAAACAATATCATAAGACTGACTGTAAAATTGTATCATATATATAAGCGCTCTATTAGAGAACAAAAAACAGGTAAAGTAAAGATTAAATAACTTGAGATGTTCAGTCAGGCAAATTGTCCAATAAAATATATTAGCAGTAGGTAGATTGAATAATAGATAAGTATTTCTCCTCGTAGTCATGATCACAAAATTAAGTAATTTCAAGAAATTTAATATAAGATAACAAATATGTACAAAATTAGAATTTAAACAATATTCAAAAAATATAAATGAGATCATTATAAATGAATGATAATAATTTAAAACAAGAATACCAGAATCATTATTCAAGAATGTTGCTCTCTGTGGTTGTTATTTAAATTTATTTACATCTTCCATACTCGTGAATTGTAATCGAAGAGCTCCATTTTCACGTCCATAAAAAATCCTCCCTCCAGAAATCCAAAGGTATTTTATTTTGTTACTCTTCTTCAAATCATATGCAGCTGAATATATACGTCTACTCAATGGTGACAAAGGTTCTCGTATGTAGATAGGATATTTTTCAGTTGTTGACCACCCAATGTTGATTGTTGAAAATTCCGATAATTGTTTACGTTTCTCAATTAACATTTCTCTGTGTACTAGATGCGTGAATTTTTCAATGATTATCGGAGGACGTGTAGAATTATTTGCAACATTCTTCCTCTGAATACGATACACGTTAGAAAGATCGGTAGTTGATATAGAAACACCCAATGATTTGGCAATTTCACAACAGACAGTTAAAAGGTTTTCATCTTGTTTGGTAGGTAAATCATGGATTTCTACAGTATTCTGCAAGGCCTGTTGCTAGAGATAGTTTAAATTATACTCAAGCGATACGATTTTGTTCTTTAGTGCAACATTTTCGTTTTTCACCTGAGTCAGAGACTCAGTCGTTCCTTCTGAGTTCTGTTCAAGGACCAAAATTCTTTTACCATTATTATAAATGTCATCCTTCATTGACTTAACAGTCTTGTTTAAATTTTCGTTAAACAAGTCTTGCTTTTCTTGAAAAATTTGAAACATATCAGTAAATTCTTTCTGTGTGTCAGCATATGCCAATTTCTGCCCCTCAGCGACTGCAGCCCGAAGAGCATCTGAGAATCCGGGAGGTAGAGTAGAAGTAGCAAGTGATACGATGTTATCACCTGAGGGATTTGTTCCCTTGTCCATCAAGTCTGAGCTCATATCTTTATGTCTAAAGATGTCACTAGCAGCGACTTTACAATTATAACATGTAAAATCCTCAGTACCTTTTTTAAGTTTTTAAAATTGTTTTTTGCTTAAATTAATGTTGGCACATGTAAGATGGTAAAGCCCACGACACTTAACACAAGACACTGTTTCCGTATCCGATCTAGAGACTTGCTTATCACAACCAGAACAAACTGCCATCGTTGAACACAACCAAAGATAAAGGAGCAAAAAACCAAAAGCACTTCAGAAAAAACAGCAAACATCCATAAAAAAAAGATACCGGAATAGTCACTGAACACTTCTGGCCAAATTGGCTGTAAATTATTTAAACTAGTCTAATGAAAAATCCAATATTACAAGAGAGCATCTAAAGGCACGGCATACCGTCGGCCTATCACTTTAAAGCATAGATATTGCAGACGCGATATATTAAGGTGCAGAATTTTTCTGATCACTGGTTTCATGGAAAATAAATCATTTTTGAACCAAAAATATAAAAATTTTTCATTTTTTTTCCAAAAAAGTAACCATAGCTACATAAAAATTTAATTTTTTTGCTATTTCGATGACATATTTTATAAGAGCGATAAAAATTACGTAAGAAAATGTTATTCTGAACACTTTTTACATGCTTAATAACAAAAATAATTAATTTACTAATAATTAATTATTATAATAATTAGATATTTGACTCAGTAAAACCCATAATATATTTTCAATAAAAATAATTAACGTTGAAATGCCTTAAAAAAGCGTCCGTCCCGGCGTTAAAGGGTTAAACATAAATATTAAGTATAGATTTGCAATATATTCTGCACAAATTTTTTAAGTTCATAAATAGTCATTATTTAAATTATCTTAATTTCAAAGCATAGTTAAATTTGATTAACTTGGAATTATTTATAATTTGGCTACTTAGAATAGTTGAATTATTAATTATATAATTGCTTCAGAATATTGTAAAATGTGTAATATTAATTAATGTAACCCAAATTCATGAAACAAATAATTTTGTTGTACCTAAGATACTCAAACGTGAATGTCACGAATATTAGCAGTAATAATCCAAAATTAAATATCCGATAAAGATAAGTTTGACTACCTAGACTTTTAATTATGCTTGCCCTATAGTTAAGTGGCGGCGTGCGCAGCAACCCCGTTTACGTTTTTTATCATTACTCGAAAAGTTACAGCCAACCCTTAACGAAACGTACACAGATTATTGTTTATAGTCTAGACTATGAGCAAAAAAAAATCAGAACAATTTGGGGGTGGGGAGATTTTTCAAAAAACAAAAAAAATAATTTGTTAAAAATTTTTTTGATTTTGTAAACATTTATTTTTTTTAAATATATTCCCCGAAAAATTCTTAAATCAATTATTCTCAAATATGAGAAAAAACAAGTGTATATGTTACGGGCAATGTGCGAAATCGGGCATTGTCGGCCAAAATCACTGGGCATTGTCGACAATGCCCTAGAAAATCCACCAGTGTTAAAAAATCTTTAACAATGACCGGGCATTGTTCACAATGCCCGGGCAATGTCGACATTGCCCACTCATGCTTGGGCAATGTTATTTACCATGTCATTCACTACCAGAAAAAAATATGTGATTTTTTTTTATTTTTACACGACATACTGTTGTGACATTTCGAGGTGCATTTTTTATTGTTCTTAAAACATTTGCACTTATGATGTGGTGGTCGCATCCTGTTTTTCAATTGCACTTCTCGTACCCTTGTGCCCCAAAAACGCTATTTTTTAATGCAGCTGTTCTAAGTGATATGACATTGTCAGAAACGCCTTCTGCGTTTATCAGATTTTTGCTGCACTTGTGAAATTTACTTACCACATAGTGAGTAAATTAGTGTACCGTGATATTCAGTCTCTGTTTGTGAACACTTGATTGCAAACTAAACTTTTTTTACACTGATATTAGTCTAATCAATACATTTAAAAACTTGATTACAAAGTAAATGGTATTAACTTCGTTTATAATATCGTTTTATCAACTTTCGACGACTATTATTGCGTTTCTACAATTTTTAAAAATTATTTTCAATTACAATATTCTTTCGAATTTTATGTGACAAATAAGGAAATACGTGTTTTTTCTTTAATATAAATTTCAGAACTAATAATTTTTTACAATAATAAAACAATTAATTCAATTTTATTATTCATTATCAACATTGCCCAACTTAGCCTGGGCATTGTCGACAATGCCCGGAAAAGCCGTGTAAAATGAATAATTTTGGACTTTGCCCGAAATCTACGGTCATTGTCGACAATTCCCGGATTCCGGACATTGCCCGTAACATATATAAAATAAATATCGCCTTGACAGATTGGGTCAAAAAAAATTTTTTTAATTTGCATCGCCCAATTATATTTACCCACCTGTGGGTTCCTCTCTCCTAATTCGCGCAGTTTTAAAAAGCACAATTTAGGATATCTAGAATCTGGCAGATCTAAAATTTTTTCTATAAAATTTAAAGTAAGTTTCAGAACTGAGAGTGACAATCGATTACGACCTGTTTCTATTCTCATTGCATAGTTAGGCGTACATTGCGGCAGATGTAATACTCTTTTAAAAAATAAATTTTGTATTTTTTCGACATCATCTAGATGTTTTATGCTCCAAATTTGCGAACAATACATTAAGGTTGATTTTACTAAACTATTAAATAGGTTTTCAATAACGTTCCAAGATCTTGGTTTTAGTCTATTTATAAGAGTAATAGTACTACTGCACGCTGAGTTCGCCTTACTTACAGTTATATTCAAGGTTTCTCGAACGTGGAGGACTGTACAAATCGGATTCCGAGGTAGTCATACATCTTAACAATCTCAACATCTGATTTACCATATTTGAATTTATATCTTCGATTGTGTCCGTGTCCTCCCTTCCTAAAAATTATAATTTTCGTTTTTTTTGTATTCACTTCAAGGTCATTTATTCTACAATATTGGAGGAGAGCTCTCAAAATTGCCATCATCGATGCATACGTATCAGCCAAGAAAACTAAATCGTCTGCGTAGCCGAGCAACAGAATTTCTTTTATCAAATTAATTGAAATACCTCTAATACCTTTATTTCTCAAGAAGGTCTCTAAGTCATGTAGGTATAATGAAAACAGAAGGGGACTCAAGGTCTCTCCCTGAAGTACCCTTTTAGTAACTGTAACTTCTCGCGTACAGGTACCCTCTGTCGACTTAACAGACATCACAGCGTTGCTATATATACTAATTAACAAATTGATTATCTTGTTACTAATACCCATTCTATTCAGTTTATTCCACAGCATCGAATGATTCACAGAATTGAAAGCTCCCTTAAAGTCCACAAATAAGGCAAAAACTTTTCCTCTATCTCGATTTAAATGTATTTGGATAATTGAGTTTAAAGTAAAAACATTATCAATACAACCTCGATTTATTCTGAAGCCTGATTGGAACTCCGGCAATAAGTTATTTTCCTCAACCCAAACATTTAGTCTTTTATTAATTATTGTAGTAAAGATCGGCCTATAATTATCTGGGTTATTTTTTTCTCCTTTATTTTTATATATCATTCTAGTGACTATCCTAGACCAGCTTTTTGGTACATTTTCTTCTTGTAAAATTCTATTATATAGTGATAACAAGAACTGCCTTCCTGAATCAGAAATTCCCTTATAAAATTCATTTGAGATATTATCTATACCTGGTGTTTTACCATTTTTACAGTTTTTAAACTACATTCTAGTTCCTCTTGTGATATTTGTGCGTCTAAATACGGATCAAAATTAATTTGTATAAAGTTCACATTTTGAGAATGACTTGGGGTGTACATTTCTTGTAAGTAATTATACCAAACATCTAAATTAATATTATCAACTTGTGAATAAATTTTCCTAAATTTGTTTATAATATTCCAAAACGTTTTAGAGTCTTTAGTATGAGCTAAATTCTTGAGTAAACCTGAATTATATGTATCTCGTTTATTTTTTAGCATCAAATTATATTTTTGTTTTAGCTCAAGATATTCTAAGTTAATCTCTCGATTCAAAAAGGCGTGTCTTTTACATTTCTTCAATTTACTATTTAAATCTTTTCTCAAAGTTTTACATTCTTTATCAAACCATAATTTATTATTCGTTATAAAGTTTGAACTGATTTTCATACCTAAATTTATTGCGGCTTCTTTAACAAAGTTCTCTAATTTTTTAGCTAAATCAGAAATTGAAAAGTCAGAGTCGTTGTCACTTACTGGCATTATCATGTTACTATATTCTTCTCCGCGTTCTGGTTTCCACTTGATCTTCTTTATCTTCATAGTTGTCTCAACTTGACTATAGTTATCCTTTAGCGTGATTTTAACAGGGAAATGATCGTAGCCGGACACTATTCGTAGCACTTTAAATTTTTCAATTGAATTTACATATATTAGATTACACCACACCAAATCAATCACTGAGCAGCCGTTGGTACTCACGTACGTAAACTGGGCAGGGTTGTCATCTTGCGATCTTCCATTTAGTAAGATGTATCCATTTATCTCGAAAAATGCCGTTAAATCCTTGCTTCTTTGATTTTTTACCTCATCTAGGGAGTCTCTTTTAGCACTAAAGTTACTATCAACAACTTTGCTTTTTTATCCTCAAATATCAATAAAAGAAGGAACCCAAAAATATTTGCTCACAGGTGCCTTTCTCAACTCAATAAGAACGATGGCCCAAATCAGGCTAGCATCAATAATGAGTTATAGAATTTTGATCAATGGGTTATGCTATAAACTTAATGCCACGAATTATTGTTTTTGTTGTGGCTGTGAAATAGACTTGGGACATGTATTATTCGACTGTAGAAACCTCGATTACGTAAGATCTAGCGTACTAGATTTGTACAGAACCAGAGAATTTAATGAGCGAGAAGGGTTGTTAAATGCTATTCACAATCCTGTGTCTGTATCTCTTGGCGATTTTAGTGAAATGATAACTCGTATTTTAAATCGTATGTCTGAATTAATGTAAAACATAGGATGTTGAATGTTTAAATTTTATTTTGTTAACTGCCTTATACACAAAAACAAAAGGCTGTAACTCCTTTGTATAACCAAATGGTTGAAACAAATAAATGTATTATTATATATAAAATAAAAAACAAATGACTGTATTGACATTAACCAACATTTTCAGACCAAATTTGTTGTTTTTAAAATCTGTTACATTTTCAAAAATTTTAATGTTAATATGAATTACGAAGTTGAGTTTATAAGCGAAAGAAGACTGGGTATTAATGGATTTCTGTACATAAGATCTTAAAAGGAGAACGGAAATACTTACTGGGATTGTAAAAAAGTGAGGGACGGAGAATGTTTGGTTAATGCAGTTGGAAAGAATATCTTACTGGAATTGGCAGTAATATTGTGATAAGCTAAAAATAAAAGCTAATAATTTTTTATTCAAAGAAATTTGTAAAAATATTTGTAATTAATAAATACATTTGTCTCTAAATTTATTTTTGTTTTCATTCGGGGAAATGTCTTTTTTGTGCATTCTGTAAAGATGTTGCTATATTCATAGCGTAAGCTAGAGCACTCCATAGTTTAAAAAGTTAACAATGCGGTTAGTTAGGGTCACGAGTAGAACGAAGAGTCAGTCTTTGTACAGCTTTGGTACTGCATACTTTAATAAAGTTGTCATAATTGATATCCATTAATAAACTATTTATTTTTTCTAAATAGGGTTTCACCCCGTTTTTTAAGTCGTATTAATTAATTAAGAAGATTGGTGTTAAAAAATTTTTCTTCTTCGTTTTGGCCTAATCGACTTTATTTAACCTTTCTTACATTTTTGACGTTCCGACGCACATATTACGTCCTCATCAGAAAATCTATAAACACATAATGTTTCAATAATATGTAATTTAAAACACATAACTATGGAAGATGATAATAATATAAGTGAGGTTTTTGCGTACCACAAGTAAGATTTTTTGATCTAGCATATGAGAATTTTCGCCAAGATTTATTTTCTATTTAACTTATACAATAATCTGAAATTAAAATAAGTATTCATTTTATGTATATTTGAAAACAGTTAGATAGGGAGTTGTTATGTTTTGAAAAGTGAAGATAAAAATAAAAAATTAAAATAAAAAAAATTAAAAAAAAAAATACCTGGGTAGAGATTGTAAGTATATATCTATGAGTTAATATAGTAAAAACACTTTGTGTATGTCACAATAATATTAGGAACGTCACAATAATAAATAGTTAAATAAATAAATAAATAATAATGTCCAGATTGATAAAATATTTCTCTTCACTACATGGTTTCCACCTTACAACTGAATTTTAAAATTTAAGGAAATCGAAAATATTTCTATTAATTGAGGATAAGTCGGCGACATTTACAATAATATTCCCTACTAAAAAATCCGGACTAATTCCGTACGAATTCCGGACGAATTCCAGACAAAACAGTCCGGTCTTATCTGGAATTAATCCGAAATGTGTCCGGAAATGATCCGAATTAGTCCGAAATTTGTCTGACACAAAAAATTTGATCTGAAATTAATCCGGAATAGTCCGAATCTTGTCCGGCAATTGATTTAGAAATTATTTATAATCAAAGTGAAGTCCGTTTTTCGTCCGGTCACGTCCGGAAACTGTCCGACACAAAATTTAAAATCCGCTTTAAGTCTGGTTTTAACTGGAATTAGTCCGGCATTCGAATCAGAAATTATTTTTATTTAGAGAGAAGTCCGTTTTTAGTACGGACACGTCCGGAAACTGTCTGGCACAAAAATCACAATCCGTTTTAAGTCTGTATTTATCTGGAATTAGTCCGGCAGTCCATTTAGAAATTAATGTTAGTAAAAGTTAAGACCGTTTTAAGACTGGTCAAGTCCGGCAACTGTCCGGCACAAAATTCACAATCCGCTTTAAGTCTGGTTTTATCTGGAATTAGTCCGGGAGTCAATTCCGAAATTATTTATAGCCTAAGTGAAATCAGATTCTAGTCCGTTAACATCCGGAAGTTGTCCGGCATAAATTTTAAATCCGTTTTAAGTCTGGTTTTACCTGGAATTAGTCCGGGAGTCAATTCCGAAATTATTTATAGCCTAAGTGAAATCAGATTCTAGTCCGTTAACATCCGGAAGTTGTCCGGAATAAATTTTAAATCCGTTTTAAGTCTGGTTTTACCTGGAATTAGTCCGGCAGTCAACTCCGAAATTATTTATAGTGTAAGTAAAAACCGATTCTAGTCTGTTCACATCTGGCAGTTGTCCGGCATAAATTTTAAATCCGTTTCAAGTCTGGTTTAGTCTGGAATTTGTCTGGCAGTCATGTATAAAATTATTTATAGTCTGAGTGAAACCCGATTGTCGTCAGTTCACATTCGAAAGTTAACCCGACCAAATTAAAAATTCGTTTTAAGTCTGGTTTTATCTGGAATTACTCCAGCAGTCAATTCCGAAATTATTTATAGTCTAAGTAAAATCTGATTCTAGTCTGTTTACATCCGGCAGTTGTCCGGCATAAATTTTAAATCCGTTTTAAGTCTGGTTATATCTGGAATTAGTCCAGCAGTCAATTCCAAAATTATATGTATAGTCTTAGTGAAATCTGATTCTAGTCCGTTCACATCTGCCAGTTGTCCGGCATAAAATTTAAATCCGTTTTTAGTCTGGTTTTATTTGGAATTAGTCTGGCAGTCAATTCCGAAATTATTTATAATTTAAGTGAAATCCGATTCTAGACCGTTCACATCTGGCAGTTGTCCGGCATAAATTTTAAATCCACTTTATGTCTGGTTTTATCTGGAATTAGTCCGGCAGTCAATTCCGAAATTATTTATGGTCTAAGTGAAATCCGATTCTAGTCCGGTCACATCCGGCAGTTGTCTGGCATACATTTTAAATCCGTTTTTAGTCTGGTTTTATTTGGAATTAGTCCGGCAGTCAATTCCGAAATTATTTATGGTCTAAGTGAAATCCGATTCTAGTCCGTTCACATCTGGCAGTTGTCCGGCATAAAATTTAAATCCGTTTTTAGTCTGATTTTATTTGGAATTAGTCTGGCAGTCAATTCCGAAATTATTTATGGTTTAAGTGAAATCCGATTCTAGACCGTTCACATCTGGCAGTTGTCCGGCATAAATTTTAAATCCACTTTATGTCTGGTTTTATCTGGAATTAGTCCGGCAGTCAATTCCGAAATTATTTATGGTCTAAGTGAAATCCGATTCTAGTCTGGTCACATCCGGCAGTTGTCCGGCATAAAATTTAAATCCGTTTTTAGTCTGATTTTATTTGGAATTAGTCCGGCAGTCAATTCCGAAATTATTTATGGTCTAAGTGAAATCCGATTCTAGTCCGTTTACATCTGGCAGTTGTCCGGCATAAAATTTAAATCCGTTTTTAGTCTGGTTTTATCTGGAATTAGTCCGGCAGTCAATTCCGAAATTATTTACGGTCTAGGTGAAATCCGATTCAAGTCCGGTCACATCCGGCAGTTGTCCGGCATACATTTTAAATCCACTTTATGTCTGGTTTTATCTGGAATTAGTCCGGCAGTCAATTCCGAAATTATTTATGGTCTAAGTGAAATCCGATTCTAGTCCGGTCACATCCGGCAGTTGTCTGGCATACATTTTAAATCCGTTTTTAGTCTGGTTTTATTTGGAATTAGTCCGGCAGTCAATTCCGAAATTATTTATGGTCTAAATGAAATCCGATTCTAGTCCGTTCACATCTGGCAGTTGTCCGGCATAAAATTTAAATCCGTTTTTAGTCTGATTTTATTTGGAATTAGTCCGGCAGTCAATTCCGAAATTATTTATGGTCTAAGTGAAATCCGATTCTAGTCCGTTCACATCTGGCAGTTGTCCGGCATAAATTTTAAATCCACTTTATGTCTGGTTTTATCTGGAATTAGTCCGGCAGTCAATTCCGAAATTATTTATGGTCTAAGTGAAATCCGATTCTAGTCCAGTCACATCCGGCAGTTGTCCGGCATACATTTTAAATCCGTTTTTAGTCTGGTTTTATTTGGAATTAGTCCGGCAGTCAATTCCAAAATTATTTATGGTCTAAGTGAAATCCGATTCTAGTCCGGTCACATCCGGCAGTTGTCCGGCATAAATTTTAAATCCGTTTTAAGTCTGGTTTTAACTGGAATTAGTCCGGCAGTCGATTCAGAAATTATTTTTAGTTAGAGAGAACTCCGTTTTTAGTACGGACACGTCCGGAAACTGTCTGGCATAAAAATCACAATCCGTTTTAAATCTGGATTTATCTGGAATTAGTCCGGCAGTCCATTTAGAAATTAATGTTAGTGAAAGTTAAGTCCGTTTTAAGTCTGGTCAAGTCCGGCAACTGTCTGGCACAAAATTCACAATCTGCTTTAAGTCTAGTTTTATCTGGAATTAGTCCGGCAGTCAATTCCGAAATTATTTATGGTCTAAGTGAAATCCGATTCTAGTCCGTTCATATCCGGCAATTTATCCGGCAGTCCGGAATAAATTTTAAATCTGTTTTAAGTCTGGTTATATCTGTAATTAGTTCGGCTGTCAATTCCGAAATTATTTATAGTCATCCTATTTTCCCTTCCCCGTTCGCTCACCTCCGGATTCCGGTGATTTTGGAGATTCATCGATTTGGAAATTTTCTTAGAACATGCGGAACATTCAATTATATTTTATATGCGACTTTTCTGTTTTTTAATCCCGTCTGAAAGCAGTAAAATATCTGCAAAAGCATTCATTTTCTGTTAGTAGCGAATTGAGCTAATTAAAGGAAATTAGGAATCTGAAATGTTTTTATAATTCGCTAATGTTTATTGGATGGTGACATCTAAAAAGATTTGCAATGGATCATAGAAAAATAGAAAATTTTATTGCTTTTAATTATAGGAAGTCGGAAAATAGTTGCATTAAAAATAATTCAATTTCTGAATGATTTTCTTTTATTTTCGCTTCAAAAGATTCTGAATTTTCGTCAGTTAAATTGGCTCGCTGCATTTTCTAACAACATCTCCATCTTTTTAACTATTTTTTATTTCGCCCTTTTTACCGGAATACGGAAAAAGTCTGGCATATCTTTTACAATCCAGAAAGAGTCAAGTGAATGGCAAGGAGTCTGGTGAAGTTTGGGTATAATCCAGTACTCGTTTTTAAATCCAGAAAGAGTCCTGTTTAGTGCAAAAATATTCCTGCATTCTTTTTGCGATCCGGAGAAGCCAGACAAATACTGTTAACCGGCTAAGTTCCTAGGTAAAAAAGATGCCTTCATGGCAAAAGAGGTGAATAACGGAACGAATTTACCTTTGGTGTCCTTTTCCAATTTCACCGCCCCCAAAAACATAGAAATGGACACCGAACTCGACTTTTCGTGAAATTCGAAATTCCAACCCCCTACCAGGGGGTGATAGGGGGTGAAGGGGAGGGCCAATTGGCTTTTGGTGGACTTTTTCGGATTCAGCGCCCCAAAAAACGTAGAAATAGATACCGAACTCGACTTTTCGTGAAATTCGAAATTCCAACCCCCTCCCAGGGGGTGATAGGGGGTGAAGGAGAGGGGGAATTTTCTTTTCGTGGTCTTTTTCGGATTCAGCGCCCCAAAAAACATAGAAATAGCCACCGAACTCGACTTTTCGTGAAATTCGAAATTCCAACCCCCTCCCAGGGGGTGTTAGGGGGTGCAGGAGGGGGGGGATTGGCTTTTGGTGGTCTTTTTCGGATTCAGCGCCCCAAAAAACATAGGAATAGACTGCCTTTTTGACGTTTTTGGAAAAACTGAAATGTCACCCCCCGAGGGGTGTAAGGGGGGGGCTAGGGGGAAAATGGGCAAGCAGATAATATTTTCATGGCCATATTCGGTTTCAGCGACCCCAAAAACCTAGGAATATGTTGGTCTGCCCTCTGGTATTTGACCTTTTTTTTTTTTTGTGTGCCTGTGTAATTTCGGAATTGACTGCCGTACAATTTTCGGATGTGAACGGACGAAAAACGGATTTTAGTTAGACTATAAATAAATTCGGAATTAAGTACCGGATAAATTCCAGACTAAACCAGACTTAAAGCGGATTGTGAAATTTGTACCTGACAGTTTCTGGACGTGACCGGACTAAAAACGGACTTCACTTTAACTAAAAATAATATATAAATGAATTGTCGGACTAATTCCAGATAAAACCCGACTTAAAATGGATTGTAAAGTTTGTGCCGGATAGTTGCCGAACTTGACCGGACTAAAAAAGGATTTCACACTTGAGCTATAAATAGATTCCGAATCCATTTTTTATTTGCAGTAAAACCCTCACATATCGGATTCCAAGGGTCTGAGAATTTTTTTCGATATAAGCAGGAATTCTATTTATTCGGGTAAAAATTCATTATATTTAAATTCAAGGGACCGGCAAAAATATCTGATATAAGCGGGAATCCGATATATAGGGTCCGATATACGTGGGTCCTACTGTATTTTCTATATCTCCCTTCTTACCGTGTAATAAAGTGAACTCTATCCGGATTTAAAAACGAGTGCCCGATTATGTCCGTACTTTGCCGTACTCTTTTAGAATTATAAAAAGAATGGTGGATTATTTTCATACTAAACCAGACGCTATCCGAATGTGAAAGCGATTGCCGTATTATTTTCATACTAAACCAGACTCTTTCCGGATTTGAAACGTGTGCCGGATTATATCTGTACTGTACCGGACTCTTTCCGGATTGTAAAACGAATGTCGGATTATTTTCGTACATACTCCGGGTTCTATTTGGAATTAAGAATTAGTGACGGATTATATCCGTACTTTACCGGACTCTTTCCGGATTTAATCCACAGATTACATGTATGTTTGATTTAACAAGTTGAACCTCAGAGCTCGTATAGCTCAGTCGGTTTAGGTTCTGCGTTGCGTGCGTAACATCCCGTGTTCGATTCCCCTCATGCGTGCGATTTTTCTTCTTTAATATAACTGTTGTATATAATCGTTGTAATAAATGTATGAATATTTGTGTAATGTTAAGTTCCAAACATTGTTTAAAAATGACTTAAACAATTAAAAAAAATGTTTTTTTTGCTTTTCCGACTAATTCCGGATGAAGTCGGACTAAATCCGGATTACAAAAAAAGTTTAACCAGATTAGTTCCGGACTCTACCGGACTACATCCGGATTTAACCAACGATTAGGACCGTATTTGTTCCGGACTGTACCGGACTACATTCGGATTTAAACAACGCTCCAGACCAGATTTGTTTCGGACTGTACCGGACTACTTTCGGATTTAAACAACATTTCGGACCAGATTTGTTCCAGACTGTACCGGACTATATCCGGATTGTATACGGCCGGATTTATTTCGGATAAGACCGGACTAAATTCCGTGCCAAAAACCTACGTTAAATCGGACACTTTCGGACTAATTCCAGATCCGGAATTAATCCGGACTTGTCCGGAATTTTGTCTGGAATTCGTCCGGAATTCATCCGGATTTCGTCCGAATTTTTTAGTAGGGTTTATAACCTTGATTTGTCCAAAATTACGAATGTTGTAGGTGCATTAATTCTAGTATTGAATTTTATTTGGATTATTATTTAAAGATTGAAAATTTTAAAATAAAATATTTAGTTTGAATTATTATTTTAAGATAAAAAATGTAACATATAAAATTATTCTTTTATAAGATTATTAAATTTAAGTATATTAGGCTTAAAATTCGAACATAGGAGAAGATCTTGAAAATAAGTCTCTTAATGTTCCAAGTCAATAATTTTTAATTGTTTTTATATACAAATTAAACGTTTCGACCTTCTACGAAGGTCATCTTCAGTAAAACAGTCTGAAACCATCATTGTAAGTTAACATCATATTAACGTTCGAAATTATTATACAATATATTAATTTAACAATTTTTTCTAAATTTTCCAAACGTAGTCATTAAAATTAACAGAATTATTAACAGTAATACTTTAAATTTTCATATAATATTTTTACTACTTACAATTCAACAATATGTGGACAACATAATTATAAACAATCAAATTGATTGTTGTGTCAATTTGTAAATTACACAGTCACACCATTGGAAAAATACATAGGTTTTTGTTTTTATAGACATTATTAATGATTCATGTCTTGTCTATCAACCATGTGAATTTAAACTGACCGTACAATTAAATGATAGAGAGAGGGAGAAAAGGAAATTCTTGTCGAAACAACGAATATAGGCAGATACCACAGAAATCAAACCGACAACTATTTTAGTGTTTATTAATTTTGTTAACAAAGTTTTTATAATTCTGATTCAAGTTTAAAGTATCCATTCTACGATTAACACTATTCTTATTTTTTATGATGTGATACATTTCAAGAAAATTTAATTTAAACCAATTCTTTTCAGAAGCTAAAATACTAGCATTTTTAAAATCAAAAGCGTGGTCATTGTCATGTGAATTATGTACTAAGGCTGAAACATTCTCATCTTTCTCACAATCTGTTTTGTGTTCATAAATTCTTTTCTTAAGTTTTCTTGTGGTTTGGCCAATATAAACTGAATTACAATCTTTACATGGTATTTTATAAATGATGTGAGACTTTTCGAGAGTAGGGGTAGGATCTTTCATAGACCGGAAAATGTTATGATTGTTTTTTATTGGTTTAAAAATGGCTTTAAAATCATATTTTTTGCAAATATTACGAAATCTTCGGTGTGTGTCATGTGTGTATGGAAAAACAAGAATGTTATCTGTTAAAAATTGGTTATTTTTTTTGTTAGACAAACTAGAATTAAGAGAATTTGATATAGTACGTAGTCTACGTGTGATATGTTTTTCCATAAATTCTACCGGATAATTATTGTTTTTTAGAGTGTTTCTAATAAGTTTGAGATTTTCTTTATGGAATTTAGTATCAGCCAACTTTATCCCCCTGTCTGCTAAGCTGTTAATAACACTTATTTTATAATTAGAATGCGTCTTAGAGTTAAAATTAAGATATCTGCCTGACCACGTGGGTTTACGGTACCAATTAGTGATAATTTTGTTTTGATCCTTTATGATAGCAATATCCAAAAAATTAATAGAGGATTCCCCCACTTCTATTGTGAACTGAATGTGTTGATTGAATTCATTAAATTTATTTAATAAGTATTGTATTTTTCTTTTTGGTATAAGCATTAAAATGTCATCTACATATCTCTTGTAAAACACCGGCTTAAAGTCAAGGCTTCTTAAAATTTTGTTTTCTAAGTCCTCCATGACTAAATTAGCTATTGAAGGTGACAAAGGAGATCCCATGGGAGTGCCAAACACTTGTGAATAGTATTTATTGTTATAAGAACAATAAGAATTATTTAAACAAAATTTAACAAGAGACAAAAAATCATTGTATTCTAATTTGGTAAAATTTTTGATCTTAGGCCATCTATTTTTTATTGACTCAATAACCATGGAGGAAGGAATACTAGAGCTTTTACGTCCAAAGAGACAAACACATGATCTTCTGCCCTACTGAAAAATCCTATATAGGATCTTACATAGGATCCTATATAGAATCCATATGGATTCCTATGAGAATCCACGTAGGATCCTATATAGGCGACCTATAGGAATCCACATAGATTCCTATGAGAATCCACGTGGATTCGTATAGGACAATACCTATATAGGATCCTATGTGAACTCTCCTATAGGAATACATGTAGGATCTCATATAGGATCCTGCATAGGCGTCCCAAAAAATTTTTGTACACCCTCCTACATATGATCCTACGTAGGTTCCCATATAGGATCCTATATGGGAACCCATATAAGATCCTACATGGGTACCCCCAAAAAATTTTTTTGTACCCCTTCCTCATGCGCAGTCGTCTTTTACGTATTCTACAATACTTACGCCTGCGCAGTAAATATTTTTCGTCCTTATAATGGTGCTTAATGTATATTTGAATAAAGTTGTTAAAAAAAAACAATTAATTCTGTGTACATAATTTTTTTTGGGCGCCCATAAAAGATCCTATATAGGATCCTATATGGGAACCTACGTAGGATCCTATGTAGGGGGGTTTACAAAAAATTTTTAGGACGCCTATGTAGGATCCTATATGAGATCCTACATGTATTCCTATAGGAATCCATATGGATTCTATATAGGATCCTACGTGGATTATCATAGGAATCCATATGGATTCTATATAGGATCCTATGTAGGATCCTACATAGGATTTTTCAGTAGGGTGGAACATGCACATCCTTCAAAAATTCTTTTAGTTGCCAAGAATCCTTGATAAATGAATGTGTCTTACCAGTGACCTTATTGATTAAATGATTAATAAACTTCGAAACATTATAGAGAGGTGAATTAATAAAAGAAGTAATAGGACGGCCAGGAGAACCTTCTTTATGTATTTTAGGTAAAATATAAAATTTCGGAGCGATACTTTGCCTAGACTCTAAACTCGTGTAGAATTTGTCAGTTAAAACATTTTTATATTGTCTTTTGTTTTTTATATTTTTTAAAAGATCATTCAGTTTATTTCCTATAGATGTGGTAGGATACTTATTAAGAAGCTTGTAAATTTTTTCGTCTGATAGTAAATCTTGACATTTTTCTGAGTATAATTATTTATTCATTATAACCGTAGTATTACCTTTATCTGCTTTAGTAATCACTAGATCATTATGTTTAGCTAAAAAAAATTTTGTTTTATTTTTGTGTTCTAGAATTTCTTTATCTAAATGTTTTTCAGTATTACCTTTCCTATCCACGAATTTTTTAAGTTCAAAAATTACTTCGGATCTCACATCATCTTTAATTTTTTTATCTACTTTATAAATACTACTTTCAACATTTGATAGTGTTTGTACAATTATAGAATTTTTATTATAATCTGGTGTTATAAAATTTTGGCCCAAACTCAAGAAATATTCAACATCATGAGGTATTGCACAATCAGTTAAATTTAAAATCCAATTTTTATTAATTATACGTTTTTGATCAAAATTATAATACTTTGCTTTAATCCAATCAAATTTTGAAACCGATTTTTTAATTAACACGTCCGTGTATCTACCCATATACCTTCCTTGGCAATCGAAAAATAATTTTGCGGTACTAATATCTAATTTGCCATGCAGATTTTCTTCAAGAACATTAACAATAGAACTAATTTTTTTAATCTTAGTAATAGTATTTTTAATTTCTAAATTTAAAATTTTAATTTTTAAATCCAAAATATTCTTATTGAACGTGTTTCTATATTTGTAATTGACCTTCAAATTATAGTTAAAATTATTGATGAGATGACCTGGTAATATCCTACAAGTTCTGCATCTAAGAAGGAATCTCAATTCATTTTTTGTAATTTTCTTGTTTTTTCCTTTGGTGTATCCACGTTTTCATCAATTGAACTGTTTCCTTTCCAAATTTTTGTTCTATATCGTAGAACAGGGGTGTCCAGAAACGGCAAGTGCGGAGTGACATTACGGTAGCGCGAGTGACACGAAATTTTTTTCGTCGATGTTCGAAAATCCGAGAAAGGGCTATTGTACGACTCACAGCAGGCAGTCCTGGGTTTTATGAGTCCCATTTTCACGCCTTTTAAACTTACCAGAACGTAATGGTCGTAATGAATAAATAAATTTATGCAATAAATAAATAAAATAAAAATCAAATATTTATATAAAATTATACTAATAATTATTTACTCAAATATTTTATTTGAACTAATTTTTTAAATTTCATTTTGTTAAATTAATTTTTATTAATTTTAAATTATTAAAAAAACATTGTTAACAATTACTATTTTAGGTTTATAAAAAAATATGTAATTAAAGATATTTTTTAATTTCAATTTTTTAAATTTCAATTTCTAAAAACTTTGAATAAACACTATTTATTTATTAAAATTTGTTATTACTTTTTATTTATTTATATTGCAAATTTTTAGATACTTTAAATTTACTTCTTTTTAAATTTTTTTTAACTCGATAGGGACGATACGGTTTAAAAGGCTTGGACCCTCATTAGGACCGGAACTAAACTCTCCATTGTAGAATTTTGGAAGCAGAATTTGACCTAGAGAACTGAGTGACACTGTCACTCGGAGCACCGAATGAGTGACACTTGGACACCCCTGTCGTAGAAGAACGCCATAATAGTTCCAGTAATCTTTTGTGAGTCACTCTCCAGCAATATCAATTATTTAAAACACTTTACACAACAATCAATTTGATTGTTTATAATTATGTTGTCCACATATTGTTGAATTGTAAGTAGTAAAAATATTATATGAAAATTTAAAGTATTACTGTTAATAATTCTGTTAATTTTAATCACTACGTTTGGAAAATTTAGAAAAAATTGTTAAATTAATATATTGTATAATAATTTCGAACGTTAATATGATGTTAACTTACAATGATGGTTTCAGACTGTTTTACTGAAGATGACCTTCGTAGAAGGTCGAAACGTTTAATTTGTATATAAAAACAATTAAAAATTATTGATTTGGAACATTAAGAGACTTATTTTCAAGATCTTTTCCTATTATATATTACAAGTCGAAACATAACAATTACATCTTCTCTTTTGAAATTTCGAACGTCTGTTTTCAAATTTACAGAATTCTCATTTTTTACAATATAGAACATTTCTAATATATGTCTCTTCGTTTTTTATTACTCTCGTGTTGTAAGATTTTTACATTTTTTTCCGAAAAATCGAAACTATGATTATAATTAGTTGAATGCCTACAAAGAGCAATTTTTTTGTCTATATTTTTTTTGTCTATATTGGACAAACAAAACAACATTTAAAAGATAGAGTCGGACTACATAGAAAAGACAAGAAAAAAGTAAAAAAGACGTCACTGCTCTTTGTAGGAATTCAACTAATTATAATCATAGTTTCGATTTTTCGGAAAAAAATGTAAAAATCTTACAACACGAGAGTAATCAAAAACGAAGAGACATATTAGAAATGTTCTATATTGTAAAAAATGAGAATTCTGTAAATTTGAAAACAGACGTTCAAAATTTAAGCCTAATCTACTTAAATTTAATAATCTTATAAAAGAATAATTTTATATGTTACATTTTTTATCTTAAAATAATAATTCAAACTAAATATTTTATTTCAAAATTTTCAATCTTTAAATAATAATCCAAATAAAATCCAATACTAGAATCAATGCACCTACAACATTCGTAATTTTGGACAAATCAAGGTTATAAATATTATTGTAAATGTCGCCGACTTATCCTCAATTAATAGAAATATTTTCGATTTTCTTAAATATTAAAATTCAGTTGTAAGGTAGAAACCATGTAGTGAAGAGAAATATTTTATCAATCTGGACATTATTATTTATTTATTTATTTAACTATTTATTATTGTGACGTTCCTAATATTATTGTGACATACACAAAGTGTTTTTACTATATTAACTCATGGATATATACTTACAATCTCTACCCAGGTATTTTTTTTTAAATTTTTTTTATTTTAATTTTTTTTTATCTTCACTTTTCAAAACATAACAACTCCCTATCTAACTGTTTTCAAATATACATAAAATGAATACTCATTTTAATTTCAGATTATTGTATAAGTTAAATAGAAAATAAATCTTGGCGAAAATTCTCATATGCTAGATCAAAAAATCTTACTTCTGGTACGCAAAAAACCTCACTTATATTATTATCATCTTCCATAGTTATGTGTTTTAAATTACATATTATTGAAATATTATGTTTTTATAGATTTTCTGATGAGGACGTAATATGTGCGTCGAAACGTCAAAAATGTAAGAAAGGTTAAATAAAGTCGATTAGGCCAAAACGAAGAAGAAGAAAAATTTTTTAACACCAATCTTCTTAATAAACTATTTATATTTGTTGTTTAACCCCAAACTGCTAGCATAAATATAATACATTCGGGGAAATAATTATTCAGGGAAATGTCCTATTTGTGTATTCGGGGAAATTGTTTTCGGGGAAATGATCATCGGGGAAATGTCCATTCGGGGGATTGTATTCGGGGGAATGGTCATGTAGCCTTCACAATACCTTTTTCATACTTAGAATCTGTAAAAATATTTTGTCCCTCAATTTTTCCAATTTTTGAAGGCAATCTGTAGACTTATAATTAAGTTTTAATTTAGTTATTACGCCTTCTAATCATTCAATTTTTTTTATTTTTTTTTATTTACATATATATACGGATTACAAGAACCCATTTGATAGTACAATTATATTAAGATACAATTTAATTTTATTTTAATTTCAAGTTTGATCCATTAGCACTAGGATAAAGTTCCGATTAGGGCCCCCTCCGATTTTAATGAAACTTGCTATCCTTATGTATTTTGATGCGCTGATTACGAAAATCATAGTGAAAATTGGCGCAAATTTTATTATCACGGTAAAAACCATAAAAAACACCATAAAATCATGATTTTTTACATTTATCTCTTAAAATACAACAAAGTTGAAAAAATGTTTTAGACAAAAGTTGTAGATCTCATTAAAATACACATTTTATACAGTATACATTTTTTCATTAAAATGAATATTTTTTTATTTAAATGGAAAAAACCATTTTACGGCCTTAAATAATGGCAATTGGTGAAACGTTTATAAAATTGATAATGCTATGATTTCTTTTTTTTTTGCGTAGGATGTTAAAACCTGCTCTCAGGTACCCTGTAGCCCGTACTACAGGGTTATGCGGGGTTATAATAATAACAATAATAATAACAATTTCCCGCCTCTCGTCGAAAGGCGGGAAAAATGGTCAGCTCCCAACTCTCGGTATCTTGGACAAACTAGGGGGGGGGGGGGGGGGTGCCACTGACAGTGGAATGTAGACAAAGGTGGTAAAAGGATGGATACACGGGGGGGGGGGTCATGACTACACCTCTGCGTAATGAACGTAATGTTACGTAATGTAACGTAATTAAAGGGGGGGGGTCATGACCACACCTCTGCGTAATGAACGTAATGTTACGTAATGTAACGTAATTAAAGGTTGTATGAAATTAAATATTGATATAATGTGGGTATTCGGTCAAATTTATGGTGATTTATGTTTTTTGAAATTATTTCGTAAACTTATAGGTTTTAGAAAAAAATGCATGAAACATAAAATATGTATTTTTGTGAGAGCTACAACTTTTGTATAAATTGTTTTTTTATATTTGCAATATTTAAAGAGATAAATGCAAAAAACCTAAATTTTTATGATTGTTTATACGTACTTTTTACCCAATTATTTTTGTGAAAATCGCATGTATACAAAAAAAAGCGTCCATGTCATTACTATTATATTACTGTAACAACTATTTGATAGTATTGTTACCATTTCTTGAAGTTTTCATGTGAAACAAGCGATCTGCAGAAGGAATAGATTTATTTTGCACTATTGTAGAAGTGAGGTTAGAATAAATGTCAAATTTCAGCTCCATGGTCTATATGAAGTATTCAGTGTGCTTCATGCAGAGAAACTTCTTTATCTGTGGTAGTTATTTTAAAATATTATTTTATAAGGTAGTTTTGCTATGCCGGATTACTCTGCTCGATCTCGATTTCAGATTATCCAAAAAATGAAACGAAATATTCATTATTAAATATTCTATTTGCTGTTGTTTTATAAAATTTTATATATGTTAACTAGTATCTAAAATACTGTTATAATATTAAATAATTTATCAATTTATTTTCATTTTAGCAATATATTAAGCAGAAATTTTTATTTTGTACAACATATTTAGAATAAAAGGATGCGGTTCAGCTCCACATGGGAGCCAATTTTAAAAAATTTGCTATTATTTCCGTATAAATATAGTTGTAGTAAAATCGTTTAAAATATAATTATATTATACCCTAATAAGAAAAATTAAGTAGAGAAACATTAAAAAAAAAATTTATTTTTCTACCAAAACTTATCTTGAAATAGGACAGTTACGCCAGAATCGGCCATATAAAGTGATAGTTCAGCTTTAGGAAACACTAAAATATTTCATTCAATTGCTTAGAAAACATAAAAATATTGGATAATTAAGTTCGTCTATATTTTATAAGATGACACTCGTCTTGCTGCCGAAATTTTTATTCCTGCATATTTCTCATATAAATTGATCAAATGAACATACATTTTAGAATTTATATAATGAATATGTTACGGACAATGTCCGGAATCCGGGCATTGTGCCTCAACCAGTCGCAGGTGGTCTGAAAATGTAACAACAAACGGCTAATGTGGAATTGTCCTAAATAACTCCCAGATTCCAAATTTTCAAGATTTGAAATCCTAACTGCTCCACTTTTTGATATTTCTACGTGGAAGTTCCATATTTACCATGAAAACGCCTAAGAGACTATCAACTCTAGAAA
Organism: Ganaspis brasiliensis; assembly: GCA_037103525.1. Taxonomy (NCBI): domain Eukaryota; kingdom Metazoa; phylum Arthropoda; class Insecta; order Hymenoptera; family Figitidae; genus Ganaspis; species Ganaspis brasiliensis. The sequence goes on from JAZKLR010000499.1 coordinate 226,993, forward strand.
ATATCGGAATAAGACGTGTAATTACGTATTATAACTGTAAATGCCGACTTTGTTAAAGACGAAATACTTTTTAGCAATAGACACCCCCACCCCCAACCCATCACCCAAGGAAGACAAAATTGCTTATTAAAATGAAACGAAATTTTATCCACGATAATTGAAAATGTTATTGTTGCTCACCGTTGTAGGATCTTTGACCCCCCCCCCCTACTCTTATTGACCACCTTTTCCTATTCTGTGGCCCTCTATGTAGCCATTTCGACCCCTCCCCACCAATGATGACAAAATTGTATATTGTAATGAAACGAAATTTTATATACGATAATTGAAAATGATATTGATACTTACCCAATGGGAAACTAACGATTGGCGCATTAATGGACCTGTATTGGGAGCCAATGGTGCCAATATTGGCGCATTAATGGAAACCAATATTGGACCACAGTTGGTCAATCCTTGGGATGATAACGGGTTTGCCAGTCATTGGCAGCCATCATTGGTTCAATATTGGTTGCCAATGATAATGCCAATAAATAAAAATTTTTAAATTAACAATATTAAAATCTATATTTTTATATTGTTAATTTATTTATTGTTTAAAAAAATTTTTTTTTTTAATAAATATTTTAATTTATTTATTAATGCATGTCAAGTATTGGTACAATAATTGGCTTTCAATATTGGTCCATCCTTGGGAGCCAATGAATAACCAACAATCTTATTTTTACAACTCTATATGGAAACAGAGTTGTTAATTTAATCTTCAGCCAATATTTGACAATGAAGATTTGAGTGTTGGACACATTAGAAATGTATTTTCAGAGGTACGGGATCAGGCCTTATATAAAAGAGCTGAAGAAACTCCATCGTGAGAGAGGCTGACCGATGCGCGCCCTATGCCAGTTTCCGAAACCACAAACGCGTGAGAATCCTCGGCGCGCAGACGCGGCATAGATGCGGCGGGAAACTTCCACTATTTGAATTTGAATTTTTTATGCATTTAATCAAAAACAAGAAAAGAAATATAATAATACAAAAATTATACAAATTCTTAAATTTGTATAGTTTTCTGATTGTTATTAAAAAGTAATACGCTTAATTATAAAGAAATACTTATAATAAATATCCTCCATAAATAATTGTTCAATTCTTGAAGATTTGAAAAACTCTTAAAGGTGTGTCCTAAGGTTAAAAATTATTGTTCTAAATCTACTTTAATCGATTTTCATGTTATAGAAATTATTTAAATAAATTAATTAGTTTTAAAGAAATCAGAAAGAAATTAAATTGATGAAAAAATAAACATTAAATATTAAAAATAATATTAATAAAAATAATCACATTAAAACTTAGCTTGTAAAATAAACAGAACGAAAAATTTTAAATTAAAAAATTAATGAACAATTACAAAATATTAAAGAAGACTTTAATTTTATTAAAATGTAAACTTAAGTCACATAAATACAAATATTCATGTAAGTATTTAAATTTTAAATTCACCATTTTTTCTGTTTAAATTTAAAGTAAAATTTAACAAATTGTAAAGAATGATAGTTAATAAATATTTAACTTTATTTGTTATTCTTTTCGTTTTTCACATGCAAAAAAAAATCATTTTTTTTGATAAAACTAAGAAACAGATTCTCTAAATTTGAATACAAATTAAAAATGAAAAAAATTTAATATATGTAAAAACATTTTAAATTAGAATCATTTAATTACATAATTTATTTTAACAAAATGACTTTCTAAATATAACTATCCAGAATATATAAAAAATATGAGCAAAAAAAATCAAAATTGGTTTTTAAAAATAAAAAAATAAACTTTTTAAAGTTCAAAATAAATTAAATTTTTTTAAATTTTGTTATTCTAAAATTAATATTAAACTTGAATAATAATTTTCAATACAATTACTTAAAGTTAGTATTTAAAAAATGCAATTATCATTCAAATGAATCTTTCCAAATAATAAAACTTAAACAGAAAGAATTAATGGTTTCTTTTAAATTAAAGAAATAATAGAGCATTAAACATAGTTAATTTAATATTTTGAATAATATTAAAAAAAATTTAACTTTAAAAAAATTAATGATATCAAAAATATTATTTTTCGATCCTAATTAAAAAATGTAACTTATTTCAATTTAGCTATTACAAAACGGCATTGAGTTTTAAAATTTAAATTTGTATAGAAAGGTTTAATTTAGTTCACATCTTATTTCCAGTTTAACTTAAAAGTTTAAAAAATTTTAAACAAAGTTTTTACTTTCTGAGCACATTTTTAAGAATATTCGAAATGTTTACTTTAAAATTTTAAAATTTTTGATATCATTAATTTTTTTAAACTTAATTTTTTTTTTATTTTATTCCAAAATTTTAATTAACCATGTTTAATGCTCTATTATTTCTTTAATTTAAAAGAAACCTTTAATTTTTTCTGTTCAAGTTTTACTATTTGTAAAGATTCGTTTTAAAATTAATTTAAGTTTTTGGAAACTAACTTTAAGTAATTATATTTGAAAATATTATTTAAGATTAATATATAATATTAATTTTAATATAACGAATTTTAAAATATTTTTAATTCAACTTTAAACTTTAAAAAGTTTATATTTTATTTTTAAAAACAAATTTTAATTTAATTTTAATAAAAGATATGGACATAAAAGAAAATAGGATGTAAACTAATTTAAAGCTTAATACCTAAACACAAATTTTAAAATTTTAAATTTAAAAATCAATACTGTTTTATAAAGCTAAATTAATATGAATTTTTTTTTTAAATTAAGATCGAAAAATAATATTTCTGATGTCATTAATTTTTTTAAACTTAAATTTTTTTTAATAGTATTTAAAACCTTTAATTTTTTCTGTTCAAGTTTTACTATTTGTAAAGATTCGTAATTTTAAAATTAATTCAAGTTTTTGGAAACTAACTTTAAGTAATTATATTTGAAATTATTATTTAAGATTAATCTTAATTTTAATATAACGAATTTTAAATAATTTTCAATTCAACTTTAAACTTTAAAAAGTTTATATTTTATTTTTAAAAACAAATTTTAATTTAATTTTAATAAAAGATATGGACAAACAAGAAAATAAGATGAAAACTAATTTAAAGCTTAATACCTAGACTCAAATTTAAAAATTTTAAATTTAAAAATCAACACTGTTTTATAAAGTTAAATTAATATGAATTTTTTTTTTAAATTAAGATAAAAAATAATATTTTTGATGTCATTAAATTTTTTAAACTTAATTTTTTTTTAATAATATTCAAAACATTAAATTAACCATGTTTAATGCTTTATTATTTCTTTAATTTTAAAGAAACCTTTAATTTTTTCTGTTCAAGTTTTACTATTTGTAAAGATTCGTTTTAAAATTAATTCAAGTTTTTGGAAACTAACTTTAAGTAATTATATTTGAAATTATTATTTAAGATTAATATTATAATTTTAATATAACGAATTTTAAAAAATTTTCAATTCAACTTTAAACTTTAAAATGTTTATATTTTATTTTTAAAAACAAATTTTAATTTAATTTTAATAAAAGATATGGACATGAAAAAAAATAAGATGTAATTTAATTTAAAGCTTAATACATAGACAAAAATTTTAAAATTTAAAAATCAACACTGTTCAATAAAGCTAAATTAAAATGAATTTTTTTTTTAAATTACGATCGAAAAATAATATTTTTGATATCATTAATTATTTAAAGTTAAATTTTTTTTAATAGTATTCAAAATATTAAATTAACTATGTTTAATGCTCTATTTTTTCTTTAATTTAAAAGAAACCATTAATTCTTTCTGTTTAAGTTTTATTATTTGGAAAGATTCATTTTAATGATAATTGAATTTTTTGAAAACTAACTTTAAGTAATTGTATTGAAAATTATTATTCAAGTTTAATATTAATTTTAGAATAACAAAATTTAAAAAAAAATTTAATTTATTTTGAACTTTAAAAAGTTTATTTTTTTATTTTTAAAAACCAATTTTGATTTTTTTTGCTCATATTTTTTATATATTTTGGATAGTTATATTTAGAAAGTCATTTTGTTAAAATAAATTATTTAATTAAATGATTCAAATTTAAAATTTTTTTACATATATTAAATTTTTTTCATTTTTAATTTGTATTCAAATTTAGAGAATTTGTTTCTTAGTTTTATCAAAAAAAAATGATTATTTTTTGCATGTGAAAAACGAAAAGAATAACAAATAAAGTTAAATATTTATTAACTATCATTCTTTACAATTTGTTAAATTTTACTTTAAATTTAAACAGAAAAAATGGTGAATTTAAAATTTAATTACTTACATGAATATTTGTATTTATGTGACTTAAGTTTACATTTTAATAAAATTAAAGTCTTCTTTAATATTTTGTAATTGTTCATTAATTTTTTAATTTAAAATTTTTCGTTCTGTTTATTTTACAAGCAAAGTTTTAATGTGATTATTTTTATTAATATTATTTTTAATATTAAATGTTTATTTTTTCATCAATTTAATTTCTTTCTGATTTCTTTAAAACTAATTAATTTATTTAAATAATTTCTATAACATGAAAATCGATTAAAGTAGATTTAGAACAATAATTTTTAACCTTAGGACACACCTTTAAGAGTTTTTCAAATCTTCAAGAATTGAACAATTATTTATGGAGGATATTTATTATAAGTATTTCTTTATAATTAAGCGTATTACTTTTTAATAACAATCAGAAAACTATACAAATTTAAGAATTCGTATAATTTTTGTATTATTATATTTCTTTTCTTGTTTTTGATTAAATGCATAAAAAATTCAAATTCAAATAGTGGAAGTTTCCCGCCGCATCTATGCCGCGTCTGCGCGCCGAGGATTCTCACGCGTTTGTGGTTTCGGAAACTGGCATAGGGCGCGCATCGGTCAGCCTCTCTCACGATCGAGTTTCTTCAGCTCTTTTATATAAGGCCTGATCCCGTACCTCTGAAAATACATTTCTAATGTGTCCAACACTCAAATCTTCATTGTCAAATATTGGCTGAAGATTAAATTAACAACTCTGTTTCCATATAGAGTTGTAAAAATAAGATTGTTGGTTATTCATTGGCTCCCAAGGATGGACCAATATTGAAAGCCAATTATTGTACCAATACTTGACATGCATTAATAAATAAATTAAAATATTTATTAAAAAAAAAATTTTTTAAACAATAAATAAATTAACAATATAAAAATATAGATTTTAATATTGTTAATTTAAAAATTTTTATTTATTGGCATTATCATTGGCAACCAATGTTGAACCAATGATGGCTGCCAATGACTGGCAAACCCGTTATCATCCCAAGGATTGACCAACTGTGGTCCAATATTGGTTGCCAATAGTTTGCCAAGAAAAAACTGTTGGCCGCCAATCATGGGACCATTATTTAGCCAATGGTGATCATTGGCAATTTCCCATTGGGTATCGTTAAAGGATCTCTGACTTCCCCCCGCCCTCGTGGACCCCCTATGATTCCCCTCTATGATTCATCTTTTTAAAGGTGGTGACATATTATACGCGTCGAGCCCGTAATGTAATGCTTGACGAATGCTCGGCGAACATTCGTGGCGAACAGGCGACGAACGTTCTGGACAATGGAAAACGAAGGCTAATTTCAAATACTTCCCTTACCAAAGCGTACTACAGAAATACGATTAGGAAATACTACAGAAAAAACTTCATAAATACTATTGCTTTACTACAGGTTTATTTGTAGTAACTGTGGCGTTTGGAATGTTTAATTTTGTAGTATTTCTGTAGTATTTTCGCGCTTGTTCCAATAATGGTTTAAAGAGTCTAAGTGGTAAAGTAGGTAGTTCTTTTTTTTCAATACCAAAAAGGACAAAATAGCTCCCTGTTAAAAAGAAAGGAATAGTTTCTAAAAATTCCAGTAGATGGAAACGCGTTCTTTTATTGAAACTTGTTTAGTAGTTACTCTAATTATTAAGTGAAAATTTGTTAGTTAGGTATATTAATAATTTTCTAAGAGTATTTTAATTTTATTCCATGTTTTTAATTTACTAGTAAATACTGAGACAAACAAAACCTTAAAATATTTTTAAATAACTTTTAAAACATTAATATTAACAATTAAATTTTTTGTACCGTATTAAAAGCAACCTAAAAACTTACATTCTAATGTAATTAATTTGGTAAAATTTTAAGCTAATCGAAAATGAGAACAAAAATTCTTTCATTTAGTAGGTCATGACAGCGACCTAATCCTCGCTTGATTTCAAATTTGTCGTTTCTCGATTCTATCGTTTTCAAAGGTTGATTTATTAAAAATATAAAAGTGACACAGGGTTATGTTTTCGTTTACTTATTGTAAATATAATTACATTTTATTTATAAACAATTTTTCTAACGAAAAGTGATATCTAGCTATTTTTTAAAAACAAAAAGATCACGAGGAAGCGACTTGTGTCACTCCCAATTTCTAATAAATCTATTTTCTAATCAATTTGTTAATTTATTTTATTGTTTCGAATCGAGAAATAAAAAGATTGAAATTAGATGAGAATTAGGTAGCTTTTATGGTTTAAATGGAACTATTTTTGTTTTCAGGCTTGATTAGCATTAAAACTGTGGAAACCAAGAATTGGCCCAGTACTACACCAGTACTGTCAGTGTTGGCATAGTGCTGCAAGTATAGCCTGGTGCATAGGTTTAGGAGTATCCTGAGAATTTTTTAAGAATATCCTTGGGATTTTTTAGAAATATACATAGGATATTATAAAAATATCCTGAAGATATTTTTGAAATAGCCTTAAGTTATTTTAAGAATATTCTGAGGATATTTTGAAAACATCCTTATGTTATTTTAGGAATATCCTTACGATATTTTAGGCATATCCTACGGATATTCTTAGAACATCCTAAGGGTTTTCAGGAAATGTCCTTATAATGGTTTTGAAATGGATATCCGCAGGATGTCCACCAGATATTCCTCGAAAATTTAATTCGAATATGAAATATCCTTACCAAGATTTTTTCAGGATATCAGAAAGAGAGTGAATTTCAATATTCGTTGGATATTCTAAGAATTTCTAAGGATATTCCAAGGACATGTTTAGGATATCCTATTAAATTGTACGAAATCAACCAGATATCCGACTGCTATCATTTTGCTCTGAGAGTTTACTTTGTATTTTCCTTCATAACAAAAGGATAACCGTCGGATATCAGATGGATCTCGGACAATTTGTTAAGATATCCTGATATTTTTATGATTTACGTAATATTTAGCAATTTAAATCTATCTGTTATTCAATATTTACAACTAATTAGTAAGTTAGATAAATTATTATAAACCGATTATTTTGTTTATTTATAAACAAATTCTATAAACAATCTTACTTGTCCAATTCCTTATAATGAGATTAATGACATTTTATACACAATGTACAATATTATTGCTCCAGATTATTGAAAAAAGCATAATTTATTTTTTTAAACGTTTGCATTGTTTAAACAATCACTAACTAACAAATTTATAGCTTCATTATCTTTAGTCGTGCAGACTTCGCTTTTTTTGCCTATCCCCTTAAATTTAAACTATTTTTGAAATTTTTAAAAAAAATTGAGAACTATTAATAATCAGTATTGTTATTAATAATTTTATAAATAATTTTACTTCAGCAATTCTTTATAGCAAACTTTTTTCAATTTTAGATTAAATGTACTGTATTATTACTGAAGACTGTTGAATAATGCAGACTTTAATCAATTTACAAGTTCAGGATTGTTTAACCTTTTATTAAGTCATAAATACAAAGCTACGTTTTTTAGTCACATAAATAACAACCTTTAATAAAAGGACAAACAATGCTAAACTTGAAATTTCAGTAAGTTTGCTGTAAAGAACTGATCAAGTAAAATCGTTTATAAAATTATTAGTAATAGGTAGTAATAATTTTGTTTGTTTTAACTGATCTGAGTTTCTAAAGGATTTATTTCAATTTTCTTTATAAAGAAAATAAAGTCACATTTTTAGCTTTCGTCTCTCTAAGAGAAACCTCTTCAGAAATTAACAATTTTTGGACTTCTAGTTACACTGAAAAATTATATAAATTAGTAATTATAATCATATAAGACAAGTACATGTGTTCGTTAATTTTATTTTTAAAATTATATATTTTTTTCCGAACGTTTCAAACAAACAAAATTATTACTACCTATTACTATATATTAATACTGATCAAAAACTGAAACAACAACATTATAATACTAATTATTTATAATTATTGAATATTCTTTCAAATTTGAAAAATAATTTAAGTTTAAGTAGATAAGCAATGAGAACGAAGTCTGCACGACTAAAGATAATGAAGCTATGAATTTGTTAATTAGTGATTGTTTAAACAATGCTAATGTTAAGAAAAATTAAATCATGCTTTTTTCAACTATCTTCAGTAATAATATTGTACATTGCATTTAAAATTTCATTAAGTTCGAAGTAAGGAACTGGAGAAGTAGAATTGTTTATAAAATTATTAATAACAATACTAATTATTTATAATTATTAAATTTTCTTTAAAATTAGAAAAATTGTTCAAATTTAAGGAGACAAGCAAAAAGAACGAAGTCTGTACGACTAAAGATAATGAAGCTATAAATTTGTTAGTTAGTGATTGTTTCAACAATGCAAACGTTTAAAAAAAAAATTATGCTTTTTTCAATAATCTGGAGCAATAATATTGTACATTGTGTATATAATTTCATAATTCTCATGATAAAGAATTGGACAAGTAAAATTGTTTATAAAATTTGTTTATAATAAATTTTCTAATTTTAATTACAAATTAGTTGTAAATATTGAATAACAGATAGATTCAGATTGCGAAATATCAAGTAAATCATAAAAATATCTTTCTTCCACTAATTTGTTTATAACAAATACAAACATTTTTTAAACAATTAACTCATTATCAGAATTTTTTCTTGAATCATTACTTCAACATTTTTCGTCATTTCTAATGTAAAGTTTTCGTTTCATAAAAAATTAAACTGGTTTAAATTGGAAAATTTTTTTTTTTTATTTTTATTTTTAACAATAAATAAACAAATAAAAACAATTAAATTTCTAAAAACAAAATCAAAGGTGTTATACAGAATTTTATTACCTTTAAATAAAAAAGAAACTTCTAAATCGGTTAATATTTGTGGGCTCTATGTTAATTTGTCCACGGACGTTTTTTTGCCCCATTGTGGACTATAGGCCCATAGTTCTCAGATACCTGGCGCTATATTGTGGAATCTGTCATTTTTTCATTTATAGCTTTACTCTCAAATCCTCTGAAGGGTTTTAAGTTTACAGCTTCCACATGTTCTTGAAGAAAAATTTCCAGATCTTCATAGAAAAATTAAGTATTGTATTATAGGAGAAAATAAATGTGTTTCTTTTGAATATCTTTGGACCAAGTGTCTAAAACAAATTTATTAAAGCCTACAGAAATCTTTTTTTCCTGAACTCAATGCAAATATTTTGACAAACTTTCAACTTTAAACAAAAAAAAATTATGTTTACTTTATAGTAATTTAAATTTACTTCCACATAGTGTAGTCAAATGAATTTTCTTTTATAAAATATTAGGGACGTTTGACCCTATGACATAACCTCAAACTAAAAATTAGTTTTTAGTTTTAATTAGGGCTGCCAGTGGACTTGCAGTTTGAAAATAGTGAAAAATTTACTTTTTAATTTAAAAAACTAATTAATTAATAAGCTTTTAAGTGAAAAAAGTGATGGAATAAGTAATAATGAGTTTGATATATACTGATATTAAATTAAGGGCGCCAGCAGCAAAAGCCATTCAAATTTATAAAAAATAATTCGAAAATCGCAAAAATAATTGGAATATGAAGAAAATAAATGAATAATAACAAAAATAGTTCAGTTTAAAAAAAAATCTTGTAAATGACAAAACTAATTAAAAAATTGATAAAAAATCAAAAAATGAAGACAAAAATTGAAATAAAATAATTGGAATTTGAAGTAAATAATTGAAATTTTTCAAATATAATATTGAAGTTACAAGAAAATAATTGAAGAATGACAACCCTGCACTGGTATAGGCGAAAATTGTCCGTAACTTTTCTCTTAAAGTATTGAAAAATTTTCACTTAACTTAATTCAATTATTTAAAACGTCGTTAGGAAGATCTCTCTGACCCGAATTTGTTCAAATTTCGGACTAAAATTAATTTTGGTCAATTTTCAAAAAATCGCAAAATTTTTAAAAATTAATTTTGACTCAAAATTCGTACGATTTTGGGTCAGAGAGACCTTTCTAATAATATTTTAAGTAATTCTAAAAAGTTTCTTGACAAAATATTCAATATTTTAGGAGAAAAGTTACGGACAAATTTTATCTATATATACCAGTAACGTCATACTCCATCACATGCCCTTACGAAAATAATTGATAAATGACAGAAGTGAATGAAAACTTGTGTTATAAGTTTAAATATTCATGACAATAATTTAAAAACTAATGAAAACAATTGATATTTGAAAAAGTTAGAATCAAAATCGCAAAAATACTTGAAAATTTACAAAAATACATCAGAGTTGACAAGAGTACTTTAAAAATGACATAAATAATTGAAAAGAGGTGTAGAAATTACGTATTCGTAAACTGTAATTAAAAAATGGACGATGTAATTGGAATATGAACAAAAAAGAATTGATTTATAAGGTAAATTTTTAATCAGACACCTAATATCAGAAGACCCCCCCCCCCTCGAAGTTGGAATAGACATTTTACTAAGATAGTGAGAAAAGTGAGATTTTTTTTTAAAAAAGTGAGTAATGGTGAGCAATTTTAAAAAAAGTCAGTAAAAGTAAAAAAAGTTAGTCACTGGCAGCTCTGCAATAAGAAGAAATAAATAAGTATTTAGGGATTCTAAATATTACCTCATTGAAACCCACACAACACTTAAGTCTGCTAAAACTTTCCCGCAACGTTTCCGGAAATTTTTAAACTTGCAGCAAACTTGATGAATGTTTCGGAACTCCAGAAATGGTTAAAAAAGCTACAGAGTAATTTAAACATGTATTTAATTTTTTAATTTCTATTTTCTTCAATAAAGTAAAATAACGTAATTTAAATTTTTAATAAATTCGACTATTCGAAACTTTAAATTAGTCTAATTTATTATTAAAATTCACATAACTGTGTAATATATATAATATATATAGACATAAATTAGTATAATTTATAATCAATATCTCATCATTAAGGCTATATCTGCATATTTTGTCTGTAAACTAAAACAACTTTAATACTCCTTGATAAAGAAAACCAAAATTGATAAAAAAAACCGGGACTAACTTCACTTTAGATTTTCAAATGTGGACAGAAAAAGATGAATAAATATAAATTTAAATAGTAACTAACTTCAGGAGTTTACGGAGATTATTATTATGTAATTCAATTGATTATTAATTACAAGTTATAATACATTTTATTACACATTTAAATTTTATTCATATAAAAATTTAATCCACAAAAAACTCTCTTTTCTTAATTAATTTTTTAATTAATTTGATTATTATTAGCATAGAGATTCATGGTAGTTTTGAATACTAATCAACTATTCTTAAATCGTTTAAACAATTTTAGTTAACAAATAAATAAAAAAAAATGGACGATGTAATTGGAATATGAACAAAAAAGAATTGATTTATAAGGTAAATTTTTAATCAGACACCTAATATCAGAAGACCCCCCCCCCCCCCCTCGAATTTGGAAAATAAATTAATAATAACAGAAATAATTCAGTTTAAAAAAAAAACTTGTAAATGACAAAACTAATTAAAAAATTGATAAAAAATCAAAAAATGAAGACAAAAATTGAAATAAAATAATTGGAATTTAAAGTAAATAATTGAAATTTTTCAAATATAATATTGAAGTTACAAGAAAATAATTGAAGATTTATTTGTCAATTATTCCTGACGTATTTATGTATCAGGGCTGATAAAAATCTCGATTTTTTACAATATAATCAGTTCACAGAAAAAACGATATTCTAATTTTAATAAAACTTTGGTGCCAAGAATATTTTCCACTTATTTTAAGTAGGAATTATTCTTAGCACCAAAATTTTCTTAAAATTAGAATATCGTTTTTTCTGTGTATGTAAAATCTCCAAATGTTTATTTGTAAGCAGTTTATTAAAGAAATGAAACAGTGACATAAAAATATATAAAACTGTAGAAGCTCTTTTCAAAAAGTTAACCTTTTTACTGACATTTTTTTAAATTCAAATAAAAAATAAGATGATAATTAACAGATCGTTAAAATATATTACTAAAGAGAACAAAATTTCCAAATTAGAAAATCTAGAGAATTATTTTACAAATTACATAAAAAAAAAGAATTAATAAAATTTTGGAAACTTTAAAAAAATTTGAAAGAAAAGAAATCCTATGAAATAGAAGAACGATATTCAAATGAAAATATTTATTTATTTATCAAGAATACATTGCAAAAAATAGGCTTCGTAATTTAAGATACATTTGTAGTCACTTTTAAGATGTTTACGAAAAGTTAGTAAAAATATCTTCAAATGCATTTATTTTCTAAGATAGAAGCTGAAATATAAGATACTTTAAACGTTTTAAAAGTACAATATTAGTACAATATTAAATTGACATAATATAAAATAAAAGAATGAAAGCTTTCAAAAAACTAGAAAATTGACAAATTTAACAAATGTAGATAAAAGCATAAAAAAAATGTTATTAAAAATTCTTAATTATAAGATAAAAACTAAACATTTGCAAAGAAGGAAAAATGTTTCTAAGAAAGAAAAAAAATCAAGAAAATTAAATAAATAGGAAGAAAATAAAGAAATGTTTTTTTGTAAGCATGAGATGTAAATAACAAATGTTTTTTTCCTTAATCTAACAAACTGTAAAAAAAAGGCCGTGACTATTCGTACAGAAAATCTGTACGTATAGCTACAACAAGGTGGAACGGCATCGAAATACCTTTTGTTTTGGCTGTGAAAAAAAATAATAAAATGGTTTTACAAAATACGGGGGGGGGGGGTCCTTGTGCCACATATAGTTGTTTTTTACCAAAAAATACCTGGATAACATTAATTTTTACAAAAAGAAAGATAAAAATAAAAATAAAAAAATAAAATAAATAAAATAAATAAAAATAAAGAATATCTAAAATTGTTGTGGAAGAATAAGTAAGTTTGCAAAAAATCTTGCAAAAAATAAACAAGATGTAAAAACAAATTGAATAAATTCACAAACAATGAGCATATTTATTTTTAAAAATATGGAAATAATTATGAAAATCAACTAAATAAAAAGTTTACTGAATGTCATAATAACAAAATTGTGTAAAATAATATTAAATAATTTAGATATGAAAAAGAAGAAAGCATAAAGAAAAGAAAATTAAAGAAAGTTCTAACATAAAAAGACGAAAAAAAAATGTCAAAAGTAAAAGAAAAAAAATCTTAAAATTGTCTAAAAATAAGAAATTATAAGATAAAAATTAAACGCAGTTTCGAAAAAGTGAAATCTCTTAGAAATATTATAAGAATTAAGAATCTGATTATTATGAGTATAAAAAATAATTAATATGTATTTTAGTTTGAATTAATTGAAATATAAAAGGTGAATTTATTCTAGTAAGTTTTCCGCGGAATCTTCCCGGAAGCCTCCCAAATGTCAAAAGTAAAAGAAAAAAAATCCTAAAATTGTCTAAAAATAAGAAATTATAAGATAAAAATTAAACAGTTTAAAATCAATTTCTTTAGCCAATTTTTTCATAATTTTGGCCAAAGTCGAGGCCAAAGATTTGATATAGTGCAGGGTCGAAAAATTATCTTCAACTTGGTAAATAAGAGCCACCCTATTATTCATGCGTCCCAATTATGAAAATAAATTTCAAGTAAAAAAATTGTATTACACTTACGTTTGAAATATTTTGACAGCTTTGTCTTAAGCGGTAACTCTTTAGCAGTTGTGAAATTATAAAATAATAACACATGAATAAAAAATTATTCACTAAATAATTTGAACCAATGAACAACCACAGGCATTAATATAAGAAATTTAAAGCACAGATAGTTTCGCACAGATAGTTATCGTTTGACGTATGGATTTAAACTGTCCTCCCTTTGCCTAAAAACGCCCAAAAAATGAGAAGGGGTAAGTAGAAACAGCAGTTTCTTTTACTCCACCATTTCTATTTATCCTTCCTCCTGCAGGACCTATGAAGCAAACAACTGACAGTGTAAAATCATACTTGAAACAGCAACTATCTGTTAAACTCGCTTCTTTAACATTTTTAAAAGTTCTCAATAATTAAAAGTATTTTTAAAAATATTTATTGGTTTAAGTTATTTAGTGTTTAATTTTTTGATTTGTGTGTTAGTATTTTAGAAATTGACAAACTGACAATAATGTTCCAGATGTGAGTATAATACAATAGTCGTATTATATTTTAAGTAATTCTTTTTTAAGATAAATTTTTGTCCAAAAATTTATATTTTAATTTTTAATGTTTTGTGGTAATAAAAATTTTTAAGCTTTAATTATAGTTAATAAGATTATAAGAATGTGTAAATTTTAAATTCAAGTATAAAGTGATATTTTAAATACGAGGGCGAATTTTGAAAAATTGTTTATTTTAGGACTTTCTTTAATTTTCTTTTCTTTATGCTTTCTTCTTTTTCATATCTAAATTATTTAATATTATTTTACACAATTTTGTTATTATGACATTCACTAAACTTTTTATTTAGTTGATTTTCATAATTATTTCCATATTTTTAAAAATAAATATGCTCATTGTTTGTAAATTTATTCAATTTGTTTTCACATCTTGTTTATTTTTTGCAAGATTTTTTGCAAACTTACCTACTTATTCTTCCACAAAAATTTTAGATATTCTTTATTTTTATAAATTTATTGTTGAACTTATTTTAAGAGTAATATTATAAAAATGTTTTTGGTTTCATTTTTCTAAATTTTTTTATTGTTGAAGTATTTTTAAATTTCTTTGTTGACTTTTTATTTATCTTGACATATACATTATTATTATTTTTTTTTATTAATTCTTATTTTTTAGTACATTCTAACTAAATTTTATTATTTTTTGTACTTTTTAGATTTTTTTCGGAGTGTCTATTTATACAGAAAATCTCGACCAATCAGAAATTTGTAATTTAAAAATTACCAATAAAATCTCTCAAAATTACCAAAGTTAAAAGCATAATTGTATATAGTATAAAATTCCATAAACTACTGTTTAATCTTCCATAAATTACCAAAATCAATTGTTTGAATCGTGATTTGTGCCTTACACATTTTTATAAATTACTGCGAAAATTTTCATAAATTACCGCATAAATTTCCATATATTAGTAAAATCAAAATTTTGAATTTTGGTTTGTGCCTTACACATTTTTATAAATTATTGCAGAAATTTCCATAATTTACCGTATAAATTTCCATAAATTTTCAAAGTAAAAATTTTTAACAAAAAACGTTTTTAATTTTTGTTAAAATGAATGTATTACTCGGTTTTTAATTTTCATTATAGAATCTATATTTGCATATACAGTTTTTTAACATAAGGTACATATAAATGCTTACAAGTAATTTGTTTAAAAAAAATACCAAAATTATAAATATTTCGTCTGGCACACCATGGATATTTACTTTCAGACACTTCAACTTGAAAAATTTATATTTACATGGGTAAATTTTATGGCCTTTGGTCATTAATTTAAAAAAATTTATTTAATTTAGGTCAAAAAAACTTTATTCTAAATTATTTCTATGCATTTCGCCATGAACATGGCTCTTCAGGACTATAACAAATTACAATATATTAATCACAGTTTTTTCAAAGATTTTCTCATACCAAATATACATGATTAAATACGTACCACAATAAATTTAGAAAGTTGAGTTAAAAATTTACATTATAAAATTGTTATTAACGATGTTATCTGTAAGGTTATGAAGTAAGATAATTAAATTATTTTTTGAAATACATAGTAATTCTTTATTAAAAAGAACTTACCAATTTCGGATAAAAACATTTTTCCATTTTTGGTTAAATTTTTTGACTATTATATAATAAAATTGTCCATTATTTTTCTTTTTACATTTGTGGAGACACATGTTTATGCAACCACGTTTTAACCTTAACCTCGAAATTCTCAGAGAATGACAGGTTTTTCTTAGAACAGAAACTATCGTTTTAGGGGTCTTACATTGGAGTAAGGAACGTAGCATACTCTCAGGGGTAATTCATTTTGTGTTGAATTTAATTATGTCATGATAAAAAATAGATAAGTTTTCAGTATCGGACCTAAAGTTAACGGGGTTTTTACTCTTTACAATGTAGAACATTTCTAGGATATTCTTTTTTCTCCAGTTGCTCTCCATCTCAAGGATGTGAACATTTTTACTATTGTAATCTACTTTGTGATTTAATTCTGTGGTGTGTTTACTGATAGCTGTATTAGATTTCTTGTGACTTTCTGAATATTTATGTTGATAGATCCTACTTTTTAGTTGTTGTTTAGTTTGTCCTATGTATACTTTCTTGCAGTCTCTACATTGTAATTCGTAAATCAAATCTTTTTTCTCAAATTTGGGAATACTGTCCTTAAGGGAAGGTAAAAGGGTGTTTTGTAGTTTGTTTTTTATGGAAAAAATAACAGTTATATTGAATTTTTTGCAAAGTATTTGAATAGATTTTGATAATTCAGGAATATATGGGAACACCAATATTTTTTCTCTATTTATGTTATTATTGTTATTGTGTATATTGTTATTATTGTTTTTTATGTTGATAAAATTAATTCTTTTGTCAATATTTTGTTTTATAAATTCATAAGGGTAATTGTTTTTAGTTAAAATTTCAAAAATTAAATTAATATTTTTATTGTGAAATTGTAGTTCAGAATAATTAATGGCTTTGTCAACTAGTGAAAAAACTATACCTTTTTTATGGGTTATAGTATGATTTGAAAAAAAATTAAGAATACGTCCGGATGCATAAGGTTTCTGGAACCAGTCAGTTTCGATAAAGCCTTTGTCAAAAATTAATTTTAAGTCTAAGAAATTTATTTGTTTATTGACTGAATTTTCTAAAGTGAACTGTAAACAGTCACCTTTTTTGTTGAATTCTTTCAACAATTGTTTAATGCGGTTCTTTTTTACGCATACAATTGTGTCATAATAAAGAATTACTATGTATTTCAAAAAATAATTTAATTATCTTACTTCATAACCTTACAGATAACATCGTTAATAACAATTTTATAATGTAAATTTTTAACTCAACTTTCTAAATTTATTGTGGTACGTATTTAATCATGTATATTTGGTATGAGAAAATCTTTGAAAAAACTGTGATTAATATATTGTAATTTGTTATAGTCCTGAAGAGCCATGTTCATGGCGAAATGCATAGAAATAATTTAGAATAAAGTTTTTTTGACCTAAATTAAATA
Organism: Ganaspis brasiliensis; assembly: GCA_037103525.1. NCBI lineage: Eukaryota > Metazoa > Arthropoda > Insecta > Hymenoptera > Figitidae > Ganaspis > Ganaspis brasiliensis. Next base: position 244,547 of record JAZKLR010000499.1, read on the forward strand.
AATTTTTTTAAATTAATGACCAAAGGCCATAAAATTTACCCATGAATTTCTATAAAAAAAGGTCTACAACGTATTCAATATAATTTAATTTATATTTACTTTTATAATATTGATAAAAAAAAAAATTCACAATTTTTTTCAACAATTTGAACGCTACGCGGAGAATCACAAATATATTATACAGATCACAATGCACGCTCATTTTTTCTTTTTCTTTTATAAAAAAGGAAAGGAAATTAAGAAACTAATTAACCAATCATGATCATTTTTTGCATAACGTAGCACCGGCGTTCTCAAGATATCCTGGCAACAAAAAACGCTATATACACAATTACACACACACACATGCACAACTAGACATTTGCTTAAAATTGAAAATTTAAGCTTTTTAGATGAAAATATGTCGATTTAGACTACTTTTGGAAAATCGAAAATCTTAACGATCACAAAGCTTCCTCTATGAGGAAGCAAAAATGTTATGAACTTTTAAAATTAAGTAAAAAATTATTTGCTGAGAAAGTGATTTTAAGAAGGTTTTTCGATATCAGAAACTTTATATACACCAATTGTTTAAATAATCTTAGTTAAACAAATAAATAACTTCAAAACTTTTTCTTACTCAGATTTCGTTTCTTTTTTTAAATTAATTAATTAATTACTAATAATTAAGAAATCATTTTAGGTTATTTATTTGTTAACTAAAATTGTTTAAACGATTTAAGAATAGTTGATTAGTATTCAAAACTACCATGAATCTCTATGCTAATAATAATCAAATTAATTAAAAAATTAATTAAGAAAAGAGAGTTTTTTGTGGATTAAATTTTTATATGAATAAAATTTAAATGTGTAATAAAATGTATTATAACTTGTAATTAATAATCAATTGAATTACATAATAATAATCTCCGTAAACTCCTGAAGTTAGTTACTATTTAAATTTATATTTATTCATCTTTTTCTGTCCACATTTGAAAATCTAAAGTGAAGTTAGTCCCGGTTTTTTTTATCAATTTTGGTTTTCTTTATCAAGGAGTATTAAAGTTGTTTTAGTTTACAGACAAAATATGCAGATATAGCCTTAATGATGAGATATTGATTATAAATTATACTAATTTATGTCTATATATATTATATATATTACACAGTTATGTGAATTTTAATAATAAATTAGACTAATTTAAAGTTTCGAATAGTCGAATTTATTAAAAATTTAAATTACGTTATTTTACTTTATTGAAGAAAATAGAAATTAAAAAATTAAATACATGTTTAAATTACTCTGTAGCTTTTTTAACCATTTCTGGAGTTCCGAAACATTCATCAAGTTTGCTGCAAGTTTAAAAATTTCCGGAAACGTTGCGGGAAAGTTTTAGCAGACTTAAGTGTTGTGTGGGTTTCAATGAGGTAATATTTAGAATCCCTAAATACTTATTTATTTCTTCTTATTGCAGAGCTGCCAGTGACTAACTTTTTTTACTTTTACTGACTTTTTTTAAAATTGCTCACCATTACTCACTTTTTAAAAAAAAAATCTCACTTTTCTCACTATCTTAGTAAAATGTCTATTCCAACTTCGAGGGGGGGGGGGGTCTTCTGATATTAGGTGTCTGATTAAAAATTTACCTTATAAATCAATTCTTTTTTGTTCATATTCCAATTACATCGTCCATTTTTTAATTACAGTTTACGAATACGTAATTTCTACACCTCTTTTCAATTATTTATGTCATTTTTAAAGTACTCTTGTCAACTCTGATGTATTTTTGTAAATTTTCAAGTATTTTTGCGATTTTGATTCTAACTTTTTCAAATATCAATTGTTTTCATTAGTTTTTAAATTATTGTCATGAATATTTAAACTTATAACACAAGTTTTCATTCACTTCTGTCATTTATCAATTATTTTCGTAAGGGCATGTGATGGAGTATGACGTTACTGGTATATATAGATAAAATTTGTCCGTAACTTTTCTCCTAAAATATTGAATATTTTGTCAAGAAACTTTTTAGAATTACTTAAAATATTATTAGAAAGGTCTCTCTGACCCAAAATCGTACGAATTTTGAGTCAAAATTAATTTTTAAAAATTTTGCGATTTTTTGAAAATTGACCAAAATTAATTTTAGTCCGAAATTTGAACAAATTCGGGTCAGAGAGATCTTCCTAACGACGTTTTAAATAATTGAATTAAGTTAAGTGAAAATTTTTCAATACTTTAAGAGAAAAGTTACGGACAATTTTCGCCTATACCAGTGCAGGGTTGTCATTCTTCAATTATTTTCTTGTAACTTCAATATTATATTTGAAAAATTTCAATTATTTACTTCAAATTCCAATTATTTTATTTCAATTTTTGTCTTCATTTTTTGATTTTTTATCAATTTTTTAATTAGTTTTGTCATTTACAAGATTTTTTTTTAAACTGAACTATTTTTGTTATTATTCATTTATTTTCTTCATATTCCAATTATTTTTGCGATTTTCGAATTATTTTTTATAAATTTGAATGGCTTTTGCTGCTGGCGCCCTTAATTTAATATCAGTATATATCAAACTCATTATTACTTATTCCATCACTTTTTTCACTTAAAAGCTTATTAATTAATTAGTTTTTTAAATTAAAAAGTAAATTTTTCACTATTTTCAAACTGCAAGTCCACTGGCAGCCCTAATTAAAACTAAAAACTAATTTTTAGTTTGAGGTTATGTCATAGGGTCAAACGTCCCTAATATTTTATAAAAGAAAATTCATTTGACTACACTATGTGGAAGTAAATTTAAATTACTATAAAGTAAACATAATTTTTTTTTGTTTAAAGTTGAAAGTTTGTCAAAATATTTGCATTGAGTTCAGGAAAAAAAGATTTCTGTAGGCTTTAATAAATTTGTTTTAGACACTTGGTCCAAAGATATTCAAAAGAAACACATTTATTTTCTCCTATAATACAATACTTAATTTTTCTATGAAGATCTGGAAATTTTTCTTCAAGAACATGTGGAAGCTGTAAACTTAAAACCCTTCAGAGGATTTGAGAGTAAAGCTATAAATGAAAAAATGACAGATTCCACAATATAGCGCCAGGTATCTGAGAACTATGGGCCTATAGTCCACAATGGGGCAAAAAAACGTCCGTGGACAAATTAACATAGAGCCCACAAATATTAACCGATTTAGAAGTTTCTTTTTTATTTAAAGGTAATAAAATTCTGTATAACACCTTTGATTTTGTTTTTAGAAATTTAATTGTTTTTATTTGTTTATTTATTGTTAAAAATAAAAATAAAAAAAAAAAATTTTCCAATTTAAACCAGTTTAATTTTTTATGAAACGAAAACTTTACATTAGAAATGACGAAAAATGTTGAAGTAATGATTCAAGAAAAAATTCTGATAATGAGTTAATTGTTTAAAAAATGTTTGTATTTGTTATAAACAAATTAGTGGAAGAAAGATATTTTTATGATTTACTTGATATTTCGCAATCTGAATCTATCTGTTATTCAATATTTACAACTAATTAGTAATTAAAATTAGAAAATTTATTATAAACAAATTTTATAAACAATTTTACTTGTCCAATTCTTTATCATGAGAATTATGAAATTATATACACAATGTACAATATTATTGCTCCAGATTATTGAAAAAAGCATAATTTTTTTTTTAAACGTTTGCATTGTTGAAACAATCACTAACTAACAAATTTATAGCTTCATTATCTTTAGTCGTACAGACTTCGTTCTTTTTGCTTGTCTCCTTAAATTTGAACAATTTTTCTAATTTTAAAGAAAATTTAATAATTATAAATAATTAGTATTGTTATTAATAATTTTATAAACAATTCTACTTCTCCAGTTCCTTACTTCGAACTTAATGAAATTTTAAATGCAATGTACAATATTATTACTGAAGATAGTTGAAAAAAGCATGATTTAATTTTTCTTAACATTAGCATTGTTTAAACAATCACTAATTAACAAATTCATAGCTTCATTATCTTTAGTCGTGCAGACTTCGTTCTCATTGCTTATCTACTTAAACTTAAATTATTTTTCAAATTTGAAAGAATATTCAATAATTATAAATAATTAGTATTATAATGTTGTTGTTTCAGTTTTTGATCAGTATTAATATATAGTAATAGGTAGTAATAATTTTGTTTGTTTGAAACGTTCGGAAAAAAATATATAATTTTAAAAATAAAATTAACGAACACATGTACTTGTCTTATATGATTATAATTACTAATTTATATAATTTTTCAGTGTAACTAGAAGTCCAAAAATTGTTAATTTCTGAAGAGGTTTCTCTTAGAGAGACGAAAGCTAAAAATGTGACTTTATTTTCTTTATAAAGAAAATTGAAATAAATCCTTTAGAAACTCAGATCAGTTAAAACAAACAAAATTATTACTACCTATTACTAATAATTTTATAAACGATTTTACTTGATCAGTTCTTTACAGCAAACTTACTGAAATTTCAAGTTTAGCATTGTTTGTCCTTTTATTAAAGGTTGTTATTTATGTGACTAAAAAACGTAGCTTTGTATTTATGACTTAATAAAAGGTTAAACAATCCTGAACTTGTAAATTGATTAAAGTCTGCATTATTCAACAGTCTTCAGTAATAATACAGTACATTTAATCTAAAATTGAAAAAAGTTTGCTATAAAGAATTGCTGAAGTAAAATTATTTATAAAATTATTAATAACAATACTGATTATTAATAGTTCTCAATTTTTTTTAAAAATTTCAAAAATAGTTTAAATTTAAGGGGATAGGCAAAAAAAGCGAAGTCTGCACGACTAAAGATAATGAAGCTATAAATTTGTTAGTTAGTGATTGTTTAAACAATGCAAACGTTTAAAAAAATAAATTATGCTTTTTTCAACTATCTTCAGTAATAATATTGTACATTGCATTTAAAATTTCATTAAGTTCGAAGTAAGGAACTAGAGAAGTAGAATTGTTAATAAAATTATTAATAACAATACTAATTATTTATAATTATTAAATTTTCTTTAAAATTAGAAAAATAGTTCAAATTTAAGGAGACAAGCAAAAAGAACGAAGTCTGTACGACTAAAGATAATGAAGCTATAAATTTGTTAGTTAGTGATTGTTTAAACAATGCAAACGTTTAAAAAAATAAATTATGCTTTTTTCAATAATCTGGAGCAATAATATTGTACATTGTGTATAAAATGTCATTAATCTCATTATAAGGAATTGGACAAGTAAGATTGTTTATAGAATTTGTTTATAAATAAACAAAATAATCGGTTTATAATAATTTTTCTAACTTACTAATTAGTTGTAAATATTGAATAACAGATAGATTTAAATTGCTAAATATTACGTAAATCATAAAAATATCAGGATATCTTAACAAATTGTCCGAGATCCATCTGATATCCGACGGTTATCCTTTTGTTATGAAGGAAAATACAAAGTAAACTCTCAGAGCAAAATGATAGCAGTCGGATATCTGGTTGATTTCGTACAATTTAATAGGATATCCTAAACATGTCCTTGGAATATCCTTAGAAATTCTTAGAATATCCAACGAATATTGAAATTCACTCTCTTTCTGATATCCTGAAAAAATCTTGGTAAGGATATTTCATATTCGAATTAAATTTTCGAGGAATATCTGGTGGACATCCTGCGGATATCCATTTCAAAACCATTATAAGGACATTTCCTGAAAACCCTTAGGATGTTCTAAGAATATCCGTAGGATATGCCTAAAATATCGTAAGGATATTCCTAAAATAACATAAGGATGTTTTCAAAATATCCTCAGAATATTCTTAAAATAACTTAAGGCTATTTCAAAAATATCTTCAGGATATTTTTATAATATCCTATGTATATTTCTAAAAAATCCCAAGGATATTCTTAAAAAATTCTCAGGATACTCCTAAACCTATGCACCAGGCTATACTTGCAGCACTATGCCAACACTGACAGTACTGGTGTAGTACTGGGCCAATTCTTGGTTTCCACAGTTTTAATGCTAATCAAGCCTGAAAACAAAAATAGTTCCATTTAAACCATAAAAGCTACCTAATTCTCATCTAATTTCAATCTTTTTATTTCTCGATTCGAAACAATAAAATAAATTAACAAATTGATTAGAAAATAGATTTATTAGAAATTGGGAGTGACACAAGTCGCTTCCTCGTGATCTTTTTGTTTTTAAAAAATAGCTAGATATCACTTTTCGTTAGAAAAATTGTTTATAAATAAAATGTAATTATATTTACAATAAGTAAACGAAAACATAACCCTGTGTCACTTTTATATTTTTAATAAATCAACCTTTGAAAACGATAGAATCGAGAAACGACAAATTTGAAATCAAGCGAGGATTAGGTCGCTGTCATGACCTACTAAATGAAAGAATTTTTGTTCTCATTTTCGATTAGCTTAAAATTTTACCAAATTAATTACATTAGAATGTAAGTTTTTAGGTTGCTTTTAATACGGTACAAAAAATTTAATTGTTAATATTAATGTTTTAAAAGTTATTTAAAAATATTTTAAGGTTTTGTTTGTCTCAGTATTTACTAGTAAATTAAAAACATGGAATAAAATTAAAATACTCTTAGAAAATTATTAATATACCTAACTAACAAATTTTCACTTAATAATTAGAGTAACTACTAAACAAGTTTCAATAAAAGAACGCGTTTCCATCTACTGGAATTTTTAGAAACTATTCCTTTCTTTTTAACAGGGAGCTATTTTGTCCTTTTTGGTATTGAAAAAAAAGAACTACCTACTTTACCACTTAGACTCTTTAAACCATTATTGGAACAAGCGCGAAAATACTACAGAAATACTACAAAATTAAACATTCCAAACGCCACAGTTACTACAAATAAACCTGTAGTAAAACAATAGTATTCATGCAGTTTTTTCTGTAGTATTTCCTAATCGTATTTCTGTAGTACGCTTTGGTAAGGGTTCAATGTATCCTGTCAGCGAAAGTGCCATAAAATTTTGAAGGATTAGAAAACATTTTTAATTTAAGCAAAAAATGGGTTTGAAGGTTTAAATACTCTAGAATTTTATGACACTCTCTCATAAAAATATAGGTAATAGGACAAAATTTATGACTGGTTTTGTTGAAGGGTGACAAGGGACCCAAAGCAGATTGGACCCCAAATCCCTTTGAGCGCGCAGGAAAAACCGACAATCGGCGGATCGGCTGCGAACAGCTCGCGAGCATTTCACGAGCCGCGCGTAACACGGACAAATCTAGCGAGCATTCGGCAGAAATTCGGACAGCAACTTGTTTTCATTGTATATGCTCGTCGAGCATTCGCCGAACGTTACATTACAAGGCTTGCGCGTTCAGTTTGTACAGCGCGAATGCTCGTCGAGGCATTACATTACAGGCTCGGCGCGCCTAATGTGTCTCCACCTTTAGATAGTATTTTTCATAGATGTACAGTCGAATTCATATATGCCTTCTCGCGTCAATGCTTGTCTTACAGATATGTTCACGTGCACAAGACAAGCGTTGACGAAGGCATACATGCATTCGACTGTACTTATACATCTGTGAAAAATACTATCTTAATCAAGAGGAACTTAAAATAATTACAAATTTACCTTGCTATATTAATTAGTATAAATTAAGACTGCTTTTCTGTCATAAAAAATACTTTAAAAAATACATTCTATAACTATTGGGAAAGTACATAGAGGGGACAGGTGGTCAATGAAAACGGGGGGGGGGGGGGTCAAAGATCCTACAACGATAAGTATTAAAAACATTTTCAATTATCGGGGATAAAACTTCGTTTCATTTTAATAAGCAATTCTGTCATCCTTGTTGGTGGGAGGTTTGGGGGGGGGTGTCGATTGCTAAAGAGTATTTCGCCTTAAACAAAGTCGTGTATAGCGACATTTACAGTTATAATACGCAATGACACGTCTTATTTCGATATTTTCTTGAATAGATTGCCTCTTAGGCGTTTTCATGATAAATATGGAATTCCCACGTAGAAAGATCAAAAAGTGGAGCAGCTAGGATCTTAAATCTTAAAAATCTGGAACCTAAGAGCCATTTAGAACAATACCACATTAGCCGTTTGTTGTTACATTTTTAGACCACTCGCGACTGGTTGAGGCACACTGTGCGACAATGACCGTAGATTTCGGGCAAAGTCCAAAATTATTCATTTTACACGACTTTTCCGGGCATTGTCGACAATGCCCAGGCTAAGTTGGACAATGTTGATAATGAATATTAAAATTTAATTAATTATTATATTATTGTGAAAAATTATTAGTTCTAAAAATTTATATTAAATAAAAAACACGTGTTTCCTTATTTGTCACATAAAATTCCAAAGAATATTGTAATTGAAAATAATTTTTGAAAATTGTAAAAACGCAATAATAGTCGTCAAAAATTGATAAAACGATATTATAAACAAAGTTAATATCATTTACTTTGTAATCGACTTTATAAATGTATTTATTAGACTAATATCAGTGTAAAAAAGTTTAGTTAGCAATCAAGTGTTCATAAACAGAGACTGAATATCACGGTACACTAAACAAAAAGTATGTGGTGAGTAAATTTCACAAGTGCAGCGAAAATCTGATAAACGCAGAAGACGTTTCTGACAATCTCATATCAATTAGAACAGCTGCATTTAAAAATAGCGTTTCTGGGGCACAAGAGTACGAGAAGTGCAATTGAAAAACAGGATGCGACCACCACATCATAAGTGCAAATGTTTAAGAACAATAAAAATGCACCTCGAAATGTCACAACAGGCTGTTGTGTAAAAATATAAAAATCACATATTATTTTCTGGTAGTGAATAACATGGTAAATAAAATTGCCCAAGCATGAGTGGGAAATGTCGACATTGCACGGGCATTGTCAACAATGCCCGGTTATTGTTAAAGATTTTTGAACACTGGTGGATTTTCTAGGCATGTCGACAATGCCCAGTGATTTTGGGCAATGTCAACAATGCAAGATTTCGGACATTGCCCGTAACAAATATATCCACAAACAAAAACTTTAATGTAAATATTTATAAGTAACGTAGTTTTATAAATACTATGAGTGGCCGTGGCTACCCGACTCTCTCCTATACTTCAATTTGTCGTTTTTTTGAAAAATTTGCTAACTTCTCAAGTGTTTCCTGGACCAGAAAAATTAGAAGAAAGCTTCTCTATATTTTTTTTCTTATTCTATATTTATCTAGCTTTATTTTGATCGAAGAACCACTCATTTTCGACTATTCTATCGAGAGATATTAGTTTTTGACAAAAAAAATGATAAAACACTGCAAAAACAGGTGTCTTAAATTGTTCAAAAATGTCTTAAAATAAGACATTTTTCTTGTCTTAGACATCAAAAGTATCTTAATTTAAGACGTTTTTGGCCAATATAAGACACCATGTTTTTGCAGTGAAGTCTCACTGTGCGACCCCTAAGCCAATATAATTTGTGCTTTTGTTATATTTTATAAGGGTCATTGAAATAAACCTGAATTACACAAATATGTATCAAATATAAATGTAATGCTCCAGGGTGAATACAGACCTTTCACTGTGGAGCGTCATGCGTCATCATAAATGACTAAAATCGAAATTCTTAAAATTTATTTAATGTTTAGGTAATTACATAATGAATGAACATATCGAAATAATTTATAGTTGTTTTTATTACAAATTTAAAATATAATTTTGTCAAGTTCGTTTAAAAAGATACTTTTTAAAACAAAAAACATCAAATTATTAAAAATAATTTAATAATAAATGCCTCTGAAACATCAGAAAACCTATCAATTTTTTGTAATTTTTATGCAACAATATCTTTTATTAATTTTTCAAAAAACTATTTAAAGAAAGTTTTTGTTAAAAGCTTATAAACTTGAAAAAAATCAATTGAGAACTGTCAAATCTCGTCTAAAATATTTTGATTTGCTGGAGAGATGACAATATGCAACTTGAGCATATCTTTATTTGGTCCAACTAGAAACGAAGAAATCGCATTTTCAGAGTTCATAGTTCCATTCTGTTGAGGATTAAGTTCCTCGAATGGCAGTAAATCATCTAAGTTTAACACACGATCATTTACATTAAATCTATGGATTGTTTCCATAACACGAGCGATATGTTCTACTCCATCTTGAAGTCCATAGATTAAAACACCAATTTTAACTCTTTTATCAGAATTACTATTAGCTGGGGGTTCTTTACAGGTCAATGATAGTCTCACTGATCGAATAACATGCTCTGGCATTTCAACAGTACCTTGCCAAACGATCAAAAAAAACTTCTTGAACCAAACTCCCTTGGGATAAATATCTACGACCCATTCGCAAGTTTGATCACCTGCATAATCTGCGAGATAGGAATGGCTAGAAAAAACAAGAGTTCTCGTATGATATGATTGTAAGCTAGGAAAATTTTCTATTGTTAGAAGAGAACTACAGGTGTCAACTGTATAAAGTCGTGGTTCAAATAGTAGAGATCCATCTTCCTCAGATTTTATCACTTCCTTGACACGTTCACTTTGTCCAGAATGAAAGGACATTCCGATTGCCATTCGCTCAACAAAAAATTCTTTATACTTTTGAGTGAGCGGGGATAACAGCAGATCAGCTAGTTGACGAGGAGACATCATGGGAAATCTGACGGGAGACATGATGGCTATAACAAGTTGCTTTAAGGTTAATTCTAGCTCATTAGATGAGAGCTGACTTCTTAAACGATTTACTTGATGATCTAGCCAACGCTCAAGACATTCATATAGCGTAATTTCGTCCTTGATTACTAAACTACTCTGGTGAAGAAGATTGACGAGTACATCGAGTTCAAAGTTCCCGAAATCAGTAGTTTTTGCAACCAGTTCAAGATTCCATTTAATAAAATTTTGAAATGCCTGTGTGATATCATGGTGACCACAAGTTAAAGTATATTGTAACCAGGATACTAAGGTGCCATGGATGGCTGCCAGAGCAATGTGATTCTGCATGTACTCCAGGCACAGTGAAATCAAATCCTTTACAATGTACTTATCTGCTAAAGAAAGTATCGGAAGTACAACTCCATAGCTGATTCTAATTTGGCCAGTATAAAAATAACGTAGAAATTCACTGAAGATAGGTACGCACTGAGGAGTTTCTTGTAAGGTTACTCTGCTTTCTTGGGATTCACTCCACTGAGGGCTCATCAACATCACCTGTAAATTAATCAGTATTTTGAATTATCATCAGCATTCATTTTAAATACAAATTTAGAGCATAATCATTATTCTACGAAATAAAAAAACTCAGATAGAACGTAAGCTTGCCGAAAGCTGTAAAACTTATCACAAACAGCAGTTCAGTTCTACACCACTTTCACGCACAGCTGTGCAGTCAATTGCGCGGTAAGTGTACGTCCTGTTTGGGGAAACTTTAAAAAAAGCTTCAAACATTTAATTTTACATAACTTGTAAAATTATAAAGACGGATACTATCTCAAATTTATCAAAATTAGCAGAAAGTCTCAAATTTTTCTGTAATTTTGATTAGTTTTTGTAAATGCTTAGTTTATATTTGTGTCGGCGATACTGAACGTAGTGGTCACACGAATTGGCATTATTCCTAAAGTGCCACTGGTCCGAAACAAAAGTCTATTTTGTTGGGCTCGGTCACGCGTCGCGTAGAATGTTACTCAATATGATATTGAAACAGCGTTCTTATATGAGTTCGTATCATCACACACGTGCCAACTCATGTGAGAATACACGTACACTGAAAAAATTTTGGTCCAATATTTCCCAATAAGAAGGCTTGAATTAGATATAATTAAATATTTCAGAGTTATAATGAAAATGTGATCGTTTTTGTATTTTATTTAATCCCTGATTTGAATCCAAAGCTCAATTAATCCAGGAAAATAAATTTGTTGAAAGTATGAATTATACTCTATTCGCATAGCGTATTCAAATTGAAGTTGTATTCTGTAGAGAGAAATTACAAATTATTATTTTTATTTACGTTGAATTCTGGCTACAACTTCTTGAATTGCGTTGGTTCGATGCCACTGACAGCAATAAGTAAAAGTTTTTTCCAATTCCATCCAATTCATTTAATAGAAAAATGCAGTGCAGTGGTAATTAAAATTAAGTAAATTAAATATGTTTTTTTTAAACTAAAATTTTGATTTTTTAAAATTCTAAATCTAAAAGTCCTAACAATTATGAATATCCAAAATTTATTGAAAATGACTTAGAATTAAAGAAATAGCAGCTTCTCTCGTAAACAGTCACAGATATTACAAATCTGACATCAACTTTGAGTTTTGAGTAATAAGTATATAAACAGAATTTATAAATCATGAAAAACAAGTATAATATTAAAATATTAAATATAAATTATTTATACATCGTAAAAAGGAATAATTTCTAAATGGTAAGTAGCCGGAATTAAAACGAATAGGGTACTCTAGTTTTTCTTTGCTGATTTGCAAATTAAGCTTTGGATTCAAATCAGAAATCCAGTCGTATTAAAATTTTCAATTACATCAACTTCGGGTTCCCGAAATTATCGAGTTCTTGAATAGTTTCAAGATGTTAAACAGTTTCGTGTTTTCGAAATTTTCGAGTTCTCACATATTTCGGGTTCTCGCATATTTTTAACATCACCCAGAGTCCATAAAAAATAGAGTCTATTTCAATCAATGATTTCAAGAAAACGGTAAAGTATAATGACGTTGAGTTTTCTTCAACGTTAAACACATGTATTTAACTAAATTTTTTTTACTAAATGGCGCCTTTACAGCAATTTAAATCATGTTACGTTTTTCAAAACAACCTCGCGGCTGGAAGGATTTCCCCTACAGTTTTTGACGGATTTAATCTAAATTTAAACTGTAGCTTTAAGATAACATTTTTTAGAGAAGTACACAGGATTTTTCAAAAATATCAATTTTTCGCAAAATTACATGACTTTGATGACAAAAATGACCATAGAACGAAAACGCATTAACCAATCTGAAAAATCCTATGTACTTCTCTAAAGAATGTTATCTTAAATCTACGGTTTAAATTTGAATTAAATCCGTCAAAAACTGTAGGAGTAATCCTTCCAGCCGCAAGGTTGTTTTAAAAAAAGTGACATGAGTTAAATCGCTGTAAAAAAAATTTAGTTTAATACATGTGTTTAACGTTAAAGAAAACCCAATATCATTATACTTTACCGTTTTCTTATTAAAATCATTGATTGAAATAGACTTTATTTTCTATGGGCTCTGGGTGATGTTACCCCTTAAAGTTCTGGTACAATTTTAGGTATTCAAATAGTTTTCTACTCGATTTTAACAGATTTCTAAAGATTTAAGTAAAGACATACAAGTTGTATAGTGTTTTTTTGATCAGAGACAAAATAATAATTTTCTCTTATTGTATAGAAATATCGATCTTTCATCATGACTCTCGTCTCTCGCTTTTAATTATAGTTTAAATTTTTGAAAGGATTTTTACATTTCAATACTAGTAAAAATATATGTAAGGTTTTAAATAACTACAACCGGAATTCTGATTATTTTAATTCGAAAGCAATGTTAAACATGGCTTTACTATACATTTGGGTATTGATAAATTTTATATTCCGGCAAATTAAATTAAAATTTCCAGTAATTTCAATAGAAAAAATACCTAGTTAACAAGAATATTTTAACCAAAAAATATAGACAGATTCTCTAGTGAATTTAACTAAAAATTATTAACTAAATAGCTTTAGTATTTTCAACAGGAACATATTTTTTTATTGTATTTCAATTTTCATTTGTATAGTTCTAAAAAATTTGTTAAATTAAATATGCTTATCGTGCTACTTTAAATAATTTTTTAAATATTTACTAATAAACTAACTAATGAAGAAAACAGGCCCGTATCCAGTAATATATTTCGTGAAGGACCCGACCCACCAAATTAACTTAAGTGTCAATTAATTTTTCACTAAATGTTCCTGATTGTATTATTTATTTGTGACCTGGACTGTCAAAATTTTTGACTATTCTGATAGATTTTGACATGCTCTTTCACGTGGTGTAAACCAAAAAGTCTTAATTTGTCAAAAAGTTTGTGAAAACTAAAGCTAAATTATTTATTATTAAATTATTTAATTGTTATTAGTATTTGAAAATTCAAAAAGGCGGATCCAATATGACTGACAAAACTAAAAACTTATTGGATTTGCTTAAAACTGGCTAGTCGGGGGGTTTTAAGGTTGCTGAATACGAATCCAGTCTTAGTTTTTCAAAATTTAAAATGGCGGATCCAATATGACTGACAAAAAAAAAATTAAAAACTTATCGGATTGGCTTAAAACTGGCTACTCGGAGGTTTTCGAGGTCGCTGATTACAAATCTAGCATCAGGATATTAAAATTTAAAATGGCGGATCCAATATTACAGCTTTTTTAAAATGTGAATCCTAAAAATCACTGTGTAAGGAGTTTCAACCCGTACAAACGTGCAGACGTATCAATATCGACTTAGATAGAGATTGAGTCGCTCTTTCAGATGTTAAAAACTAGAATAACTTAATTTGTTAAAATGTTTACTAAAACTAAGAAAAATAAAATTACCAATACGAAAAAATCTGAATTTTGTTAAAACCTGGAAGAAGGAACATATATCGATTTTTAAATTAAATAAACATTAATATATACCAGAAAAAAGTATTTTACGCCAAAAAAACATAATTTTTTTTTGTCCTACATATTGGATCCGCTGTTTTAAATTTTTAGAAACCAACACCAGATTCGTAATCAGTGACCCCGAAAACCCCTGAGTAGCCAGTTTTAATCGAATCCGATAAGTTTTTTGTTTTGTCCTTCATATTGGATCCACCATTTTGAATTTTAAAATCCTGATGCTAAATTCGTAATCAGCGACCCGTGAAACCCCTAAGTAGCCAGTTTTAAGCGAATCCGATAAGTTTTTAATTTTTTGTCCGCCGTATTGGATCCATTTTGAATTTTCAAAAACTAACACCAGATTCGTAATCAGCGACCCCAAAAACCACCGAGTAAGGTGTTTGAAGCCATTAAAGCGTGAAGTAGTATCAATATTAACTTTTTAACTTTAATATCGTGTTTTTCGAAATCTTGTTTTAGCAAGTAAGCCCCCTTTTCACTGTCCAGGTCACATATTATAAAACTGCTTATCAATTTGATTGTTTGAGAGAAAAACGATAGCTTCAGACAAAAATACACATTTCTTTTTTCAGATGTTCAAAATGTCGACGTTTCGAAGTCCATATGACTTCCTCTTCAGGACAATTCAAGAATTATTTTTATTATGTAAAAAGTTGAGTCTGTAATACAATTATAATATACAAAAATTTTTTGGATTAAGTCAATTAAAATCAATTAAATCAAATTATTATTAATACGCTTAGATGAACAATATCACATTATCAAAACTACTTACATGAGCTTCATCGTCAACTTTGTCAAAAAAATTTTATTAAAACAAAAGAAAAAGTCCAATGGAATTGATTCTCCATCTTAGTCACCAAATTCATAATATTTCCTTCCGTTCCACTCTGAAATTCGATTTATTTAAAACACATAAGTTGATGTGAAAAAGAAAACTTTATTAATTTACTAAAATTTATAATTATTATCAATAATACTTTTGTAATTTAAAATAACATTTTACCAGGGACCGTCACGAAATTAATTTGGTTTTTGGAGTTTTTTCAAAATATCTAGTAATAGTCAATAGATTTTACTCAAAGATTAAAATTAATTCATCAAATTTAAGGCAAAAAATAGTTGTACGTTGTTAAAATTTCAAAATTGATTTTATATATTTTTTTATTTCGCTTGAACCGTAATTCGAAACGAAACTAAATAATTATGTTTCGAATTACGGTTCAAGCAAAATAAAAACAAATTGAAAATCAATTTTGAAATTTTAACAACGTACAACTATTTTTTGCCTTAAATTTGATGAATTAATTTTAATCTTTGAGTAAAATCTATTGACTATTACTAGATATTTTGAAAAAATTCCAAAAACCAAATTAATTTCGTGGCGGTCCCTGCATTTTACCTCATAAAATATTTATCTTTAGGTTTGAAACGTGTTTAAAATTTAATAATTTAAATTAAAATTGTAACCGACTGTAACCAACAGGTCTCAGAGTCAAACTGACGGAAAGATTATTTACAATAACAAAGTTACACTCATTCTTACAATACAATTTCAGAATTCAAATACTTATAACTTTAGATTCAGAAAGAATTAAATAATTAAATGTGATTAATGATGGAATTATAAATAGGACAGTAATTTTGCAAATCTGTGATTTTATTAATTCGGTTCAGTTGTTCTTTTTTTATAAAAATCATTTCAGCAAAAATTCTCTTAAAGTCATTTGTTTCTTTGTGTAAAATTTTTATATTCTCAAAATCAAAATCATGATTAGATCCATCAACATTAATATTTTCAAGTCTGTGCTTGCTGATAACATTGTGGTACTTTTTGTTTAAATTTATACCTTGGACCCTTAGACAAGACAATTTATAAACGACACCTGCATTTTTCAGTAAATCTGTTTGATCTTTCCCTAATTTAATAAATCTGGCTAACTTAACATTGCTCCTGAAAATAACATTAATATTTTTCCTGTTTAAAATTCTTTTTATATTCACTGAAAAACGTCCAAAATATGTGTCGATTCAGGGTGAAAGGGACCTTAGCTGCAGAACTGAGTTTTACGCGTACAGCCGTTTGAAGTTGAGCCTCCCTATGTTACTGTTAGGTTATGCCTATGTTTCACCTCTAATAACACAAAAACTAATAGACATAAACAAGTTTTGATTTATGTATGTGAAAAAGCAACTCAAATTCTATCGATTCATATTAACAATTAAAAATCAAATGTTTTGAATTTTACAAGAAGGGAGTTTGAACTTGTGCCTGCCTATGTTATTGTTAGGTTATGTCTATGTGTCATCGCTAATAACAGAAAAACTAATAGACATAAACAAGTTTTGTTTACTGTATGTGAAAGAGCAACTCAAATTCTATCGATTTATAATAAAAATAAAAATCGAATGTTTTGCAGCTAAGGTCCCTTTCACCCTGAATCGACACATATGGTAGTAAAACTGTGCGTTTAAAATCAATATCTTTAATTTCTTTATTATTTACATTTTTATTTTCATTTTTCAGGAAAAACATTCTATTTTTAATATACTTGTTAATAAATGTTGTAGGATAATTATTTAAACATAAATATTTTCTAATTATTTCTAAATTTTCTGAATGAAAAGATTTATGTGAAAGTAAGACAGCAGTATCAACCAAATTATATATTAAACCTATTTTTTGTTTTTCAGGATTTTCAGATAAAAAATTCAGGTATCTCCCTGAATAAGTACTTTTTCTGTACCAATTAGTAATCAATTTTCCTTCTTTAGATCTGATAACTTTTACATTTAAAAACGGTAACGAATCGTCATTCTCAATTTCATGAGTAAAGTTGAGTCTAACATGGTATGCATTAAAAGCTTCTAAAATAATATTCACTTTATCTTTAGGTACTATCATAAATATGTCATCGACATATCTGCCATTGAAACAAATATTTATTAAATACCAAGTGATGAACGGGACTATTTTAGAAAGAGTTTCATTAATATTTCTTCTTCCTTTCTAAAAAAATCGGAACATTTTTCTGTTACAGATAAAATCATAGCAAAAAAGCTTAGTGATACAAAAAATTTTACACAAAATAATAAAAATTTATTAATTACAAAAGCTGATAAAGGTAATATTACGGTAGTTTTTAATAAAACAGATTATAAAAATAAAGCCTTAAACTTATTAAATGATTCTACCACATATAAAAAGTTAGATTATGATCCTGGAGAATTATTAAAAAAGGATACTTCTAAGTTGTTAGAAAAATGAAGGGTTAAAGGTTTTTTGGGGAATGATGTAAAGAAAAAAGAGATTAATCTGGATAACATCCTGTTACCAAAGTTTTACGGGTTACCTAAAATACACAAGGCAGACTATCCTCTAAGACCTGTAGTTTCGATGGTTAATTCTATTACTTACTTAATGTCTAAAGTGTTTGCTGATATACTGAAACGTACTATTCCGATTTCCAAATTTGACATTAAAAACTCATTCATTTTTAAAGATACAATATCTAATATTAATATCCCGGAAGATCATATTATGGTGTCTTTTGATGTTTCGTCATTGTTTTCTAATATACCTTTGGATTTGGTAATATCGCCTACTTTGGCTGATATCGTTATGCAGGATTTAGAAAAAGAAGTTTTTGGAAATCGAAAATTTAAAATACACACATATGGCAAATATGTCGATGACACATTTATGATAGTACCTAAAGATAAAGTGAATATTATTTTAGAAGCTTTTAATGCATACCATGTTAGACTCAACTTTACTCATGAAATTGAGAATGACGATTCGTTACAGTTTTTAAATGTAAAAGTTATCAGATCTAAAGAAGGAAAATTGATTACTAATTGGTACAGAAAAAGTACTTATTCAGGGAGATACCTGAATTTTTTATCTGAAAATCCTGAAAAACAAAAAATAGGTTTAATATATAATTTGGTTGATACTGCTGTCTTACTTTCACATGAATCTTTTCATTCAGAAAATTTAGAAAAAATTAGGGAAAGATCAAACAGATTTACTGAAAAATGCAGGTGTCGTTTATAAATTGTCTTGTCTAAACTGTCCAAAGGTGTATATCGGCCAAACAATGAGACTTTTAAAAACTCGTTGAAATGAACATATAAAAAATATAAATTTAAACAAAAAGTACCACAATGTTATCAGCAAGCACAGACTTGAAAATATTAATGTTGATGGATCTAATCATGATTTTGATTTTGAGAATATAAAAATTTTACACAAAGAAACAAATGACTTTAAGAGAATTTTTGCTGAAATGATTTTTATAAAAAAGAACAACTGAACCGAATTAAATAACTTTGTTATTGTAAATAATCTTTGCGTCAGTTTGACTCTGAGACCTGTTGGTTACAGTCGGTTACAATTTTAATTTAAATTATTAAATTTTAAATACGTTTCAAACCTAAAGATAAATATTTTATGAGGTAAAATGTTATTTTAAATTACAAAAGTATTATTGATAATAATTATAAATTTTAGTAAATAAATAAAGTTTTCTTTTTCACATCAACTTATGTGTTTTAAATAAATCGAATTTCAGAGTGGAACGGAAGGAAATATTATGAATTTGGTGACTAAGATGGAGAATTAATTCCATTGGACTTTTTCTTTTGTTTTAATAAAATTTTTTTGACAAAGTTGACGATGAAGCTCATGTAAGTAGTTTTGATAATGTGATATTGTTCATCTAAGCGTATTAATAATAATTTGATTTAATTGATTTTAATTGACTTAATCCAAAAAATTTTTGTATATTATAATTGTATTACAGACTCAGCTTTTTACATAATAAAAGTAATTCTTGAATTGTCCTGAAGAGGGAGTCATATGGAATTCGAAACGTCGACATTTTGAACATCTAAATAAAGAAATGTGTATTTTTGTCTGAAGCTATCGTTTTTCTCTCAAATAATTTATATTATCTCAGACGTTAAGTTATATATGTATGTACATTTATATTCTTATCTGTATATATATATTATCAATTTGATTGTTAAATTAAATTAATATTAATTAAATATTTTGAATTAATTATAATAGGTAAATATTACTCATAATTTAATTATATAATTATCAAATAAGAAAATAAAAAAATTAAAAAGCATGAATTAGTTGTTTTATTAATCTTTTCGATTTTTGTTTTTTGTCCATATAATATTATTAAATTTTTAAAATTGACAAAAATCTACTTTTAATTCATTAAATCTGAAAATTCTTTTGTTTCCAAGAAAGTTGTTAAGCTGAAAATTTGGTTTGTGTTTTCATGTTTGAAAAATAAAATATTAATCTACAATACAGTTTTCTTATACAAGTAGTGAACAAAAATCAAATTTTTAGCTTTTTAAATAACAATAATTTTGCTCTCCAAATTTTTTACAACAAAACATTCATCGCTAATTAACCGAATTTCATTAATTTAAATCTAAAAAAAATAAGATTGGTAAATTGTAGAATGTTTAGAAAAAAAATCATTATAACAGTTTTTTGGTCACCTAAAAATTCATTTAACACTTAAGAATTACCTACTATTCTAACTATAGTGTAAAGTTATGTGCGAAAATTGAAAAATCTCTTAACATATATATAAGACATATTTTTTTGGATGTACAGAATGTGTATTTACAGTAATTAGTTAAGAATTCGAAAATATTTAATAATCCGAAAATATTCGAGAACCCGAAAGTCTTCGTCAACCCGCACCTATTTGAGAACCCGAAAATTTCGAGACTCGACCCAAAGTTAAATTAACTCGAATCGGCTCGATCGGAAGTCTAGATTCGGGTCTTTTGCACAGCCTTATGTGATAAACACACGGCTCTCTGACGACAGCGCACACGAGAGCTCATTCAAATATTTTACGAAACTCTCATTCGTAACTCGTACAAATGGACATTCTGATATTTAGAACGGGCAAGTTTAGAATAAATGTAAAGTTCAAAAAAGAGTAACTACAGTATATATTTGCAATTGTATTAAAATAATTTAACAAATTAGATTTTCCGAAGAATCTAAAACTATTTTGTACTTTCCACAAAATAATTTGATAACTTTTGCTTAATAAGTTTTATAAGAAATACAAAAAATTTTTTTAAAGAGTTTTTTTAATAAAATGTACGAAAAGTTTCGTAAATAATTCTAAACAATATTTTATTAAAAGCAGAAAATTTTGTAAACAATATGAAACAAAGTTTTGTAATACGATTTATCCAAAACAGTAGTGTACCTATGATAGTTCCAGGCCACAGTTCCGATTTTCGCCGCTAGGTGGCGCCCTAGTTAGTTATCTGCAGTAGATTTTTAGCGTTTTTGTTGATAAATTACCGTCGTTCGGTAATGGAGATTTCGCGTGTGTTACCATGTGGTGTTACATTGTGTCGGTAATGCAGATTACTTGCTTGCTCGACGGATATTATCCCTGGAGGGATAACCGGTCTTAAGGTAAGTTATTATTCAATCGATCAACATGTTAGTGGCGCTAAAAAAGTCTAGCCTAAAAGAGAAAGTTGCGCTGCATCTGTGCGCGTTCGATCTCCTGAGCCTTTTTGAATGTGTAAATCTGTGCAAGGGTAGTTTTGCGAGCACTTTTTTCTGAAAATGTGTGTATCGGTGTAAAGGACTATTTAAAGAGCTGAAGGGATAACAGGTTCACAGCATCACCAACTCACTTAACAAGAAGGATCTCTGGAGAAAGCAGCATGAACCAGAAGCAGCAGCAGAAGCCTTGGTGGGACTTGATGAAGCCCCAGAACGTGATGGAGACACAGAACGTGGTGGAGCCTTAGGTCGTCGTGAAGTCCCAGAAAGTGGTGAAGGCCCAGAACGTGGTGGAGGCTTGGGAAGTGTAAAACAAGCAGATTGCCTTGGTAGACTACACGCCTTTGAAGGAGCTGGACAGCGATGAGAAGAACTTGGTGATCCATGAGTCAAGTCTCATCGCAATGGAACCAGGATTCTACATAGAGGGGGCACGATTATCTTCTACTACAAGTAGTGGAAGTCTGTTCCTGGACCGGAAGCATGAGCAGAAGGAGATTGTCTCGGCGGAGATCCAGGAAGTGCATCCAGTGAAGGAGAAAGTGGAGGAAATGGACAGTGAGGCTGAAACACTGTTCTATGAGCCCATGGATGATGTGGAGGGGGGGTGTGTGGCGGACCGCAACGAAGAGCCAACCATGCGGCCAACCATGCTGTCGAAGAGGAAGAGGAAGAGGAAGAGGAAGAGGAAGAGGAAGAGGAAGAGGAAGAGGAAGAGGAAAGGGATCCCAACATCCTAACATTTTTCAACGTTCCCTTAACATGTTGGAAAATTGAGAAGCTGTTTGGTTTTCCCTAGGAGGAAAATGTGGAAAGAATCCGCAAGAGGTAAATGGCACATTATTTTTAATACATTATACATGTATTCTTTTCTTATTTTAACACATTGTACATATGTTAATTTATTAAATTGTTTCAACTAGCACCTTGCTTTATGGCGAGGTTGCAAAGGAGCAATGCGTGGCGTACCGTAGCCACTCAGACTGATGATAGTGCTGAGAGTTGTGAGAAATGTGAGCGATGTAAACGTCGGCAGCATCGTCATCGTCACCGTCATCGAGACTGTCGCCAACACCGCCATTGCCAACGTCATTGCTGTCGAAATCGTCATCGCCATCATCACTGTCATCGACATCGACTGTGTCACAGACATCGTCATGAAAATTAAAAAATTTATTTACACTTTTACGCAAACATAATACTCGCATAGTTCTTGTTGATTAGATTTTGGTTTGACCTTCGTTGGTGTATTACTTTGTGTTGGTAATGCAGATTTCAATCTCACTTCGTTGGTGTATCCTTATATGCTAATGTTTCAGTAGGTTTATTATTGATTACTGAATCATGGATAATACGAAATTGTGCTATAAGTTTTCGATTTTTCTCACCTCTGGCGTTGAAGCTAATTGTTAGAAGAACACTCTTCTCGACCAATAAAAATGTTCTTATTCTGTTAGAAATAAGTAAAGTTTGTTGGCGACTGTTTTTCAATTATTTACTACTGATTTTTCATTTACATAAACATTAAAATAATTTTTTTGTCATTACAATTATTTATGAAAAATTTAAGCTTTTATTAAAAAATATAATCTCTAATTAAAAAAGATATAGAAGAGAAACTTTTTTTCGAAATAGAAAAATGAAAAGAGGGCGCTAGGGTCACATGTTTCGAAGATGATGCGGTAATGTATATAGTAGTGCTTGAACTGTAGTGCAAATACAAGTGCATTCAAATTTGACTTGCGTGTTTAAATATTTTGAACAAATTATCATGTATTTAAGTGTGAAAAGTGAAAAGGAAGATGTTAGTGGCTTTTTCAGTGATCCCAGGAGGAAAGTTATTAGTTTGAAGTTGCCATGTTTTTATCATGAGAAAGCTTGGAAATTGCAGACTGTAGAACCGTTTTTCCTAAAAGTGAGTACATGTTTTTTTCATCATGTTTTATTTTCGAAATACCTACACACACACTCACTTACACATAATTATATAAAAATATGTTGTTTTAACAGGTAAGAACACAAATAACTTCAGTTACTGCTAGGGATATTACTGCTCCAGAACCTTCAGAAACAAGAGCAGTAGAAGTTGATGTGGAACCTAAACTGAAAATTGAAGGTGTGTCAGAGGAGGGGGTGTCGGGATTTCCATGGACATTAACAACCAACACATTACAAGCATTAACAGCGAAAATAAAGGCTGTAACTGCAACAACAATATCAGTCGAAACATCTATAGTTACAAGCTCAACAGTTACACAAACATTAGGAAGAGTTGAATCTTCCAAAACACCAACCTCACCACGATCATTTTCACCAATACCATTAATACTCGAACCAACGCAATCCGCAGTGAAAACAACATCACCAATACTAGAACCATCATCACCAATACCAATTACACATACACCAACACATTACACAGTGATTTTAACATCACCGATACTAGAACCATCGTCACCAATACAAAATACACGCACACCAATACCAGATACACACACACCAATACCAGATACACGCACACTAACACAAAGTGCATTAGAATCAACAGCACTAACACCCCACACTAGTACCTCAATGACACGACACAACAATGAAGAAAGAAAGAGGAAGGTAATTTTTTAAAATTAATTTAATGTATTGTAAATATATTCTTTGTATTCTTAATTAATAAAAAAATTTATTCAACAGACAGAATCTGAAACTTCTTCTCGAGAAGCTGGAAGAAAGTATTCCAATTCAGTATCAAGGAAACCTTCTCTTCCTTCAAAGTCACGAGAACCTTTGACGTCACGAGGTGTGACGTGATGCGTTTGAAGCGAGGTGGTGGTATTCCTCTTGGAATACCACCAAGCGACCTCTTTGGAATGCCGTCAACGCTCATTTCTCCGATAACGTCACAAAGTTCCAATGCTACGACTCACCAAGTTCCTCAACAGTGACTTTTCAGTAACATTAACGACGATGAACAAGTTATTATTGACAAGGATATGTCCTTGCCTATAACTTAAACAAATATTATTAACTAACTTTCTTGTACAACGATATTTATTCTAAAATATATGTTTTTATTTATAACTACTTCGTTTATCTTCTTAGTAACCATCCTTTGTTTTCTTTCATTACATAACTATTGGATTTAGATAACTAAAAAAA
Organism: Ganaspis brasiliensis; assembly: GCA_037103525.1. Taxonomy (NCBI): domain Eukaryota; kingdom Metazoa; phylum Arthropoda; class Insecta; order Hymenoptera; family Figitidae; genus Ganaspis; species Ganaspis brasiliensis. The sequence continues at coordinate 268,964 of JAZKLR010000499.1, forward strand.
CAAGACTTTTTTTCCACAATCTTAAACTTTATTATAATTTTTAATCATTAATACTTAACATTAAATTTTGTATTTGCTTGTTGTTTGCAACTTAAGAAGTAAAAAAGAATGTGCAGCTATTTTTTTTGCGAAGGCAGCAAAAGAATATGAAAAAAAAAATTTAGAGCATCTTTTTGTCTATTTATGCACACTCTGACATACAAAAATTAAAATAGGTGTTGGCCTATGTTCATCTTTGGCAAATCCTTACTGTATATCCAAAAAAATTATTTCTTTGTTATTATTTAGCTAGGAATCCCGCGGGATCCCGCAGTGTTTTTGGAATTTTTCCGGCGTTCATGGTTTTTTCTGCGTGTAAGTGCATGATTTAATAAATAAATTCTGTTAATTAGATAATTCTAATATAATGGGAACTTCAAAATTAAAACTATTTTTATTAAAAAGAGTTACTAATAAAAAGGCTATTGTATTGTACAATTCGACTCACTAATTTGTAATCAAGAAAGAAAATATGTGTGTTTATGTTTAAGTGATAGGTATTTATTGAGATTGGAAATTATAATTATAATCTGTAATTTTTTTATTCATTTAACTGAAAATATGATCTCAAAAAACATATTATATTAATGGTTTCGTCCCCCAACCTGCTTCTTAAGGAACTACAAATGTATCCTGCTGTTTAAATCGCTCTTTCTGCTTCTACACTGGTTGGCGTTATAGATTTTAAATAGTCGTAAACAATAGACAAATGTTTGCCCTTTATTCATTAGGTGATGTAAAAAAAATGAGTAAACAAGACACACTTATATTTAAGTTTAAGCCAATCATGCTTAAACTCGAGGTATTAATAGTAGCAAAATTTTTTTAATTTATTGTTAAATATAAAACTAGGTGAGAATTATGTCCATTTCATGGACATTTCGCTTCCAAATAAGCAAAATAATTTTCTTCCTCATAGAGGAAGCAAGAAATTAATAATATATAACTTAATTGGGGAAGTAATTTAAAAATGATGAATTTTAAATGCAAAAAAATATAAAAATATGAATTATTTTACGAATTCTTGATTAATTAGAAAAGTTTTATAGGTCAATCGATTTGTTTTGAGATAAGGAATATGATTTTTGTATTCATTAAGTTGTATTTTCAGCATAAAATTTTTTTTTGGCAAAAACCGATTTTTTTCGATGAAAAATAGTGCTCAAAAAAATTTGGTTGGGTATTTTCAAAAATCCTTGTGTCCAAATTTAGATATTCATGAGCTTAATAAGTCATCCAAATTTTATTGGAATCCGTTTAAGCGTTCTCAAGATATCTTGTACACAAAAAACGCTACACACACACACACACACATACATACACACACACACATACACATACATCTGGACATTCGCTTAGGAATGAAAATTTTCGCTTTTTAGATAAAAATAAGTCGATTTAGACTATTTTTGGAAAATCGAATATTTTAACGATCACAAAGCTTCCTATGAGGAAGCAAAAATTACTAAAATTTGCGTTGTACCGTAAAACCCAGAAAGATTACCCCCCTCCCACTCCGAAAATATTGGCCAAAAAAAAAATCACCAAAGCTTACCATCTGTACGCACTATAAATACTTCGAATTTAAGCATGATTGGCTAACAATTTTTTTTATTTTGATCACTTCATATAAAATCTCTCATATAAAAAACAAATGTCAGTTTTACGGATCCCGCATAATTTTGCGGATCCCGCAAAATATTATGCGGGATCCGCAAGCCATCAAAATGTGCGGGATCCCGCTTTGCGGGATTGCAATCCCTATTACTGACCATTCATTTTAATTATTCATAAATATGGGTTAGGGAATATTAAACAAACAAAGCATTTGAATTCTTTTAAATTTATTATAATTTCATAGCATTAATATTCAATATATAAAATTCTATACAAATATATTTGCACACATATATTTACATATTTCTTTTCAAGAATTTTGAATAGATTCAATATTATTAAAAGGTACACCAAGGTACTTTAACAACAGTTTATTTTTACTTGCTGCTTCTTGCAATGCATTGTAAACATTCTTATTTTCAACAATAATGGGTAAAAGGTGGAGAAGGTGACCTGGAGATGACTCTGGCTGGACACTGAGACAAAGATGTCGGAGAAAACAGTCTTGTGAACCACCTTTTATACAGTAAAATCTCCACTTTTTTCAAATTCCCCACTTTTCTTAATAGAGTGTGCGCAATAAATATTGGGTACTCTGCGCATGCGTCTATGTATAGTGGGGGATAATCCCACCTCGAGATATAGTTATTTCTCTTAAAGATTGCGCACGCATTAATAATTAAGTGCACTGCGCATGTGCATAAGTATACAATTTAACATGCATGAACAGTGGGGGTACCCTCACTTTTTTTAACATAATAAGACTATCTTTATATAATAATCTAGTAAGGAAAGGTATATAAATTATAATTTAAAACACAAATTATTACATTTATAAATATATTTATTTGGTTATTCATAACAAAATTTAGATTGTTCATAATAGTTTTTGAGATTATCAGTAGTAGTATTATTAGTTACAGTAGAGTACTCCGTAATTAAATCAATTTCATCTACACCCTTAGGTACACTTTTATCAACACATCTATTAAGAGGATTTAGAAACCAATTTCTTAACATTATAGCGTTATTTACTGCACAATTACTTCTGAATAAAGTATTGTGTGTAAGAAGATATCTCTTCTTCTCTAAACCTTTAACATAGACTGTCCGTGCGCCGGATAATTGCTCATGAAATATAAGTTGTAATTCTTCATAGGAAATATCTCTAGATGTCCATTTGATGCCATGATAGTTGTGCATCAACTATAGATTTTCACTCTTATATCTTCCAGGAAGTAAACTCCAGCTGCAGGGTGGTTCGAACAAGAACACTATTGGTTGAGCATCTTCTTCTAGCGGTAGTATCACCAGCTCCTTGAAGATGAATTCATTGTAAGGTTTTTTGAAGCCTTAAACGTCTACTATGAATTTATCCTTGAACAGAAATAAAATTCTACTCAAGAACACTACTTATATACCCTAGAGTCACACTCCTCCACTTTTTACAGCTTCTTAACAATACCGCTGATTGGCTTATATTGTACAATGCGATCATGGATGACTTGGCAGTATGCAGTTGTCTCCTCAGGCATAATGCTTCTGGTTTCAAATTCCAAACGTACATCGACTGATGTCTGCTTCAGGAACTCGTTTTGTTTTGAGCAGTCAATAACAATTAAAGATGTCAATGATATAAAATTTGAGCTACTTAGTAAAGGTTCGGAATCTCTTCCATAGTAAGATGATTGGAAATAAGCATACATATCATATAATACAGAATACTGATTATTATTATTGGGCATATTCAAATTTCCATATAGATAAGATTGTGAGTTTAAAAACAATTTTACATTTGTGAGGTCACAGTGATAAAAAAAACATGCAGACACTTCCATTTTATTTCTTCTTTTAGTTTGAAATCCAACAATAACATATCTTGGTTTCTCTAATTGTGTTGAAGATTTAATTTGCCACATAACATTTGTACTTAAAAGAAGCAATGGATACTCATACATTTCCCACGATCTAAAACTCATTGAAATTAATGGATCTTCCTCAATAAATTTCAATAATTTAATTTCATTATTGTCAGATGGTTTTACATATGGTACCAACCATTCAATTTTATGAATCACAAATTTGAACCCAGGAATAAGTGGTCCATTGACAATAGCAGAATTATAATCAGTACGCGATTTTATTAAAATGAGTTCATGTTTAGCATTCATAACAATTTTCTTATAATATTCAGCAAAACCAAACATAATACTTAAAGGTATTATTACATTAAAATATCCATTTACCATTGACACTTTTGAATTTAATTCAAATTTCACAAATCCAGCATTTTCTGTACGATTAACTTAAGATGGTGTTAAAGATACTAAATTTTTCATAGTTGTAGTGTGTCCAACGTACTTGCATTGATCAATCTCAAAGCCATTTAATCCGTAACGAATTTCATCAAACAAATAAGCTATAGCATTATTTGTAAGTTCAACATTCTCTGTGAGAACGGTTCCATTATCCTTACATAACTTTCCAAATATATGTAATGAAATGTTGCTTGGTAAAATAGACAAATCTTGATTTTGTACTACAATGCGGATTTCATCACTATTATTAAAAGTTGATGATGTTTATGGTTGATGACTATGAATCTTATAATTGGCGACGGATTCATTAAAATTCACTGCAGTTGGAATGCTGAGAATATCTTCCATTTTTCTTATAACAGCTACACATAAAACATAGAAAAATTTGGTCTTTTTTCTTCCTCTTCCTTTTTCTTATTTTTGAATTTTTACTTGTAGACCGAGTTGTTTCAGGAACAGTCGATTTTGAGGTGTTAACACCTTCCGAATTACACTCACACTGACCACCTTTGCACATTTTGGTTGCTTTTTATAATTACTGCCAACTATTCATTGATTTTATATGTAAACGTATTGTTATTGTTTCCCCTCTAAAATTAACCAAGTCACCGTCCTGATCAATTAAGCGAAGTTGAATATTATGTTTAGTCTTCACGGCGATTGGAAGGTAAATGATTCGAGCTAGAACTTCTGTGATCTTATATTCAGGTAGAACAACAGGAAATAATTAATGTATAGTATGAACTTTTTGATTATTTATATACGCTCCAGTTGTAATATTACATTCAACACGTAGAGTATTCACTTTTAATATAGATACAGGTAAATAAGATTCATGATTTTCATCAGCTTTCAGTTGACGAGGAGCAAATCCTAATAATTTACCAATAGAATCTTTCGGATGAAAGTTTATGTCACGATTTGATTTCATGTGACAACCTAATGTATTGTTGTTAGGTTTAATAAATAATGCAAACTTATTTGGCACTTTTGCTTTAATAAATGATTCAATATCTTTAATTTCATAACTACCTGTTGGTATTGTCACTACAGAATTATCTATGTAAAACTTATTGCAACCTTTATCAATGTTGGGAATCGAATTAAATGTAAACAGATCAACAAGTCCAAGTACATAATTCTTGTCTTGTGAGAGCTCAATTAGTGGGAAATAAGTAGTTTCAAGAACTGATGAGTTTCCCGTTAACGTTAAAGTAAATGAGTCAGTCATGATTGACATCGGTTTTCATACTGATGCTTACAACTTTATTACTTGCTCATATATAGACTAAAACAGTTGGTATTATTAAGTTGATCGCATAGAAACTTTAAACATAAATGTCCACATATAAATGTATCAAACTTTTGATATCTCTCATGATTATATTTTATACAGCTACTAACACCTAAATAGACAATGAGATCTAATGGTGGTGAAAGATTTCCAAAACTATCAAAGTATTAAGTTTTAATGTTAATCTTTTTATATGCTACCCAATGAGTTCCAGGTCCTTCCTTATCATCAAGATTAATAATTGCTGATTTATATTTATGAGGTCCTGTAATAGGTTATTCATTTTGCATGAATACTCTACGAAAATGAGGTATATTCATAATTTTAGCATATTCAAATAGATCAAAGTCAGTTAGTGCACGGTGAGGTAGCTTCAAAATTAGTTTTTTTTGAGTCCTTTTCATATTTGTCAATCCTTTTCCTTTATACGGTTGAATATAAAGACCAAGTCCTTTTTGATAAGGTTTTAAGGGTAAACCTTTTCCCAACACAATAGCCTCCATTGTTTGATTATGTCGTTGAATTCTGAAAGTTGTTTTTTGGCTGCACTAGTATCATTTACAGCTTCTACTATACCACCAATCCCTCCGCTAAGAGCTCCAAGAGCACTAAGTTCAGCAAAAATTGGAATAAGTGGTAAAATACCACCAACTTTTGATGGTACAGAAAGAATTCTAGGTGTTGAAATTTTAGATTTACCACCAAACTTTTTTATAACCTTCTGTGCACCAATCATAGCAGTTTCAATAGTATCTATAGAATTACCGTTTGACTTCATACATTTTTTCGCAGCATGAACAACTTTATTCAATGTAACTCTTCTTTTATTCTTGGAAACTCTCTTCTTTTCCTTCTTCTTCTTCTTCTTCTTCTTCTTCTTCTTCTTCTTCTTCTTCTTCTGCTTCTTATTCTTTTTTATTTTTTTCATTCTTTTCTTTGTATTATCATTAATTTTTAATCCCATACCAAATTTAGATTTAACTTTCATTATATTAGAAACAGTTAATGCAGCAGCTTTTTCACTGATACTAGCGTCCTTGGAGAGAACACGTTGCCAAGCCTTTTCAGCTAATATTTTATTTGCAGAATTTCTTGCTTCTATATTTTCCTTTTTTTTAATATGCTATATCATGTGCCTTACAAGCTGAATCCAAAGAATTTATTCCGGGATCACCTCGGGCTAAACGTTTTTTTAATTTGGTACCAGGTCCACAATATTAGTATCCAGGAATATGCAACTCAAGTAGTAATTTATTGATTATATTATTAAGAAAACACTTACCAGTGTGAAAAATTGTCTTCTTTACTTTTTTACAACTAATCATTCTTCACTCGACGATGCAACTGATGGAAGTAAATTATATAAGTGCGATATTTATAGTTTTTTCTCAGTCGATTCCAAGATGCAGTTTAAGGTACCAGCTAATCAGCTTCCGATTGTAAATGTCGATAATCTCATTCAATCCAATAATAATGAGATTCAGCGCCATGGACTCAAAGTCATTACATCAATCTAAATATAAATTTCTAGAAAAAGTATTGAGTAAAGTTGATGCAATCGAGTACTTTCTGTATAGTGAGCATGAAGAAGTGGTTTCGCCTAAAGATGCGAAACCAATTTCAATATTTATTTTTGATGATATTGCTTGTGAGAAACAGGACAATGTAAGAGCCTTCTTTTGTATGGGTAGGCATGTTAACGTTGATAGTTTTTATCTGTGTCAAACATATGCTCATATTCCTAAACATTTACTTAGAGATAATGTTAATTTACTTGTGCTTTTTAAACAGGATGATAGAAACCTTAAGCATGTTTATAATAATCGTGTAAACACTGATATGACGTACAATCAGTTTCGAGATTTATGTTCTACATGTTGGAATTCTGATAGATATGGATTTGTAGTTATTGACAAAGATAGAAATTTGAATGAAGGAAGATATAGAAAAGGATTTGACTGCTTCATTTATTTATAAATAATATATGCTTCTAGAGAAATGCATTAGTACAATTTAAGACTTCAATACATAAAAATGTATCGAAAAGAGTTAGAAACACTTCATCAAGTGGTGAAGACAAGTGAAGCTATTCGACGAAAACATCAAATACTTAAAAGCGGTAGAGAAAAGGTTGAAAATGTGTTAAGAGAAACGTTTTAACCATTGGTTACTCCATTAGAAAAATTGGTTGCTGTAACTTATACACCTATCAAAGTTAAAAATGTTAAGAGAAAAGAAAAAAACAAGAAAACATTGACTCATTTTTTAAGACTGCTATTAGTAAAACTATACCATTTGATTTATCCTGAAAAAATGTGGATTTCTATGATGCTTTTAGTGAAGAATCTAATTTGCATAATATTAAAAATAAATTTTTTTTTAATGAATCAAAGAAACAAGAATCTAATGATGTTACTTTTGAACAAGATAATAGGCTTAGTAATAATGTAACGGATGAAGAATCTTATAAATTAACAAATAAATTTATACAAATGTTGAATAAAAACAGAAAGCAGTATTTGGATATGGTATACGGAGTACGCAAACTCCCTAATTGTACATTTATAATTGGTGATACAAAAATTGATTTTGAAGGTACATACGTTAATATAATTGGAAAGAAAAAATATTCCAAAACATGTGGATTACTAGAACTTCTATTCAGAAAACAACCAGATTAAGCTTCCATAAGTTCAAATGACTTAGCAAACTATAAGGAAATTGTTTCTACTACTAAAACACATAAAAAGAGTTACAGTCCAAGCAAACCAATGCGCATTAACAAGAGTTCTAAACATACTAATGTTATTGCAAAGCTTTTCACCAAAACAGGAAACTCTTTACAAAAAAAGAGTCGTTTACCACAATCTATGATTGTGAAAAGAGAAACTTGTCCAGACTATATTTATTGGGATGATCCAAATGAACTTGTAGACCGTTTACGTTTGCTGATAGCATCACAACAGGCTGGTAATCCTAGTCAAAATAATGAAATAATGTCAATCATTGAGGAATTACGTGAAGCTCAAATCATATATAAATAGTACACTAGAAAAATTGAGATCAGTATCTTGTTGATCATTGATGCATTCAGATGTTTGAAAAAAATCATTGAAAATAAATGATAAAAAATTAGTACTAGTCACAGAATTACATAAACAAGCTAGTAGGATTTATCAAAGTCGTAAGGTACAAATACGGGGGATGGATGAAACATGGCAAGCAGATTTAGTTCAAATGATACCTCATTCTAAAGTTAATAATGGTTTTAAATATATACTCACAGTTATAGATATATTCTCAAAGTAGGCATGGGCTATTCCAGTCAAAAGTAAATGTAGAACAGATGTTTCTGCAGCTAATAAATCTATACTTTTAAATGAACGTGTTCCAAAAAAATTGCATACTAATAGAGGTAAAGAATTTTATAATTCTCAATTAGAGAGTTTAATGAAATCTTATAAAATTATATTATATTCAACCTATAGTAATTTAAAAGCTTCAATTGTTGAAAGGTTCAACCGCACACTAAAGAATATAATGTGGCCACAATTCAACTTGCAAGGAAATTATAAATGGATAAATATTTTACCATCTCTCGTTTCACAGTATAATAACAAAAAACATTGTACAATTGGCATTAAACCAAAAGATGTTAGAAAATATAATAAAAGTATGCTGCTAAAACGCATATCTAAACAAAGGAAAATTTCAGTTAAGAAAATAAAATTCAAAGTTGGTGATCGAGTTCGTGTAAGCAAGTACAAGAATGTTTTCAGTAAAGGATATACACCCAACTGGACGACGGAAATATTTACCATCACTGCAGTTAAATCAATAAACTCAGTGACGTATAAACTAAAGGATTATCGGGATCAACCCATCGAAGGTGGCTTCTATGAAGAAGAAATATCCAAAATGAAATATCCAGATGTTTATCTCGTAGAAAAAGTTCTCAAACAACGTCATGATAAAGTCTACGTAAAATGTCTTGGATTTGACGACTCATACATGGGTTGGTCGGAAAAGGTTAATTGTTGATGATCATCGCTGATCATCACCCTTGGACATTCAATTGACATGATTCGTACGATGGCCAAGTGTTAAAAAAATCTTGGGGCTATTGAATCTGAGCAAAGACAGTATAGCTAGGGTATCTAAATATGGGTTTGCCGGAAAAGGTTAATTCTTGATGATCATCATCGATCATCACTCTAGGGTATTATACAGACATGATCCGTACCATGGCTGAGTGTTAAACAATTCTTGGGGCTAATGAATCTAAGCTAATTTGGTATAGCTAGGGTATCTCAATATGGGTTGGTCGGAAAAGGTTATTTGTTGATGATCATCATTGATCATCACTCTAGGGTGTTCCGCTGACATAATTCATACCATGAACGAGTGTTAAAAAAATCCTGGGGCTAGTAAATCTGAGTTAAGGTAGTATCGCTAGGGTAATTAAATATGGGTTGGTGGGAAAAGGTTAATTGTTGATCATCATCGTTGATCATCACTCTAGGGTATTCTACAGACATGATCCATACCATGGCTGAGTGTTAAACTGTTCTTGGGTCTAGTGAATCTAAGCTAATTTGATATAGCTAGGGTATCTCAATATGGGTTGGTCGGAAAGGGTTAATTGTTGATAATCATCATTGATCATCATTGTAGAATGTTCTACTGTCACGATCTATACTACGGCCGAGTATAAGGTATGTCAGTGGAACACCCTAAAGTGAACAATTAACCCTTTCGGACCAACCGATATAAAGATACACTAGCTCTACCACCTTTGCTTAGATTTACTAGCCTTATGATTTTTTTAACACTCGTTCATGGTATGGATCATGTCAGTAAAACACCCTACAATGATGATGAATGATGATCATCAACAATTAACTCTTTCCGACCAAGCCATATTGAGATACCCTCGCTATTTTACAATGCGCAGTTGCTAATTTCTGAATGTTATGCTTAGGGGGTAATTTTTGAGGAATGTTGTCGCTTATCTTTAAATTTTTGTTGATCTGTTAACTTTCTAAAAGAATTCTAAAGACTGTCGAGGTGGCAGAAATATATTTATTTTCATTTCACAAAAAATAATTCCTAACATGTAAACAAATTTCTTAGGGGATGATTTTTAAAGGGTGTTTTTCATTATCTGAGACTTTACTTTCATAAGTTGACATTCTGAAAGATTTCCAGACCCTGCAGAGGTAGCAAAAATATTCATAATTAATTTCACAAAAAGTAATTCCTAGCATGTAAAAATAAATCTTAGGGGATGATTTTTAAAGGATGCTTTTTCAATAATTTTAATTTACTATGATCAAATGATATCTGTGAACAATTCTAAAGTCTGTAGAAATCCCAAAAAATTCTAAAATTTATTTTAGAATAGATATTGCCTAACTTGTGGAAATAATTTTAAGGGATGATTTTTAAGAGATAGTCCTTGATTATGGTGGTTTTTAATTTGATTGATCGACATGATAAAAGAATTTTACGAATTGTAGAGCTGATAGAAATTTTTTAAAATGATTTCACAGTGCGCAATTGATAATTTGTGAATGTTATGCTTAGGGGGTGATTTTTAAGGGATGTTTTCCATTGCTTGTGCCATTTTGTTGATCGGTTGACTTTCTAAAAGAACTCTGAAGACTCTAGAGGTGGCAGAAATGTTTTTAGTTGATTTCACAAAAAATAATTGCTAACTTGCAAAAATAATTTTTAAGGGATGGTTTTTAGGGGATGTTTATTGATTAATCTTAATTTACTTTGATCAAATGAGATCTGTATGCAATTCTATAGCCTGTAGAAGTTCCTGAAATTTGTACAATTTATTTTAGAATAAATATTGCCTAACTTGTGTTAATAATTCTTAAGGGATGATTTTTAAGGAATGTTTTTTGATTATCTTTTATTTTTCTTTGATCGACTAATACCTTGAAATAATTTTGCAGCCTGTAGAGTCGTCAAAATTTTTTTAAGATGATTTTACAAAGAATAATTCTTAACTTGTGAAAATAATGATTAAGGGATGATTTTTAAGGGTTGATTTTTATAATAAAAGGTGTGAGGGCTAAGGATTATTTATTTATTGGCACTATTGTCCAGTATTTCGAGAGGGTTTTAGCAATATTTCGGTCGCATTTTGACACCCTTAAAATAAAATGAAAAGTGCCATACGGTATAAAAAAATTGAGTTTCAGGCAAAGATTTTAAGCTATTATAAAGCAATTTATCTTCTAAATTAAAATGCGCAGGGGGGTGACGACTTTGAGAAAGAATGCCCCATATATATTCTTTTATGGTCAAAAAAGTTTAAGTAACAAAATTGTACAATCAAACAAAAAATATTATTAAAGAACGTATTGGAAAAAATCCTCGGTTGAACCACACTCCCCATCAAAATAAATGTTCTTAGAACTCTGTCCGGTAGCATGCGTTTTATAAAAAAAAAATGTTTGACCCACCCTATTTGTTTATTACAATTTACAATCTATTTACTTTAATCTGCATTTAAATAAAATTTTCTAATATCTCTTTACCTGAAAAACATCGCTAGATGCACAGAGGATAAGTCTATGAGCTGGGTACTCAACGCCATCAACAACAAGACAAATATCGTTCATAAGACGCTCAGCATACAATGTTGCTATTTTTAATAAAACAGTTTGAGAATTATCTACCTGAAAAATGTTGTAAAATTAATTTCATAAGAATTTTTTAAAATGTCTATGATTGTTAAATTGTTAGTAACAAAGTTATTTGGTATATTAACAAACATGTGCCTGAAATATTATATGTGAGTGACGCCGAACGAGAAAAGAGACCTAATGCCTCAACTGTGAATTTTACAGGGCGAGAGTTTAAAGAAAGACCAGAATCTAAGAAACACGTTAACAGCACTATTTTTTAGCTTTATATTATTAAAACTATTGGAGTTCTTAATTTTTTTTTATTTTTGCTTGTAAAAGAGCAACTCAAAATCTATCGAATGGTACTAACAACTTAAAATCGACTTTTTTATATATAGGTCTCTTTTATCGTGCGGGGACACATATTCGTATTTTAAATACTGTAGGCGCTAGAGGGAGGAACAATATTACAATTTTGATAAATTGATCCTTTCCATAGCTTAGGGAGCTCTAATTTACAAATTGTAGAACCATAGAGAACATATTGGAGGTATTAAACATAACGTTCCCAACGAAATATGTACTTTTGCATTAATATTACAGGAAAATTATAATGAACATGATCACGATGTCATTAAAACATTCACAATCATATACCTATGTACAAAAAATCCCGTTACAGGTTAACTTGCCGTTGTAAATTTACTTTTGTAGAAAGGATGTTATAAGTTTTCATTTTTATGACGGAAGCAATTCATAAATTTCTCATCTCTTGTACGTTTAAAAAAGCAAATCCTAAAAGGTCTTAACTTCTTTTTAAAAATTTTACCTTTCATTATTTTTCAATATCTTTCAGTTTCAAGGAGCTTCTTCTACAAAAAATAAAGTTTCTTATGGTGTAAATTTCATGTAAGGAAATTTAGAATTAGTCATAGAAAATCGTCTCTGAATAACGTGAAAATAGTGGATTTTGTCACTTATGTTCAATAACATCTGTAAATATAAATGTACAGTAAGGTCGCGGTAAGTGTCCACTCGTCGGGACCAGCGATTTCAGTAACTGTCCATTCCTTAAGCACCGCCCCAGAATCTTTTCGGGGGTTAAAGCAGGAGCGTAATCTGCATTCGAGCAGGTGGTTTTTGAAATTGTTCAAAAGCCTCGTGCCGCAGCGAAATAGACAGCACTGACGGTAGTAGTAGAGGGAAGGACACTTTCTGAAACATGCTCCGGGACACTTGCTGAAATGGACAGTTACTGAAACGGACACTTGCCGCGACATTACTATATTTTAATTTATGTTTATGCAAAAAGTTTGGTGTTTTTTTAATCATGTTCTGAAGACGTTTAATATTATGATTATATTGAAGGTATGGAAAAACGAATTGAAAATGAAGTATTTATTTTACGTGTTCAACTCGTGAAATTCCCATAAGAGAGAAAAACGCTCAGTGCTAATTGAAAATAAGAATAGACGAATTTTTGAAAACGGTAGATGTATTTTTTAATCTTCAAGAATAGGAAGCATGAAAAATATTTTAAAAATTCAAGTTTTAATGTTTTTTGGACAACCCTAATGATCACGATGTCATTGAAACATTCCCAATCATGTTACCGTCAAGACCCGAAATCAGTTAAAACTAGAATTTCCTAGTCAAAATTAGTTATGACAATACCGTTTAGTCAGTACTGGTATTAACTAGTCAAGACTAGAATTCACTAATGGCTGTTTCCATTTCAAATCATACAGGTCGAATATGTTCAAAATTCAAAATCATGTTTAACATGATTTTTATTGTTTTTTAAGGCAAATAATAAGACACGTATTTTTTTGTTTTGAGAAAAAAATTTTTTTCGCAGAGTTACGAGCATTTGAAAGTTTTAGGGCAAAGAGTGATTTTTGAACGAAAACGCTAACAAATTTTTTTAAAATCACTCTAGTTTTTTCAAAAAATTATATTTTTTAATTTTGTTTTCTGATTTCACTTATGTTTTAGGTACTCTTTCTTAGCAATTTTGAAAATTTGAAAAATTTTGAAACTTAACAAAATGGCGGCCATTTTTTGAAAAATCAAAAAACTCAAATTTCTCAAAAACGTAATTTTATTTTTTTAATTTTTTTTGTAGTTACTAGATAACAAAAAAAATGTTTTCCAATACTTTTAATGTGCGCTAAAACACTGTGGAAGGCGCAGCAATTTTTTTTTTGAAAATTATAAAAGTCATTATTTTGACTAATACAGCGCCATATATTATTCATATATTTATTCTTTTTCTTGATTTTACTTATGTTTTATGTGCTCTTTCTTAGCAATTTTGAAAATTAACAAAATGGCGGCCATTTTTTGAAAAATCGAAAAACTCAAAATTCTCAAAAACATTATTTCTTTTTTTTTGTAGTTACTAGATAACAAAAAAAATGTTTTCCAATAGGTTTAATTTGCGCTAAAACACTGTGCAAGGCGCAGCAATTTTTTTTGTGAAAATGATAAAAGACATTACTTTGGCTAAACCAGCGCCATAAATTAATCCATTTTTTTTATTTTAGTAATGTTTGACTAATGTTTGACATGCCTTTTCTTTACAAATTAAAGAATTTCAAAAATTTTTAAAATGTCAATTTTTCAAAAATAAAAAAACTTAATTTTCTCAAAAACAATTATTTTTATTTCTTTAATATTTGTATTCATTTACTAGATAGAAAAAGGAATTAAAAATTATATTTCTCTAAATAAAAAATAGTTGTTTAAAAAGCAAATAAAAAATGTTTAAGGTGATTTTTCAAACTTAAAGATATCTTTGCATTAGCCAAAATAATGACTTTTTGTATATACAAAAAAAAATTCTTGAGCCTTTCACAGTGTTTAGCGCACATTAAACCTATTGAAAAACATTTTTTTTGTTATCTAGTAACTACAAAAAAAATTTCAAAAAAATAAAAAATTATGTTTTTGAGAAATTTGAGTTTTTTGATTTTTCAAAAAACGGCCGCCATTTTGTTAATTTTAAAAAATTTTTAAATTTTCAAAATTGCTAAGAAAGAGCACCTAAAACATAAGTAAAATCAGAAAACAAAATTAAAAAATATAATTTTTTGAAAAAACTAGAGTGATTTTAAAAAAATTTGTCAGCGTTTTCGTTCAAAAATCACTCTTTGTCCTAAAACTTTCAAATGCTCGTACCTCTGTAAAAAAAAATTTTTTCTCAAAACAAAAAAATACGTGTCTTATTATTTGACTTAAAAAACAATAAAAATCATATTAACACACCTGTCCTGAATGAAAAAAAAGTTCTTCCCCGATGCCGAAAGAAAACTCTTGCATATTTTGAATCCTTTCGATTCAAAGAAACAAAATTTTAAAGGTACAAAATCGTATCTGATCCTCCTGACCGTTTTTTATAATTTTAATGTACATTTAGTGCAGTATAATGAAAAAATTTTAGGTTATGTTATGTTTAATATGATGTATGTTCACATGTTTCTTGTTTTATAAAAATTCACTTCACTTCATAGAGGCATATTTCATTTGTTAATAGGACCATATTGTATTTTGAGCATCGTTTTTGAACAATTAATTCGTATTTATAAACGATTAATTTTTAAATTATTATCTCTTTGTTCATATTAATAGTTGTTAATATGTCCTTTGGGACTGATTTAAACAAATTTTATTAATTATAATGCACTAAACGAACATCAAAAGTAATGAAAAACAGTCAGGAGGATCGGATATGATTTTGTACCTTTAAAATTTTGTTTCTTTGAATCGAAAGGATTCAAAATATGTAAGAGTTTTCTTTCGGCATCGGGAAAGAACTTTTTTTTCATTCAGGACAGGTGTGTTAAACATGATTTTGAATTTTGAACATATTCGACCTGTATGATTTGAAATGGAAACAGCCTAATACGGTTCAGGTAAATTTAATGTTGACTAAATTTTCGTATTTTTTCTGTATTTTTACTCGCTTCGTCTGAATAGTGGTTTCTACTAATGAATTAGAAAAAAATGGTTACTTATTAACATAGTCAAAATTTGACTAATTTTTAGTAACCAACAAATTTTTTTTAAGTACAGTCGAACCTGGATAAGTGAAACCTTGATAAGTGAAAACCCTCTATAAGTGACTGCCTATCGCCAGGTCCCTTCATTTTCCCATGTAAAAACCTCTATAAGTGAGTAATCTGTAAGTGACCGGTCATTTTTTCAGCAAGACCTCCATAAGTGAAGAAAACGTTTCTCTAACCTCTATAAGTGAAAATCTCTTCTGTATTTAAATTTTCTAAAGAGCAGTAGTAAATAAAGAATAATTAAAATTTCAATAGATATATCGGAACAAAGGCGCTCTGTTGAAATAATAGTTAGTATATGACGAAGAAGTAGATGGAAATTTGACTATTCAAGAGGTTTCAATCCCTAAACATCAAGCAGCTTCAGCTGCTCTAGAAAAGATTCATAGATTTTTTTAATCTTCGACAGAAATTGATAAATCCATTTTTGACAAAAGTCCAAAAACAAACAAAACTGACAGACTTTTTTGATCAATTACTTAATATTCATGTATTCATGTAAATTGGTGAATTACTTTTTGATAAAATTTTCTTTAAATAAATTATTCAAATAATTAAATTTCGTATTCCTTGTAGATTAACAAAACCTCTATGAGTGACAGAAGCCGCTCTTCGGCCTCCATAAGTGAAAACCTCTATAAGTGAAAAACCTCTATAAGTGACAAAAAATTCTCGGTCCCTTGGAATGTCACTTATCCAGGTTCGACTGTATAGAAAAACAATTTTCTGATGAGGTATCATCGATAACATTAGCGGCTATATAGATGAAAATTATAATGCCAAATTACAATTTTAAAGTTTTTTACTTTTATACATATAATGTTCTGCAGTAGCCATTTTTTTCGGCAAGAAGAACATACATAATTTTTTATTTAAAAATCTAAATTCCAAATTAAGTCAGAAACTAACGACGTAAGTTTTGTGTTTTATAATATTTTTCTTTATTAAAAGTATTGCAACAAGATTGCATTATAAAAAGATTATATTTAAAAATTAATTGACATTTTCAAACCTGTACGTTATACTTTTTCTAAATAAAATAGGCAGTTTTTGATAAAAATCATAAGAATAAAATTTATTTTTTATTTTCTTACACAAAATAACAAGTCAAACAATTTAACGGATATCATAGTTTAGTTTAAATTAGTTTTGTGCAGAGCAGGGCAGCGTGAGATGTTGCTCAACGTAAGATCCTACATGCTTGGAGGTTGCACGCCGAGTTTTGAAAATCCATTTAAACAAAACTACAAGGTAAAGTCAAACATTTTATCTCTTTACATTCATTTTGTAACTTCAGTAAGGTAACGGTACCCATTATGAAACACTTTTTAAGACGCCTAAAGTTTGATGTTAAATTTCTCGTAATGAAGAGTGCCAATGCTGACAAATGAAGTATAGTTTAAAAGAGTGATTTTTCTGTATTAGATATTAAGTCCTAAAATGTTTATTTATTATGAACAGAATATAATACAAATAAAAATGTTGACCAAAATACATGTACCTATTATTTATTTTATTTATTTATTTATTTATTTATATACAATACTTCAATATAAATCTCAATAAAAACAAACTAGTATAATAATAAAGAGAAAAAAAAGGAAAATAAATAATAAATCAATAACGGACGTAATTATTGCTACTGTTACGTCATAAATGACACAACACACTAAAATTATTTTTTAAATCTATCGGTGGTTGAACAGTGAGGGTTAGGTGTACGAGTAAATGAATCGAGAGACAGTTGTACAAATACCTAAATTTATTGTTTACACAAAGGCTAATCGACGTTAGAAACCTACAAGCTGAGGTGTTGAGAGAGCGGCGAGAACTTGTGGCAGAGTATGGACAATCTGAAACAGGTTTTATCTTTTTACAAAGGAAATAAGATAAGGGTTTGGGAAAGCGACAAGGGATTAAAAATATTTGGAACTAACCTTTTAAATTTAATGTGAAGATTCTTAGACCAAGCTCAAGAACAAGAGTTGAGTAATGATGGTCGAATCTTGGGTGGAATCCGGCAATCAGTCAGCTGAGAGACTAATTGAATGCTGGCTGAATCCTGGCAGGATATTGGCGACCATCCAGCTGAGAGATCGGCAAGATGTTGGGTGAGTCCTGGCGAGGTCCTGAGAACCAATCAGCTGAGACGTTGCTGTGATGTTGGCCAACCCTACTGAAAAATCCTATATAGGATCCTACATAGGATCCTATATAGAATCCATATGGATTCCTATGAGAATCCACGTAGGATCCTATATAGGATCCTATATAGGTATTGTCCTATAGGAATCCACGTGGATTCTCATAGGAATCTATGTGGATTCCTATAGGTCGCCTATAGGACAAGTCCTATATAGGATCCTATGTGGACTCTCCTATAGGAATACATGTAGGATCTCATATAGGATCCTGCATAGGCGTCCCAAAAAATTTTTGTACACCCTCCTACATATGATCCTACGTAGGTTCCCATATAGGATCCTATATGGGAACCCATATAAGATCCTACATGGGTACCCCCAAAAAAAATTTTTGTACCCCTTCCTCATGCGCAGTCGTCTTTTACGTATTCTACAATACTTACGCCTGCGCAGTAAATATTTTTCGTCCTTATAATGGTGCTTAATGTATATTTGAATAAAGTTGTTAAAAAAAAACAATTAATTCTGTGTACATAATTTTTTTTGGGCGCCCATAAAATATCCTATATAGGATCCTATATGGGAACCTACGTAGTATCCTATGTAGGGGGGTTTACGAAAATTTTTTTTAGACGCCTATGTAGGATCCTATATGAGATCCTACATGTATTCCTATAGAAGAGTCCACATAGGATCCTATATAGGACGTGTCCTATAGGCGACCTATAGGAATCCACATAGATTCCTATGAGAATCCACATGGATTCCTATGAGAATCCACATGGATTCCTATGAGAATCCACATGGATTCCTATAGGACAATACCTATATAGGATCCTATATAGGATCCTACGTGGATTCTCATAGGAATCCATATGGATTCTATATAGGATCCTACGTAGGATCCTATATAGGATTTTTCAGTAGGGAAACACTGGCAAGAAACTGGCAACCAACCAGCTGAGTAGTAGAAGCGATGTTGGTTGAATGTTGGCAGGATACTGGCAACCAGTACTGGGCGAACGTTGGCAGGCAATTGTCTTGTATTTAAATTTGATTAAAAGATGCGTAGATTTTGAAGAATACAATTCGTTGAAATAAGATTCATAGAAAATTGACAACTAGTCAATTGAGATGGTTGATGAACAGAGTTTCTGGTCTTGAGTTATACTTGTACGAAGAGTTGATAACTGATACGAAGATTTTGACAATTAGAGTTTCGGGATTTGAATTAGACTGGCAGGATACTTGTAGACATTGACGATATTAACAGGTTCCGGGGTTGAATTTAGACTTGACTTTTTACTTGCAGAGATTGAAGATATTTACAGGTTCCGGGGTTGAATTAAACTGACTTGTTCTGCTGGTCCCTGGAGCTTTTATTTAGAAAAGTAATCGATGGAGTTTTCCTAACTCCCAGTGGGTGGCAGGAACCACTTAGCACATTTAATTTAGGGTAATATGCATGTTTCTCGAGCATCATATCTCCCCTATTAACGTTCCGATTGATTTTGTCTTTAAACAAGAGGGTTACTTCGGTCGATAGCCAAAACGTTACTTATTTAAACATTGATTTTTATAATAATACAATTTCATTTTGAAAAAATTATAAAATATGTTACTTGACGTAACACCTCGGCCCTCTTTTCCAAAACTTATGGAGTGAGTTTTGGTCCAAATTATAACTCTATTGGATTTAATTAAACCTTGAAATTTTAGTTTTGAATTATTAATTATTAATTGTTAATCGAGATGTCGAGTTGTTACGTTTACAGTAGAATCAAATCCATTCATCACACATTCGTGCATTTCTTATAAACTAGTGTTTATGCGATTTACAATTATTAATTTTGAAAAATCTTACTTCGCAAATTTACATAATTTTTCTTGAAATAGATTATGTTCGTAATCAAGGTGTACATATAGGTTTTGAGTAAAGCATTATAATATTTCGATATCAATAGCACACACTAAAACAATTCAAATTCAAAGTCAAACAACAAACTTTTTACGCAATTTTACGTAAGCTATACCAAAATCCGATATAGAATATATTGATCAAACGATAATATTTTAAAGATTTGTTTACGCATTGTGTTATAAATCTAATATTAAACATCAATTAAATAGTGATATTACTAATTTTAAGACAAGATTATTTTTTACGTAATTTACGTACAAAACATTAATTAAACAGTAATATTTTAGGTTTTCTAACACTCTATTATATCTGGTAAAAAACATCAATTAGAAGTAACATTAATTTTTTAAGAAAAAGTGTTACTTACGTAACTTACGCATTTTATTACCAAAACATCGATTAAACAGTCAATTTTTCTGATTTGAATGCATTCTACTACATATCTGATAAACAAAACTAATTAAAAGTAACATAATTAATTGTTTAAGAAAAAGTGTTATCTACGTAACTTACGGATATTTTTCGAGTTTGTTACAGTTAATTTTGAAATTTAAAAGAACATAAGGACTTGCTACAATTTTTCAATTTATAAGAGCCTACATGATTCAGTATTTTAAATGCTATTTATGTTTAATATGGCAAACACATTTATATATGAAAATTATTCTAAATTTAAAAAGATTTCTTTTTTTTTGTTTTGATTTTTGTTTTCTTTGACAACCACACACATACATATATTTGCAAAATATATTACGCTAAAAAAAAAAAATTTGTATTATTTTTATTTTCATAATAAAAAGTCATCCGACGTGCATACACGGAGTCCCTCACCCCTTACTTTCAAACATAAGGTGAGATCCAAATCATGTTTGATTTATAAATTAATTGATTATTTATAATTTCTTGTTTTTTCGACTGTTATTTCTTAAGGATACATTATTAAATTTAATTGCATGATTTCGACAGTAGTATTTTTCGCAATAATTTTTTTATATAAAAAACAAAGATTATATTTCTTGTATAGAATATTTTATACTATTTGTTTTCTCTTTTGTTGATTTTTTATCCATATATGTCTATTAATATATTAGGCATTATATAACTGACTTATGGCGAGCATTTTGCTCTATACTATACTAATTTGACAAATTCTCTAAAAAATGATAATCATTATGTATTCTCATATAATGTGACGTCACTAGAAATAGTTCTGATATTTGTATTAATATTTTTAACAATATAATGAGTTGTGAAGCTACATTCTATATTTACATTATCTAGTTTTGCTATCGATAGAACCATGTTTTTTTTATTAATTTTTTGTAATATTAAAGATTTTTTCAGTAATATAATTTGACGTGAAATTTAACAATGGCAAGTTATAAAAAAAATTTACCTAAATAAAATTTTGTTTGAATTATTCGTTAAGTAAAAATAACTCAATATTTAAGAAAAATAATGCAGTTTTTTATTCTGCACATCTTAAATAAATAATGTGTTAAATATAAAAATTTTTTTTGTCTTGAAACGATCCCATAAATAAGTTTTTCTGACATTATTTATATGATTTCCAAGATGAGGTTTAGTGGAAATTTGGAAACAGGATTGTTTGCAAAAGATAGGATTAATGTAGGCAAAGATTTTAATAATTGAATAGTAATGTTGAATTTCTTATGGGGTATCAAATTAATATAAATTTAAGATAGTAAAAGGTTTTAAAACAATCTTTTACTCTTGTTTATTTAATTTTTTTACAACAGTTTTTCATTGAAAATTAGGTTTTAATAAAATGAAACAGTTTAGCAATTTATGATTTTATGCAGACTAAAAGTATGTAATTTGTTTCAATATTGAAAAATATAAGTTAGTTAAATGTTTTAAACAAATTAAGAACATCTTTTGAGATTGCTTAAAATTGTTTACAACAATAGTATAGTTTTTTATCTGTATGCAAAAAATCGAAATATTTAATTTTAATTTATTTAATTTCTATAAAATAATTTTGCTTTGAATTATTTAAATTTCTGTGTAAAAAAAGAATGTATAGAATCATTAAATTTTTGTTGACATCCATGGTTGGTCGCTTCCTAAAAAAGATGAAAAGTTTTAAATTAGTAAATGTTTTTAATTTTTTGATTTACAATAATATTGTTGATCTTTATAAAATTGATAAACAAAGATTTCAGAGTAAAGACTTGACTACAGAGATTGATTTATTTGATTTCTATTAGCTTAAATGCTTCTTGGATGAATAAAAAATTTTATTCATGAACAAGTGGAACAATTGAGATGCTCGTGGATTATTTAATTTTCTTAGGACATTAGGTATTTTAATAAGTTTACATATTCTTGCTTAAATGTATAGGTTTTTGCAATAGCTCCTTATTAGCACTTTGAAAAAGGGTGACAAAAAAAAATCCACTGTATTTGAATTGCATTATCTGGAAAAGGGGTTAGCATGTATATGCTGTATATACAAGTACTAATATTTTAAATGCATATATATACATAATTTTAATATTTAATCATTTTTATTTAATAATGTCTGAATTACTCTTTATAATACTAATTTTTATAAAAATTACTTTTAACGTTTATTTATTTAATGTGTGATAATTTTAATCTATTAATGTGAACAACTTTTGGTTTATTTTTAACTGAAATTTTGACATTTCCGTTTTGAAAAATTTCTAGTACTTGATGCGGGCCTGTATACTGATTTCCAAATTTGTGTGGTTTCGGACCACTTAGTAGAAATACATTATCTCCAACTTTAAAATTCTGTGGATTAATTTTCCTATCATGGTAGTGTTTAGATTTTTCTTTTGCTGAAATTAAGTTTAATCTTGCTATACTCCTTATTTCATGTAATTTCGTTACAAGATCCTTTAAATAGTCATCATATGTTTCTAATTTTTCATGATGCAAAAGAGGATCGCTGGATGGTTGACGCGCTAATTTTCCGAAAACTAATTCATGTGGTGTACATTTTGTACCTTCATGCATACTGGTATTGTATGAAAACATGGCTAATTCTAGCCAATCATCCCATTCTGAGTTCTTTTCAATAAATTGTTTTAAGTATTCATCTAGTACATGGTGTGATCTTTCTATTGATCCGTTCGATTGGGGGTGAAATGCTGTAGTTTTGAATTGTCTGATTCTGAATCGTTTTGCTAGACTTTTGATTAAATTACTCAAAAAATTTCTTCCTTGATCTGTTAATACTCCTTTTGGAGATCCAAAAATACATATAAATTTTTTAGTAAAAGCGTCTGCAATAGTGCTAGCTTGTTGATTTGGTAAAGCAATAGCAAGAGAAAATTTTGTAAAATTATCTTGAATAGTCAGAATGTATTCATTGCCTAAAATTGTTTTAGGTAAAGGACCTACTATGTCCATTGAAATTTTTTCGAAAGCAACACCTGGAGTATCCGTTATTACCATAGGATTTTTTGTTTTTACGCGAACGAGTTTCTTAAGTTGACATTTGAGGCATAGTTGAATATATTTTTGTATATCAATCTTCATATTACTCCAATAAAATTTTTGTCTAATTCTGTTATAAGTTTTTGTTACTATTTTATGACCGCCTATAGCTGACGAGTGTGCTTCTTCGATTGATTTAACACGTTGTTCTTTTGTCGGATATTGAACGACTCCATTACAAATAATAATTTTTATTTTTGATTTACAGAAAGTAGAGTTTAGTATAGATACGTTTTCATTCCATGATATATGATTTACTCTTAAAGTTTTTGCAATAGAAATTGATTTAAGATTAAGTTTTTCCGCGATTTCATACATTGAAGAAATTGTTAATTTAATATTATTTAATGTTTGTTCAAGATTCTCTTTTTCTTCTTCTTCAATTGGTAAAGCAATATGATATTGTTGACCCTTTTTTATTTCTTTCGCTTGGCCTTTTAGTAAATTTTTAAATTTTGGTAATTTATTATTTTTATCTAAACCTTTAGATCCATTATCACGTGGTACTCCATTACAAGTTACAAAATACGCATAATTATCTTTTCTCATTGTTAATTGATCCCGACATTCTACAATAGTTTTCGATTTATTTTCGATTTCTTTTGAACATGATTGAGACGATAAACCTTCAAAATTAATTTCTTCTATTTCTTCTTTATCTTCAATATTTTCTTCATTAATCTCTTCATTATTTTCTTCGTTATTTTCTTCATTTATTTCTGCGTTTATAATTTCTTCTTCCGACGAATCATCGCTTAAATTACTTTTACTTACTTCCTCATAATTTGATATTTCATTTAATTCATCTCTACCTTTTTTCTTCCGATGATTTCTTAATTTCTTAACATCTAAATATTCAGGATTTGGATTTATTCCAGGATTAAAAGGATTTTCAGGATCAGAATAATTTTCAAGGTCGGATACATTAGTATCTTCGGATTTATCATCTGAGTCGGTATCAGAATAATAATTATTAGTTTCGTTCATTTTCTCTTCAATTTCATTACATTTAGGTTTCTTAGGTCTACCACGTTTTCTTGTCACTCCTGCATTTTCATTTCTTTCGGGTTCCTTAAGAGTTTTTCTTGGTCTTCCTTGTTTTCTTGATTCCTTAGTAGTCAATTCTTGTTTTTCTTCTAAATATTTCTTAGGTCTACCACGCTTCCTTTTGCTAATTCTTAAAGGATGATCTTGATGTTCTGTTTGCTCATAAGTTTCTTTATTTTTAAAGTTATTTTTATTATAAGATTTATTACGAGTTGTTATGTAGCATTTTTCTTCATTTATTTCTTTCTTTTCTTCGGACGGAGAAAATAAAGTTGAAAAAAGTGTAAAAATTTGTAAGAAGCATTGTAGTTTATTTTTCTTAATGTGGAATTGATGAAATAAATTATTTATGAAATTTCCATTATTGATTGTTAGAATTTTTGATGTTGAAGGGTTTGCAGAATTTATTTTTATATTATTATCCTCAATTTCATCATCGGTATCAGATTCATCATAAGACTGATTAATTTCTTCATCGCAATACAAGTCAATAGAACCTTCATTATCAGATGTTTCTTCTTCAGTTTCATAGTCATCTTCTTTTCGTATAAATGTTACGGGGTTTCTCGATAATGCATCTGCATTCACGTTGGTTTTTCCTGCCTTATAAACTACATCGAATTCATATTCCGCAAGCTTTAAACGCCATCTAGTTACTCTTGAACATGGGTCCTTGGAGTTTTGGAACCATACTAATGGTTTATGATCGGTAACTAATGTAAATTTTCTTCCGTATAGGTATGGTCTAAATTGTGTAATGCAGTAGATTATTGCTAGAGCTTCCTTTTCGTATGTATCGTATTTTCTTTTATTTTTATTTAAAACTCGAGATGTGTAAGAAATTGGTTGATCTTTTCCTATTGGGCCTTGTGACAATATGCCACCTATTGCAAATCCTGAAGCATCAGTCGTAACAACAAATGGTTTCGAAAAATCGGGTCTAATTAAAAGAGGTTCCTCACATAATTTTGATTTGAGGTATTCGAAAGCATCATGTTGTTCGTCTGACCAGGAAAAAGGTACGTCTTTTTTTAAAATATTTGAAAGTGGTGTAGCTATTTTCGAGAAATTTTTAATAAATCTTCTGTAATAACCGGCTAAACCGAGAAATTGTTTGATATTTTTCTTATTTTTGGGAATTGGAAATTGTTTTACGGCTACTAGTTTTTTCGGATCGGGTCTAACGCCATGTTTATCAATAATGTGACCTAAATAATTAACTTCGGGTCGTAAAAATTCGCACTTATCTGGTTGCAATTTTAAGTTAGCTAAACGTAATCTTTCCATTAATGCATTAAATTTTTGTTCATGTTCCTCTAATGTATCTGCATATATTACAATATCATCTAAATAAACAAATAAATCTGTATTAATTAATCCGGTAAGACAAGCATTCATAAGACGTTGAAAACATGCTGGCGCATTTTTTAAACCAAAAGGCATGCGGTCAAATTCATAATGACCGTCCGGTGTAGAAAAAGCTGTTTTGTGTGAATGTTCTTTATTCATTTTAATCTGATGAAAACCTGATGCCAGGTCAAAAACTGAAAAATATTTTGCGTTTCCAAGCTGGTCTAACAAATCAATTATATTAGGCAAAGGATGATTATCTTTAATTGTTTTTTCATTTAATTTGCGAAAGTCCAAGACCATTCTCCAACATTTATTTCCCTGAGAATCTGATTTCTTAGGTACTATCCAAACTGGTGTGTTATATGGGGATTGTGAAGGCTTAATTATTCCTTGATCTAAAAGTTCATTAACTTGTCTTTTAATTTCTTCTTTATGAATTGGTGGAAAACGGTACTGACGTGTAAAAATTGGTTGGTCGTCGGTAGTGGGGATAGTGTGTTCTAAAAGATTAGTAGCTTCTAAAGTTTCTCCTGGGATTTGAAAGCGATCAATATTTTTTGTTATTATATTTATTACATGAGTTAATTCTTCTTCGTTTAAGTGATATAATCTTAAAAATTTCTTGACTGTTTCTATTCGATTAATACCTGTAATATTAAATACTTGACAAAGTTTATTTAATTTTTCATTATTATTATTAATAAATCCATGTAAAAAAATTTTCTGATGATCTAAACTGAGTGTTAATTGTAGACTGTATTAATTTTGAATATTTATCATTAGTGTTAATTGTTGTTACATTTTCTTCTTTATTTTCTATAAAGTCAAGTAATTCCACTGTTAATATAGGAATATTCATTGCTTCCACACAAGTATTAGCAATTTTTAAATAAGCTCGACCATTTACATTTGTTACTAAAGTATTTCCAATAAAAAGTCCTTCACCAATAAGTAATTTTGGAATATAACCAACTTTTTTATCTTTATTTTTAATATTAACAAAAATTGTTGCAATAGTTCTTGCTGGTACTGTTATGTATTCTTGTGTAGAAAATGGATAAAAATTGTCATCGATTTCAATTCGTTTTTCCGCATAATTTATTTTTACATTGTTGTTGTTAAAAAATTGTGTGCCTAAAGTTCCTTCATGACTAATTGGAACATCATTAGGGATTAGATTAAAAATCGTGGGGTGACCGAGTATATTTAACTTTATTTGTCCGAGGGTGAAAACAGGATGTTCGTTGATACCAGTGAGTCGCAAGCATTCCACCGTATTAATGTAAACATTAGGTCTAACTACCCCTTCTTTTAAAAGGTTTGGACCTGCTCCAGTATCGATCATCATGGTTACGGTGTTTTGTAAGCCAGCTGCACTTATCGAAATATATGGGATACTACTTGACATAGTAGCATTAATTTGTTCGCTATTTTCCGGTTGATTTTCTTTTTTAATATTATTTTCATTTTTAACGTTTAAAGATGCCTTTCCTCGCTCAAAACCTCCTCTGTCGCATCTACTAAGAGAAGGTTGCTCGAGTTTCCCGATTGCGGCTGTTGTAATTTTCGAGCATTATTACGAGTTCTTAAAGCACATTCATTTATAAGATGACCTTCTTCTTTGCAATAATTACACATCAGTTTAACTTGAGAATTTTGCGCTTGTTGACTTTGTAAATTAGGATTTGTATTAGGAGAAAAACTGTTACCTTTTTGATTTTGATTTTTAGAATTTATTGGTCTGTTATAACTATTTTGAAAATTTTGTTGATTTTGAAAATTTTGTTGGTTTTGAAATTTTTGTTGATTTTCAAAATGTTGTCTATTTTTAAATCTTTGTTGATTTGGATATTGAATATTTTGGTTTCTTGAAAAATTTGAATTTTGAAAATTTTGGTTAGAAAAATTTTGATTAAAATTAGGATTCTGGAAATTTCGATTGAAATTTTGAGTTTGATAATTTCGATTAAAATTTAAATTTTGAAAAGTTCTAAATTGATTTGTATTAAACCATTGACTTTGACTATTTGAAAAATTACGTTGTTGATTTGGTAAAAATTGTTGATTTGCAACTGTTTGATTTTTTATATTTAATTTATTACAGACTTGAGCAATGTGACCTTTTCCGTCACAAATTTGACAGTTTACTATATTTTCTTGTAAAGTATTTACTTTATTGTTTCGTGGATGAATATTACTACTTCTTTGTGGTGTTTCCAACTCTGAATTTGGAATTTTCTTTCTCCTTAAATCTTGACTCGCTTTTAATCTTTTTTCTACTTCTATTGCCGAAGTTATCGTTTCTCTTAATGTATTTGCTCGTTGTACTCGAATTTCTATCTCCGGCCTTAATCCTCTTATAAAACCATCTATTAAATCTCTATTTAACCCTGTACTAAAATTTTCATCGATTTCTTGATTATTTGCCATTTTATGAGCGTCTAAAATTTTTTCTGAAATTTCTTTAAGTCTAGTCGCGTAAGATAAAACATTTTCTTCTTGCCACATAAAGGTGTTTCCTAGCTCACCCTGTAGTTGGTAAACCGATTTTGATACTAAATACGATCTTTTTAAAGCATTTATAAGTTCATCTACATTATTGAATGTCGTACCAAAAACACTTTTTCTAGCTTTGCCAATAAGTTTACATCGTATCATTTTTACTAAATTTCCTTCTGCCGCCAGAGGAAGCATTTGTCTTGCTTCTGTGCAGCCATCAATAAAATTTTCTAAAGACATTGTTTTTCCGTCAAATAATGGAACTACTTCAATCGCATCGCGTAATGATATCGTCTGATTATGGGGATAATAAGCTACTTGTACATTAGGATCTCTTACAGCCTGATCTCGTGAACCACCAGGTTGATTATTATCATTAGACATTTTCGTTTCTATATTAGTTTGATTTTCCGTCTTAATTGTTTTTAAAGAAGGACTAGTTAAAAACTTATTTAATAACTCACGAGATTTATTTAGGGACGATTCGAATTCTTTATCAAGGATATTTTTACCATCTAAAGTTTCTTCAAACTTTTCAATTTCTAATTGTTTTTCAATTAATATTTTATCAAAGAATTCAGGATAAGGAGTATTCTCTAATGGATTATTTGTTAAGGTTTTTTCAAGGATCGTGGAACTAATAACACTATCACTCAAATTAAAATTTTTGATGGTTGAGTCTAATTCAAAAGAATCCCCGGTATTTTGAGTGATAATAGAGTTATCAGGATTTATCGGAAGTCCACTTTTAGAATCAAGATTAATTTTATTATTTTTTTCAACCTCTTTAGCCAATTCTTCGTTATTTTTAGTTTTATTTCTTGTTACTTTTTCATTTTGTTCATTTGGTTGCGACATATCATATTAAATTATTAAAATGTTTTACATAATACATATAAAAGAATAATAACACTAATAAAAGTTTACCAAAATTCTCTCGCTCTCTAAAAACCTTGAAAAAATGTCAAAAGAGAAAAAATGCACAAAATGCTCTCAACCATTTAACCTCTACTGTACACACAGGCCGATGCACCAAATTAACGTATGTTACGTCATAAATGACACAACACACGAAAATTATTTTTTAAATCTATCGGTGGTTGAACAGTGAGGGTTAGGTGTACGAGTAAATGAATCGAGAGACAGTTGTACAAATACCTAAATTTATTGTTTACACAAAGGCTAATCGACGTTAGAAACCTACAAGCTGAGGTGTTGAGAGAGCGGCGAGAACTTCTGGCAGAGTATGGACAATCTGAAACAGGTTTTATCTTTTTACAAAGGAAATAAGATAAGGGTTTGGGAAAGCGACAAGGGATTAAAAATATTTGGAACTAACCTTTTAAATTTAATGTGAAGATTCTTAGACCAAGCTCAAGAACAAGAGTTGAGTAATGATGGTCGAACCTTGGGTGGAATCTGGCAATCAGTCAGCTGAGAGACTAATTGAATGCTGGCTGAATCCTGGCAGGATATTGGCGACCAGCCAGCTGAGAGATCGGCAAGATGTTGGGTGAGTCCTGGCGAGGTCCTGAGAACCAATCAGCTGAGACGTTGCTGTGATGTTGGCCAAACACTGGCAAGAAACTGGCAACCAACCAGCTGAGTAGTAGAAGCGATGTTGGTTGAATGTTGGCAGGATACTGGCAACCAGTCCTGGGCGAACGTTGGCAGGCAATTGTCTTGTATTCAAATTTGATTAAAAGATGCGTAGATTTTGAAGAATACAATTCGTTGAAATAAGATTCGTAGAAAATTGACAACTAGTCAATTGAGATGGTTGATGAACAGAGTTTCTGGTCTTGAGTTATACTTGTACGAAGAGTTGATAACTGATACGAAGATTTTGACAATTAGAGTTTCGGGGTTTGAATTAGACTGGCAGGATACTTGTAGACATTGACGATATTAACAGGTTCCGGGGTTGAATTTAGACTTGACTTTTTACTTGCAGAGATTGAAGATATTTACAGGTTCCGGGGTTGAATTAAACTGACTTGTTCTGCTTGTCCCTGGAGCTTTTATTTAGAAAAGTAATCGATGGAGTTTTCCTAACTCCCAGTGGGTGGCAGGAACCACTTAGCACATTTAATTTAGGGTAATATGCATGTTTCTCGAGCATCATATCTCCCCTATTAACGTTCCGATTGATTTTGTCTTTAAACAAGAGGGTTACTTCGGTCGATAGCCAAAACGTTACTTATTTAAACATTGATTTTTATAATAATACAATTTCATATTGAAAAAATTATAAAATATGTTACTTGACGTAACACTACTAAGAAGTTATTTCAAAGTAAGACAAATTTAATTAAAATATAGAAAAAGAATAAAATATTAATAACAATTACAAATATTTTACCAAAATGTTATTTCAAAACAAGACGAGTTTAAATGAAATAGAAAGTAAAAATACAGAAATTTAAATTGTGACTGCGTTGTGACATTTCTAATACGGTCAGGAATTTTATTCCATAACCGAGCTCCTCTAACAGAAAACGTTTTTTGAAGTATGCATGTGCGATGCGCAGGAATTTTAAGCAGAGAACTCCTTTTTTTGAGCCGTCTGTGACTGAGTTGGTTATTATCCCTAAATATAAAGAGTTCATATAGATATTGAGGAATCTTATTCTTGAAGATAGAAAAAATTAAATTTCCCATGAAAAATTGTCTTCTTGTTGCTACATTTAGAAGCCCAGATTTAGTTCGAAATTGAGAAATATGCTCAAATTTAGGCAAGTTATAAATAAACCGAATGCAGGCATTAAAAGATCTCTCAAGTTTGCTATTCAGTTCATTCGAAATATTATCATAAACTACACAACAGTAATCGTAGAAAGGCAGTATAAGAGACTTAACTAAAAGAAGCCTAGTTAAAGTAGGTAAGGAATCCTTTTTCTTATTCAACTGACGAAGGACTGTATAAGTTTTTCGCGAAATATCAGATACATGCTCTTTCCAGGACAGTAAACGATCGAATATTAGACCCAAATCCTTGACTGATTCATGATAGCATATGAAGTCTCGTATGAAAACAGTCTCATATTATAAAACGTTGGTTGACATCATGTACCACTGTTTCATTTTTGACGTCCCTATTATGAAACAGGGTTTTTAAATCAATAAATGATTTCAATTTTCTTAACTTTTCGGAATAATTGAAATATTAGTTATAAATAATGATGTTCGAAAAACAAATTTTATTTCAGAAGATAATTATTCAACTAATTTTTCTAATGAAACAATAATGTAGAAGTTCTGAAAGTATTTGAGGTTATGTTTGCAGTAGTGTTTCATGAGTGTTTCTTAATAGAGACATATAAAATGTGTACCCCAATATGACACGCTTCTTTAAAAAAAACTTGGTTACTGAATTAAATGTTTAAATAATCTTAGACAATTATAATTGAATTAATAACTATATACATGAATAAACCATACTCATTAGTTACATAATTTATTAAAATAACTAGAATTTGATTATCATTAAGGTTATTTTATTTACTTTAAAATTTTTAAAACTGTTTCATAATAGGGACATGATTAAGAAAATGTCCCATAATGGGTACCGTTACCTTATTTTGTGAGTTATAAACAATTACAAAAAGGTCTTTATTTTCAAAATCAAAACTTTGAATGCTCGTAACTCGAAAACTATGCCTACCATATTTAAATATAAAAACACGTATATACACGTACATACCCATCACAATTGCTATTATCAGTCTTTACAAATTCATTACCAATATTTTTCCTACAAATCAATCTCTCAGTGGCGCACAAACTCCGTGACGCAGGTGGAGCCAGACCTATCTGCAGGTACCCACCCACCCCTACATTTTTAGGAAGCAAAAAACAGTGGCGCACAACAATGTATCAAGGTGGAGCGCTCGCTCCACCTGTTAAGGGGGTGGGTGGCTTCCCATGAGTTGGTGGGTGGGTGGGGGAGGTGATTGAAATAAAAATTCCAAATAAGTCAGAGGGTGGTAAAACAATGTTTTGAATTAAGTGGCTCACAGGAAAAACGTTTTTATTCTAACAAGTTAATTAAATTCAATAGTGTTATTGCTCTTAACTTCTACATTCACAAAAAATTTGAAAACTCTGAGAATTGATCTTAAAACGGTATTATTATGCAACGTTTCAATGCTTCCAGGTTTTGTGTGTTCTCATAATTTCACCATTAATGATAAAATATGACAAGATTTCCCAGTAGTTTCCTTTTTTTTTAGTTCAGAAAGTCAATTTGCGACTTTTTGGATTAACCCCTAACATGAGTAGCGTCTCAGAATAAGACTGAAAGGGCTCATTTTGAGTTTAGGTTTTATTGTGAGGACAAAATTGGAAAAAATTGCGAAATTGTAGCTCTTTAATGTCATAGTAAGAATTATTAATTACACATCCACACAAAAAAAAATAAAGTTCCCTGGCCTGGGTATCAGACCAACATTTTCCTGTTTATTTGGTGCGCTGAATCCGAATCCGTTATCAGAATTGGCCTAACATGTCTAGGTTTGACCCTAACCTTAAAATCAATAAAATGACACTTTTTGTTAATTAGAATCTGAACCCAACTTAACTTTAATACATGCCTAGGGTCAATAGAAAGTTTGATTTATGACCTTTAAAACGCCTTTTTAGAAATTGTTCTACGATGGTTTTTAACGATGTTATGATGTTTTAAATTATTGTTTTCGAAATATAGAGCCTAACATAATCTTAACATACATAACTACATACACACATAAGCAAGACATTTTTTAAAAACATCATTTTTGACATCCTGAGTTCAAAATATGTCAACATATTTCAGAAAATCTCAATCGATCCTGTGGAGGTAAAACAATTCTTTCTCTATGAGAAACCAATACCAAAAAATTTCCAAAAAAATTTAAACATAAAAAAATAAACAAAAGAACTGTAGTGCAGACACTTAATTGTTTTCATGTCAGTCTCAGCACTGTAAAATGCAGAGAAAAGTTCAATTAAGGATTAGAATAATTAAATATCCACGTACTGATGCATACAGCGCACAGCAACAAGCGGGGCGGTAGAGTGAGACTTCGCCTTGACGTGGCGCGCTAACTTCAACATTAAATTTCTCAAAAACAAAAAAAAAGGGTTTTTTGAAAATTACATATTTTGTAGGAAAAAATCTCAGCTTTCTTTTAAAAATAAAATTAAAAAAATAAAACGAGCCCGAAGACGAAAAAAAGTGAAATTTATTTTTAATTTTCAAAAATTTTGGTCAAAATAAAAAAAAAATTTAAAATAGACCACGCCAATCGAAAGCTGATGAAAAAATCTAGAAAAATCATGTACCAAAAAATTTTTGTATCATTTTTTTTAAGCTCAATAAATAAACAAATGAGAGCGTCTTAACAAAAAGTTCAAAACTTTAACCCCCTCCCTCTCGGGCAATTGTTTATATAATTCAAAAATATTTGGCTGATAAATTACTTACCTATAAGACAACTTATAACAAAAATTGGGAAAGGATTAAACAACATTTTTTTTTGGCTGGACAGTTGACGTGAAATCCACCATATACAATGTCTATTTCTTTTTACCAAATTTTTTATACAAATTGATGCAAACTTTCTATCCATTTTAATCCACGTGAAATTTATAAATCTTTATCTTTTTCTATCCACTGGAATTTATATTTAATTAGTTTGTTTATTTTACACACACGCTTAATTGTTCAATAATCTTCTGATAAGGTAAATACTCTTTTCTAATTCTAATACAACGCAAGAAATATTTGACAAAACTAAAAGTAGGAAAATCACTATCTTTCCTAATTCTTACATTTTTATCCTCTCTTATCTTTCATTCTATCCACATCTTCTAAATATTATCCAGGGGCGTGTCCAGGCAAGGTTTTTGGGGGATGTTATATATGAGAGAGAAAGAGACAACACAATATCGCTATCTCTCTCACTCTCATATAAATCTAAATCTTCTAGGGGGGAGGGGGGGATCATGACCCACGTGACCCCCCACCCCTGAACACGCGCATGATATTATCTCTTCATATATCTACGCACCTACATATTTATTTATTTTTTACTTAAATCTTCCTAAACAATATTCTCATCTCTTTCCATCGACGAGGTATTTAAATTTCTGTCCATTTGAATCTTTTAAAAAAAATTTCTTTTTTTTTCTATTCCCGATAAGTGAGACGCATAAATATTCCCTAAGTCTCATTTGGCATAAAACCCATTTAGCATAAACCTCATTTAGCATAAAACTTATTCAGCTTAAAATCCATTTGAAATAAAATCTAATTGGCATAACCCTCTATTGAACTAAAACCCATTTGGTATAAAACTCATCAGACATAAAACTCATGTATGTTATGTCAAATGGTTTTATGACCAATGGATTTTAATTCTAAATGGGTTTTAGGCTAGATAAGTTTTATGGCAAATAAGTTTTATGCAATAAATGACTTTTATGCTAAATGAGTTTTATGTTGAACAAGTTTTAGGATAAATGGTGATTATTCCTAATAGGCTTCATGAAAAACGGGTTTTAGGGTACTGGCACCAGTGAAAGTAAAAATTGAACATTTTCCATAGTAATTTAAAAATTATAGTTTTCATTCTGATAATTAATATGTTTTAAGGAACATAATTAATTCTAAATCTTGTATATGACACAGAATTAGATTTAAAATGCAAATTACTTTCGAAAATAATTTTAAATTATAAAATTCTGTGAAAAAATATCGGACATTTAGCTCCGCCGGGATTCGAAGTCGGGTCTGATCAATTTCGGTTTGACCTGCTCTAAACCAACTAAGCTACAGAGGTCCATGTCAGATATAGTTTTACAGATTTATCGCCTCATTCGGCCATGACACATATATATGAACTATCGATATATATTTTAAAGTCTTGATTTTAGTATTCAAATTTTCCCAGAATATGACGTCAAACGTATTTGCCAATCAACAGTAGGATATCCACAATTCGTGGTTCTAGAAACCTACTATATCGACTTTCGTTCGACAATTCAAGGAGTTTTATCGATATTTGAATCAAGCTAAGACCCAAAAATTCAAATGAATTTTTCGGTATTTTCAAGAATTTTTATTTAAAATTAGAAAATTCTGTGAAAAAATATCGGACATTCAGCTCCGCCAGGATTCGAACTCGGCTCTGATCAATTTCCGTTTGACCTGCTCTAAAACAACTAAGCTACAGAGATCCATGTCAGATATAGTTTCACAGATTTATCGCCTCATTCGGCCATGACACATATATATGAGCAGGTCAAACGGAAATTGATCAGACCCGAGTTCGAATCCCGGCGGAGCTAAATGTCCGATATTTTTTCACAGAATTTTCTAATTTATAATAAAAATTCTTGAAAATACCGAAAAATTCATTTGAATTTTTGGGTCTCAGCTTGATTCAAATATCGATAAAACTCCTTGAATTGTCGAACGAAAGTCGATATAGTAGGTTTCTAGAACCACGAATTGTGGATATCCTACTGTTGATTGGCAAATACGTTTGACGTCATATTCTGAGAAAATTTGAATTCGAAAATAATTATTTAAGTGTTTAGAAGGTTCTGTATACCTCTTACTAAAAAAACAATGCTCTAAACACGTCGTTATAATTTTTATATTTCTTCTGTCAAAACTGCTTTAATTGGATATTTTTTTCTGAATTAACTTAAGTATATATCTTAATTATTTCCTTTAGTAACAAAACTCAATTATTTATCAAATATTATTTAAAAATTCAAATTCCTTTACTGAGTTTGCATTTGATCACTTCCCAGTAAAAGTCTTTAATTTATTTGCATGAAAAAAACAGTCCGAAGTAACAAACAAATGATATAATATTTTTGACATTGCAATGAATCAAAACAATTGTAATGAAGTACATAACGTAAAAAATTACGTTTTTTTTTTTTCTATATTATCATAGATTTTAACTCAGTACGGATAAAAAAAATGTTCCACACCCATATTTATATAATTGTTGCATAATATAAGGCTACAATAGCGATAAACACATTCGAAATCTTAAAACAAAAAAAATTTCGATTATAAGGATAGCCTTCCGCCCTCGATATTGCCAATATCATGAATGATTATAGAGCCATTTTTTATTCTCTTTCGAGTGCCTTAGATAAGAAGAGTTAGGTTTTTTATTTTCTCTGGGTAATTATCAAAAATCCGATAAAAATGACAGTTTTTGCCATTAACGACAGCCTTCCGCCCTCGATATTGCCAACTTCATCAATGATTATACAGCCATTTTTTACCCTCCTTCAAGTGCCCTAGATTAGAAGAGTTAGGTTTTTTATTTTCTCTGGGTAATTATCAAAAATCCGATAAAAATGACAGTTTTTGCCAATAACGACAGCCTTCCGCCCTCCATATTGCCCACTTCATCAACGATTATAGGGCCATTTTTTACCCTCCTTCAAGTGCCCTAGATAAGAAGAGTTAGGTTTTTTATTTTCTCTGAGTAATTATCAAAAATCCAATAAAAATGACAGTTTTTGCCAATAACGACAGCCTTCCGCCCTCGATATTGCCAACTTCATCAATGATTATAGGGCCATTTTTTACCCTCCTTCAAGTGCCCTTGATTAGAACAGTTAGGTTTTTTATTTTCTCTGGGTAATTATCAAAAATCCGATAAAAATGACAGTTTTTGCCAATAACGACAGCCTTCCGCCCTCGATATTGCCAACTTTATCAATGTTTATAGGGCCATTTTTTACCCTCCTTCAAGTGCCCTAGATTAGAAGAGTTAGGTTTTTTATTTTCTCTGGGTAATTATCAAAAATCAGATAAAATTGACAGTTTTTGCCAATAACGACAGCCTTCCGCCCTCGATATTGCCAACTTCATCAACGATTATAGGGCCATTTTTTACCCTCCTTCGAGTGCCCTAGATAAAAAGAGTTAGGTTTTTTATTTTCTCTGGGTAATTATCAAAAATCCGATAAAAATGACAGTTTTTGCCATTAACGACAGCCTTCCGCCCTCGATATTGCCAACTTCATCAATGATTAAACAGCCATTTTTTACCCTCCTTCAAGTGCCCTAGATTAGAAGAGTTAGGTTTTTTATTTTCTCTGGGTAATTATCAAAAATCCGATAAAAATGACAGTTTTTGCCATTAACGACAGCCTTCCGCCCTCGATATTGCCAACTTCATCAATGATTATACAGCCATTTTTTACCCTCCTTCAAGTGCCCTAGATTAGAAGAGTTAGGTTTTTTATTTTCTCTGGGTAATTATCAAAAATCCGATAAAAATGACAGTTTTTGCCAATAACGACAGCCTTCCGCCCTCCATATTGCCCACTTCATCAACGATTATAGGGCCATTTTTTACCCTCCTTCAAGTGCCCTAGATAAGAAGAGTTAGGTTTTTTATTTTCTCTGAGTAATTATCAAAAATCCAATAAAAATGACAGTTTTTGCCAATAACGACAGCCTTCCGCCCTCGATATTGCCAACTTCATCAATGATTATAGGGCCATTTTTTACCCTCCTTCAAGTGCCCTTGATTAGAACAGTTAGGTTTTTTATTTTCTCTGGGTAATTATCAAAAATCCGATAAAAATGACAGTTTTTGCCAATAACGACAGCCTTCCGCCCTCGATATTGCCAACTTTATCAATGTTTATAGGGCCATTTTTTACCCTCCTTCAAGTGCCCTAGATTAGAAGAGTTAGGTTTTTTATTTTCTCTGGGTAATTATCAAAAATCAGATAAAAATGACAGTTTTTGCCAATAACGACAGCCTTCCGCCCTCGATATTGCCAACTTCATCAACGATTATAGGGCCATTTTTTACCCTCCTTCGAGTGCCCTAGATTAGAAGAGTTAGGTTTTTTATTTTCTCTGGGTAATTATCAAAAATCCGATAAAAATGACAGTTTTTGCCAATAACGACAGCCTTCCTCCCTCGATATTGCCAACTTCATCAATGATTATAGGGCCATTTTTTACCCTCCTTCAGGTGCCCTTAATTAGAACAGTTAGGTTTTTTATTTTCTCTGAGTAATTATCAAAAATCCGATAAAAATGACAGTTTTTGCCAATAACGACAGCCTTCCGCCCTCGATATTGCCAACATCATGAATGATTATAGAGCCATTTTTTATTCTCTTTCGAGTGCCTTAGATTAGAAGAGTTAGGTTTTTTATTTTCTCTGGGTAATTATCAAAAATCCGATAAAAATGACAGTTTTTGCCATTAACGACAGCCTTCCGCCCTCGATATTGCCAACTTCATCAATGATTATACAGCCATTTTTTACCCTCCTTCGAGTGCCTTAGATAAGAAGAGTTAGGTTCTTTATTTTCTCTGAGTAATTATAAAAAATCCGATAAAAATGACAGTTTTTGCCAATAACGACAGCCTTCCGCCCTCCATATTGCCCACTTCATCAACGATTATAGGGCCATTTTTTACCCTCCTTCAAGTGCCCTAGATTAGAAGAGTTAGGTTTTTTATTTTCTCTGGGTAATTATCAAAAATCCGATAAAAATGACAGTTTTTGCCAATAACGACAGCCTTCCGCCCTCCATATTGCCCACTTCATCAACGATTATAGGGCCATTTTTTACCCTCCTTCAAGTGCCCTAGATAAGAAGAGTTAGGTTTTTTATTTTCTCTGAGTAATTATCAAAAATCCAATAAAAATGACAGTTTTTGCCAATAACGACAGCCTTCCGCCCTCGATATTGCCAACTTCATCAATGATTATAGGGCCATTTTTTACCCTCCTTCAAGTGCCCTGGATAAGAAGAGTTAGGTTTTTTATTTTCTCTGAGTAATTATCAAAAATCCAATAAAAATGACAGTTTTTGCCAATAACGACAGCCTTCCGCCCTCGATATTGCCAACTTCATGAATGATTATAGAGCCATTTTTTATTCTCTTTCGAGTGCCTTAGATTAGAAGAGTTAGGTTTTTTATTTTCTCTGGGTAATTATCAAAAATCCGATAAAAATGACAGTTTTTGCCAATAACGACAGCCTTCCGCCCTCGATATTGCCAACTTCATCAACGATTATAGGGCCATTTTTTACTCTCTTTCAAGTGCCCTAGATAAGAAGAGTTAGGTTTTTTGTTTTCTCTGAGTAATTATCAAAAATCCGATAAAAATGACAGTTTTTGCCAATAACGACAGCCTTGCGCCCTCGATATTGCCAACTTCATCAATGATTATAGGGCTATTTTTTACCCTCCTTCAAGTGCCCTTAATTAGAACAGTTAGGTTTTTTATTTTCTCTGAGTAATTATCAAAAATCCGATAAAAATGACAGTTTTTGCCAATAACGACAGCCTTCCGCCCTCAATATTGCCAACTTCATCAATGATTATAGGGCCATTTTTTACCTTCCTTCAAGTGCCCTAGACTAGAAGAGTTAGGTATTTTATTTTCTCTAGGTAATTTTTAAGAATCCGATAACAGTTTTTGCCATTAACGACACCCTTCCGCCCTTGATATTGCCAACTTCATCAATGATTATAGGGCCATTTTTTACCTTCCTTCAAGTGCCCTAGATAAGAAGAGTTAGGTTTTTTATTTTCTCTGGGTAATTATCAAAAATCCGATAAAAATGACAGTTTTTGCCAATAACGACAGCCTTCCGCCCTCGATATTGCCAACTTCATCAATGATTATAGGGCCATTTTTTACCCTCCTTCAAGTGCCCTTGATTAGAACAGTTAGGTTTTTTATTTTCTCTGGGTAATTATCAAAAATCCGATAAAAATGACAAATTTTGCCAATAACGACAGCCTTCCGCCCTCGATATTGCCAACTTTATCAATGTTTATAGGGCCATTTTTTACCCTCCTTCAAGTGCCCTAGATTAGAAGAGTTAGGTTTTTTATTTTCTCTAGGTAATTTTCAAGAATCCGATAACAGTTTTTGCCAATAACGACAGCCTTTCGCCATCGATATTGCCAACTTCATCAACGATTATAGGGCCATTTTTTACCCTCCTTCAAGTGCCCTAGATAAGAAGAGTTAGGTTTTTTATTTTCTCTGGGTAATTATCAAAAAATCCGATAAAAATGACAAATTTTGCCAATAACGACAGCCTACCGCCCTCGATATTGCCAACTTTATCAATGTTTATAGGGCCATTTTTTACCCTCCTTCAAGTGCCCTAGATTAGAAGAGTTAGGTTTTTTATTTTCTCTAGGTAATTTTCAAGAATCCGATAACAGTTTTTGCCATTAACGACAGCCTTCCGCCCTCAATATTGCCAACTTTATCAATGATTATACGGCCATTTTTTACCGTCCTTCGAGTGCCTTAGATTAGAAGAGTTAGGTTTTTTATTTTCTCTGAGTAATTATCAAAAAACAGATAAAAATGACAGTTTTTGCCAATAACGACAGCCTTCCGCCCTCGATATTGACAACTTCATCAATGATTATAGGGCCATTTTTTAATGTCCTTCGATTGCCCAAGATTAGAAGACTTAGGTTTTTTAGTTTCTCTTGGAAATTATCTAAAAACCGATAAAAATGACAGTTTTTGCCAATAACGACAGCCTTCCGCCCTTGATATTGCCAACTTCATAAATGATTATAGAGCCATTTTATACCCTCCTTCGAGTGCCCTAGATCATGCCCTAGATTCATTGATTAAGTTGTCAATATCGAGGGCGGAAGGCTGTCGTTATTGGCAAAAACGGTCATTTTTATTGGTTTTTTGATAATTACCCAGAGAAAATAAAAAACCTAACTCTTCTAATCTAGAGCACTCGAAGGAGGGTAAAAAACTGCTCTATAATGATTGATGAAGTTGTCAATATCGAGCGCGAAAGGCTGTCGTTGTTGGCAAAAACTGTCATTTTTATCGTTTTTTTGATAATTACACAGAGAAAATAAAAAACTTAACTCTACTAATCTAGGGCACTCGAAGGAGGTTAAAAAATGGCCCTATAATCCTTGATCAAGTTGGCAATATCGAGGGCGGAAGGCTGTCGTTATTGGCAAAAACTGTAATTTTTATCGGTTTTTTGATAATTACCCAAAGGCAATAAAAAGCCTAACTTCTCTAATCTAGGACACTCGAAAGAGAATAAAAAATGACTCTATAATCATTCATAAAGTTGGCAATATCGAGGGCGGAAGGCTGTCGTTATTGGCAAAAACTGTCATTTTTATCGGATTTTTGATAATTACCTAGAGAAAATAAAAAACCTAATTCTTCTAATCTAGGGCACTTGAAGGAGGGTAAAAAATGGC
Organism: Ganaspis brasiliensis; assembly: GCA_037103525.1. Classification (NCBI taxonomy): domain Eukaryota; kingdom Metazoa; phylum Arthropoda; class Insecta; order Hymenoptera; family Figitidae; genus Ganaspis; species Ganaspis brasiliensis. The sequence continues at coordinate 310,654 of JAZKLR010000499.1, forward strand.
CCTATAATCATTGATGAAGTTGGCAATATCGAGGGCGGAAGGCTGTCGTTATTGGTAAAAACTGTCATTTTTATCGGTTTTTTGATAATTACCCAGAGAAAATAAAAAACCTAACTCTTCTAATCTAGGGCACTTGAAGGAGGGTAAAAAATGGCCCTATAAACATTGATAAAGTTGTCAATATCGAGTGCGGAAGGCTGTCGTTATTGGCAAAAATTACGATTTTTCTAGGTTTTTTGCAAATTACCCAGAGAAAATAACAAATCTTACTTTCCTGTTCCAGGGCACATAAAAGGTGGTAAAATATGGCCCTAAAATCACTTATGGCATTTTAACTATCGAGTGCGGAAGGCTTTCGTTATTGGCAAAAAGTACGATTTTAATAGGTTTTTTGAAAATTACCCAGAGAAAATAACAAATCTTACTTTTTTGTTCTAAAGCACTAAAAAGGTGGTAAAAATGGCCCTAAAATCACTCATGAAGTTTTAAATATCGAGTGCGGAAGGCTTTCGTTATTGGCAAAATGTACGATTTTAATAGGTTTTTTGAAAATTACACAGAGAAAATAACAAATCTTACTTTCCTGTTCTAGGGAACTTAAAAGGTGGTAAAAAATGGCCCTAAAATCGCTCATTACATTTTAAATTACGAGGGCGGAAGGCTGTCGTTATTGGCAAAAACTGTCATTTTTATCGGTTTTTTGATAATTACCCAAAGGCAATAAAAAGCCTAACTTCTCTAATCTAGGACACTCGAAAGAGAATAAAAAATGGCTCTATAATCATTCATAAAGTTGGCAATATCGAGGGCGGAAGGCTGTCGTTATTGGCAAAAACTGTCATTTTTATTGGATTTTTGATAATTACTCAGAGAAAATAAAAAACCTAACTCTTCTTATCTAGGGCACTTGAAGGAGGGTAAAAAATGGCCCTATAAACATTGATAAAGTTGTCAATATCGAGTTCGGAAGGCTGTCGTTATTGGCAAAATTTGTCATTTTTATCGGATTTTTGATAATTACCCAGAGAAAATAACAAATCTTACTTTTCTGTTCTAGGTCACTTAAAAGGTGGTAAAAAATGGCCCTAGAATCACTCATGACATTTTAAATATCGAGTGCGGAAGGCTTTCGTTATTGGCAAAAAGTACGATTTTTATAGGTTTTTTGAAAATTACCCAGAGAAAATAACAAATCATACTTTCCTGTTCTAGGGCAATTAAAAGGTGTTAAGAAATGGCCCTAAAATCACTCATGATATTTTAAATATCGAGTGCGGAAAGCTTTCGTTATTGGCAAAAACTACTATTTTTATAGGTTTTTTGAAATTTACCCAGAGAAAATAACAAATCTTACTTTCCTGTTCAAGGGCACTCAAAAGATGGTAAAAAATGGCCCTAAAATCACTCATGACATTTTAAATATCGAGTGCAAAAGGCTTTCGTTATTGGCAAAAACTACGATTTTTATAGGTTTTTTGCAAATTACCCAGAGAAAAAAACAAATCATACTTTCCTGTTATAGGGCAATTAAAAGGTGGTTAAAAAGGGCCCTAAAATCACTCATGACATTTTAAATATCGAGTACGGAAGGCTTTTGTTATTGGTAAAATGTACGATTTTAATAGGTTTTTTGAAAATTACCCAGAGAAAATAACAAATCTTACTTTCCTGTTTTAAGGCACTGGAAAGATTGTAAAAAATGGTTTTAAAAGCATTATTGACTTTTTAAATATCGAGTGGGAAGGTTTTCGTTATTGGCAAAAACTACAATTTTAATAGGTATTTTGAAAATTACCCAGAGAAAATAACAAATCTTACTTTCCTGTTCTAGGGCACTTAAAAGGTGGTAAAATATAGCCCTAAAATCACTCATGACATTTTAAATATCGAGTACGGAAGGCTTTTGTTATTGGCAAAATGTACGATTTTAATAGGTTTTTTGAAAATTACCCAGAGAAAATAACAAATCTTACTTTTTTGTTCTAAAGCTTTTTAAAGGTGGTAAAAAATGGCCCTAAAATCACTCATGACATTTTAAATATCGAGTGCGGAAGGCTTTCGTTATTGGCAAAAATTACTATCTTTATAGTTTTTTTGAAAATTACCAAGAGAAAATAAATAATCTTACTTTTCTGTTCTAGGGCACTTAAAAGGTTGTAAAAAATTGCCCTAGAATCACTTATGACGTTTTAAATATCGAGTGCGGAAGGCTTTCGTTATTGGCAAAAACTACGATTTTTATGTGTTTTTTGAAAATTACCACGAGAAAATAGCAAATCTTACTTTCCTGTTCTAGGGCACTTAATAGGTGGTAAAAAATGGCCCTAAAATCATTCATGAAGTTTTAAATATCGAGTGCGGAAGGCTTTCGTTATTGGCAAAATGTACGATTTTAATAGGTTTTTTGAAAATTACACAGAGAAAATAACAAATCTTACTTTCCTGTTCAAGGGCACTCAAAAGATGGTAAAAAATAGCCCTAAAATCACTCATGACATTTTAAATATCGAGTGCGGAAGGCTTTCGTTATTGGCAAAAACTACTATTTTTATAGTTTTTTTGAAAATTACCCAGAGAAAATAACAAATCTTACTTTACTGTTCTAGGGCACTTAAAAGGTGGTAAGAAATTGCCCTAGAATCACTTATGACGTTTTAAATATCGAGTGCGGAAGGCTTTCGTTATTGCCAAAAAGTACGATTTTAATAGGGTTTTTGAAAATTACCCAGAGAAAATAACAAATCTTACTTTCCTGTTCAAGGGCACTCAAAAGATGGTAAAAAATGGCCCTAAAATCACTCATGACATTTTAAATATCGAGTGCGGAAGGCTTTCGTTATTGGCAAAAACTACGATTTTTATGGGTTTTTTGAGAAATACCAAGAGAAAAAAAGTAATCTTACTTTCCTGTTCTAGGGCAGTTAAAAGGTGGTAAAGAATGGCCTTAAAATCACTTATTACATTTTAAATTTCGAGTGCGGAAGGCTTTCGTTATTGGAAAAAACTACGATTTTTATGGGTTTTTTGAAAATTACCCAGAGAAAATAGCAAATCTTACTTTCCTGTTCTAGGGCACTTAATAGGTGGTAAAAAATGGCCCTAAAATCATTCATGAGATTTTAAATATCGAGTGCGGAAGGCTTTTGTTATTTGTGAAAATATTTTGTTTCTTGATTTTTGATGAGTTTATGGCTATGATAGCCTTTTATTTTATACTAATTATATAGTTATGGGTCAGGAACATTTTTTTTACTTCTATTGAGTCAAAATTTATAATAATATAAGAATAAAAAATTCGTAAATTTTTAACGTTAAGGACTTCATGGCAATTTAAAACATAAGTTATTTTTGATTACTTAATTCAGAAAAATATGTTCATAATAGTAAGCTCTGAACTTAATTTTACATTTGTGATATTTTTTTTCACCACAATTTGTATTTTTATGCATTATTAATTTAAAATAAATAATATTTGTTTTTTCATTGGGGAGTTCCAAATTGTAAATCTCTGTCCTCTTAAGGGCTTGTTAGCTCTAGGAACTTTACTTTGTAATAAATATAAATAAATAAATAGGTATGTTTCACTTATTAAATCAAAATTTTAATTATGTTTCACAGTTATATAATTTAAATTTGACACTCATATAGGAAAGTTTTTTAATCACTTTTCCCTTAAACTACTGAATATTTTTAAATGAAACTTTGTAGAATTACTAAAAATATTATCTGCTTCTAGTTTGTTTTTAATTTGACTTAAAAAATAAATTTTGTAAAATTTCGCAAAATTAGAAAAATTTAAAAATTTATTTTGGGGCAAAATCAAAATAAATTAAGGCTAGTTAGAGCTTTCAAATGCTATTTTAGATAATTTTACAAAGTTTCATTTAAAAATATTTTGTAGTTTAAGAGAAAACCCGCTGAGAAATGTTGCCTTTGGATCACGTGACCATTATGACGTCATTCACAATATTATTACAATATAAACTTATGAAATGTTTTTTTTTCAAACAAAAAGGGAGGGGTGGGTCACAACATTTTCCTTTCGCTCCCCCTGCTCAGCGACTGTTTTGCGCCACTGGCAAAAAAAAGGCCGTTCATAAACTACGTTAAATAAACGGGGAAGAGTATGGCAAAACTGACATTTTTAAAACACTTTTTCATTAAAAGCTTATATTTCATAAATTATTTCACCAATTTAAATGTAATTTGCCTAGAACTAATGGACTCAAAATAAACTTCTAACTACAGTTCGAAAATTTAAAAAAATTGTTTTATCATAATTTGTTTATAAATTGTTTATGAACAATTAATTTTTCTGAATGTTTTCAGACCTTTTAAAAATCAGAAAAAGATATTAAAATACACTTAAAACTCTAAGAAATCAAAATCCATTAAGAAAATTGACGAGCGATTATTTTTTGGGGCATTCCATGAGAAATTCGGATAGCTTTTGCTTATACCTCGTCGTTTGGTAACATCGTCCGACACGATTTTTCACACACAAAAAAACTAAACATTTTCGGAAACTAGGACCAAAAAAAAAATACCCGTATCTGGCCGTTTTGCTCGATCAAGTCGTTTGTGGCTTTTAGGGGTGAAAACAACCCTTAAATGAAAAGTGTCATGATATTTTTGTAAAAAATATTAATTTTTTATAAAACTTGATATCTAGGGGTTTTCGGGCTCGCTGATTACAAATCCGATGTAAGTTTTTCAAAATTCAAAATTTCGGATCCAATATGGCGGACAACTTTTTTAAAAATAGATTTTATTTGCCTGAAACTCTTTACTCGGGGGTTTCTGGGGTCGCTGATTACGAATCTGTTGTCAGATTTTTAAAATTCAAAATGGTGGATCCAATATGGCGGACAACTTTTTTAAAAATATATTCAATTTTCCTGAAACTCGTTACTCGGAGGTTTTTGGGGTCTCTGATGACTAATCTGATGTAAAATTTTCAAAATTTAAAATGACGGACCTCATAGAGATGAAGATTACAAAAAAATTTAAACATTTCCACAATTGTGTCTTTGCATATTGGACATTTTTTTAATAACGAAGCAAACTTTGTAGTAGGTAAGTATATTCGATAATGGGAAGCTTAAGTTAGAAAAATAATTAATATAAAGTGATTGTTTAACACTTCTTTTTAAAGTAATAATATCAACGATTGACATTAATTTGATATATATACTATTTTCTTTAGCTATGCAACTGAATATCAAAATATAAAAAATGTCATTTGTTTTTTGTTTGTATAGCAGAATTGTGAGTGTTCTTTAATAAAAATGCATTGTCCTAAACGTAATTCTTTTTTTTATTTTCGCCATATTGGATCCACCATTTTAAATTTTGAAAATCTGACATCAGATTAGTCATCAGCGACCCCAAAAACCTCTGAGTAACGAGTTTCAGGAAAATTAAATCTATTTTTAAAAAAGTTGTCCGCCATATTGGATCCACCATTTTGAATTTTAAAAATCTGACAACAGATTCGTAATCAGCGACCCCAGAAACCCCCGAGTAAAGAGTTTCAGGCAAATTAAATCTATTTTTAAAAAAGTTGTCCGCCATATTGGATCCGAAATTTTGAATTTTGAAAAACTTACATCGGATTTGTAATCAGCGAGACCGAAAACCCCTAGTTATCAAGTTTTATAAAAAATTAATATTTTTTACAAAAATATTTTGTCACTTTTCATTTAAGGGTTGTTTTCACCCCTAAAAACCACAAACGACTTGATCTAGCAAAACGGCCAGACACGGGTATTTTTTTTTTGGTCCTAGTTTCCGAAAATGTTTGATTTTTTTGTGTGTGAAAAAAAAAGTTAATTTTTGTCGGACGGTGTAATATTTTGGGTGCTAAATAAGTGATTAAAAATATTGCTTACTTATTTAGCACCTAGAATACTAAAGAAAAACAGAAAACTAAAAAATAATACCTATTTTTGATAGACCGTATTTCTCTTGGAATGCCCCAAAAAATAAACGCTCGTCAATTTTTTTAATGGATTTCGATTTCTTAGAGATTTAAGATTTCCAGATCTTAAAAAAAATATGGAAAATAATTTCCAGATTTTTAAAAGTCCAGATCATTGAAAAAAATTAATTGTTTATAAACAAATTATGAAAAAAAATTGTTTTTTAATTTTTGAACTGTAAGTGGAAGTCAGTTTTATGCCTTATGGTTCTATCCTAGGTACACTTAAATCGGAAAACTTATTTAAGAAATATAAGCTTTCATTTAAAATGTGTTTAAAATTTTGATTTTGCAATAACTTTTGTAAGTTGGTAGAAACATTTTTAGGATCTAACATAACAATTTTTTCAATATTTCGATAAAATACATTAAAGACATATATAAATAATAATACACTTTCCCTAATACAGAAAAATTGAGCGACGATTTTCAATTTCTTCAAAGCAGTGATATCGGCAATATCGGTCGTTTATTTTTGGCTAAATGTTTAGTCATTATAGAGAAAAGTTTTACTGATGCAGTTGTATTTTATTTTTCCTTGTATATTTTATCCACATCTTTTTAAAATCAGTATTTACAGATTCCATTGCTTGTTTCGAGTAGAAACCAAGCTCACTGTTGTATTTTTTACAAAAGTATGCCACGTGATTAAATAGAGCATGTACTTTAAAAATAATATTAATGTATTTGAAGATGTGTCACTTTTTTTAGCTTTCTTATATGTGACTCAAAGGTTTCGTCTAATCTATATCTGAAAAGCAAAGTATTACGAGCAAATCAAAGTTTCTAAAACATTTGATATATTTTCAGCAACCTCGTCCATATTTATTGGAAGTATTATCCAAAAATTTTACGTTTTTTAAAAGTTTTCGACTGGAGTTTCAATGAAAAGAAGGTTTTGAATAATAAACCTCTTGAGTTCCCTTTAATAGAAGGTTTTAAAAACGTAAAAATTTGTAAAAATTATGTCGAACCTCTCGAGAGGTTTATAATTCAAAACCTTCTTTTAATTGAAACTTCAGTCGGAAACTTTTGAAATACGTAAAAATTTTATAAATTATTTCTAATGAATATGAATGAAGTTGCTCAAAATATATCAAATGTTTTAAAAACTTTGATTTGCTGGTAACATTTTGCTTTTCAGATATAGATTGGACGAAAACTTTAAGTCACATATCAGAAAGCTAAAAAAAACTGACACATCTTTAAATACTTTAATATTATTCCTAAAATACATGCCGTATATGATCACGTGCCATACTTTTGTAAAAAGTACAACAGTGAGCATGGTTTCTACTCCGAACAAGCAATGGAATCTGTAAATGCTGGTTTTAAAGAGATTTGGATAAAATATAAGGTTGATCAGACTCTCCCAGATTATGCCAGACGTTGTTCTGGTTTAATGCAGAGTTATCAATGATTCAAAGTACTAATGTTATATACTATATAATTTTGCTTCCTCATACAAAATTGATTTGTAATAACAGTATTTTTGAGAAATGTACAACTGGATTTTCCAAAATTTGGTAAAATTAATTTTAATAATTTATTTAGATAAAGAAATCATTTCTTAGTTTGAGGTCATATCAATGAAAACAACCTCCTTAATAGAATATAAATGTTATTGTAAAATAAAAATCGCATAGATTCAATTATTTGTAAACTTTGTATAATTAAAACTTTGTGTGCATTTTAAAAATTTTTAAATTTAAAAAAATTTTAGGTGTCTGGATAATTTTTTATTCTTGTCCACAATTCTCGTCTCTAGTGAGATTATTCTCGTATTGTATCGTATTTTTCGATAAATAACAAAATACTCTCTCGTATCGTATCGAGTCAGAGTTCTCTTGTCTCGTCTTGTTTCTATTATCTATCGCGGCAACACTAATCTTTAGTCTTAAGGACGTTATTCTTTTCATTATAATGTATTAAAAATACTATGTAAAACTTAAGCGATTTCTACAATTCTTGTATGTGCGCACACACAACTGTGTGTACGAAATTTATCTTTGTTTTAATAAAAATAAAATTTTAATGTTAATTTCTTTATTTATAATTCTTTATTTATAGTTTTATGATTACAGACAACGATTCTATAAAATTTTTGTTTTTTTATAAGAAATTTTATTTATTATTGCTAATATGAATTAAATGCGCACTTGCGGAACTACTTTTAAGATTTAATATCAGTTTTCTGAAAAACGGCTAGTAACCTGATTGTAAATATTGTGTAGTCTTACTCTCGGAATCCTCTAGAAACAAAATCTATAAGAAAATTGCGGGTTGTACGAAAAAAAATTTAAGTTTTTTAAACCCACCGTGTACACAGTAATCTAAATCTGTAATTTACTGTTCAAAAATGTCTACGGCCTTTAATAATCAATCAAATTAAAGGTTCTTTTTTTTAATTCAAAGTTTAATAAATTCCTAACAACTCTGTGGTTGCCGATTTTTAAAAAAAAATTTATTTAATTGTTATTAACCTCGAAAGTTAATAAATAAAATTTGGTCTTTTTTGACTACTTTTGGTGAACCTAATTTATAGATATTTGTTCAAATTTTCATGAAATTTATGAATTTACTTCTTGTTAATCCAGATTGTAAAAAATAATTAAATTCTTTGCCTCTTTATTGTTAATAATTATAACAGTATCATTTTTTTATGAATTAGGTACTTCGCTAAAAATAAGCAATTAATGTTTTCAGCTGTTTGATGACACAAAATTATTTATTTTAACTTAGAATATACAGGCTATAGACATTTTTGAACTGTCAATTACAGATCAAGACCACTTTGCGTGAGTCTGACGTAGTTTATGAACAGCCCCTTAATCGTCCATGCTCAGCCTTATTTATATTTAACATAGCGAGAGCATTAATATTTAACTTTCAGAAGAATAACACTTGGTAATAACAGATTGTTAGAAAGAAATATACAAATATTTCTTATACGAAGTATCCAATTTGCTGGCCTCCCCTCTATATATATTTATGAGCATATTAAAACTACTCGGAATTACTTCGAAAATAATTAATTAGGTTGTTTACATAACTTTCAACTAATGATTGTCATTTATCTTTTCACCTCTTTATATCCTGATAAACCTCCCCCACAACCCCTCCCTCCACCTACTGACCAGGATACCCACCCACCCCTTTTATAGGTGGAGCGACCACTCCAGTTTGATACATTGTTGTGCGCCACTGCAATCTCTCGTTTTCCGATTCAGTTTCGCTCTCAGAACTAGTATCATCGTCGCTTTTCGAATTGTGACCATCCCAAATCTTGAGCTGACTTACATGAGCCGTAGTTTCATAATTTTTATCTCTTGACTCATTTAGTTTCTTAACCGTATAGGTATCACTTAAACCAACATCAACAATTACAATAGGCTCAGTGTAAGCTGGCTGAAGCTTTGTGGAATGTCCAGTAGATACAGGATCCTAAAACTTTATCCATAAGTTTTGCGAAATATCTCGGAGCGTCTGACAGGCCAAACATGGCACGCTCAAATTCTCCTGTTTGCGTTTCCGTTATGAATGCGGTTTTTTCTTTCGCGTCTTCCGTTAACGGAATTTGTAAATATGTGCACCTTAAATCAAGGGTCGCAAATACTCAAGCTTCATTCAATTTTTCGACTAACTTATCAAAATTTGGAATAGGATATTGAAAAGGTTTTGTAATTTTATTTAATTTTCTATAATCAACGACCATTCGAGCTGATCCGTCTTTCTTTCTAACTACAAAAGCAGGGCTCGCATAAGCTGAACTCGATTCTCTAAAAATTCCTGCTTTTTTATATTCATATACTATTTGGTCTAAATCTTCTCGATCTTTTCTATTTAAACGATATGGTTTCATTTGAACAAGCGTATCACAATACGTAGTAATTTCCATCGCAACTTTATCCGTTTTACCAATTTCAAACACATCTTTCGTAATACATTCTCTATAATTATTAAATAACTTTTTTAACTTTTGTAAATCTTCCGAATTCACATTTCTATCCGTATTTATTTCATTTTCAGAAATTTCTTCAAAATTATCCTTAATATTAGGAACTGACTTTTCAATCGCGACTATCTCTCCAATTTTTGCACCCTTTTTAATCAATTCACTTTTTTCACCAACATTTATTACAAGTAATTTTTTCTCTTTCGAATCAATTTGACAGTTAATAAAATTTATTTCGCCCGGTTTGATAACTTTTGTCTCTAATGATTTAATTCAAGTATTTATCTTCGGTTCAAAAATACTAGCATCTATTTCTATAAATATTAATTTATCTTCTATTCTTGTGTATGTTAAATCGAATGCTTCCGTGAATGTACGCCCCAATAAAATATCATATTTTTGTACTGTGTCAGACACAATTCTAAAAGTTAATTTTCGCAGATTTAAATCTTTAATTTTAATGTTTTCCGCGACAATTCCGGGAGAAATAACCGAACTGTTACCAAAACCTTCCAAAACAGATTTCAATTTAGTCACTTTAAATCCTTGATCAACCACAGCTGTTGATTTAATAGTGCAAACCGATGCGCCCATATCAGTCTGTTCCATTAATTTAACACTCGAGCCTACCTGCACTTCACAAATAAATTTCTTTCCCGAGTCTGACTTATCTAACGACTCAACTAATTTAATTTCTGAATTTGCCACATTTGAATCAATGTTTACATTTTCCTGACTATTTACTGAACTATTATTCCTCAAATTACACCGCGAAGCTATGTGCCATGGACGTTTACAAAGAAAACATGTTATGTCTCTCTTACCTTGATTACAATTTCGTGACATATGACCAACATTGCCGCATTTAAAACACTTCACAACTCTATTTGAAGAAATTTCAGATATTGCGTTCTGATGACTCACTGTGCTGTCTGCTCCTGGATTTGCAACTCTGATCGATAAACTTGTCGAATTCTCAAGATCACATGCGCACTATAAGCTCCTGCTGCTGCACTGTCACCTACACGTTCGTTCCGCCAATTTTTCCAAGGGGGTCGTTGTCCTCGATTTTCCATTGATCTCTCCTTTTGTCGATCTTTTATTTTCTCGACTTTAATTAGATCTTGTAGGATTGAATCTGTCGTTGAATAATCTGGAGTCAACAGGTACTACATCAACTCCGTGGACCATAGACCTTCAGCTACCTCATCTCGAACTTTATTTGCTGTTAAATCTAAGCTTTTACATAGCCAGATTTTATCAAGCACACAATCTTGTAAAGGTTCAGCTCGTCTCTGTTGTCTTGCCGCTATTATTCTCAGCTTCTCACTTCGTAAACTAGATGTTGTGAACGCAGCCTCGAAAACAGTTGGAAAACTTGCAAAACTGTCTTAATTTTCAGCGGTCTTTTCCATCAACCACTTCCAAGCACCACTTTTAAATTTTGATTTCAGCACCGTTAAAGTCACAGCATCGATCCAGCCATAGAGTTTTCGTTGATTTTAAATTATCCTATCTAAGCTCGTGCAACTTCCAGTCCCTCGTTTCCGTGAAAATCACGAATCACATTGAACATGACGACGAATGGAAAGACTGATAATGACTAATAAGTCATTACTGTACTCAAAGTACTAATAGCTTGCGCTATAATTTCTGACTGAGCACTTGCAGTTGTTTCAGGTGTAATACTCCTAGCTGCTGAGTCGGAGTGCTTTTTGCAGGTAGAGTCGAGTCGGATTCGATTTTTCGAGATTCCGAGAAAACCCAGACAGTTTCGAGTTCTCGAACAACTTCGGGTTCTCGAAATTTTCGAGTTCTTGAATAGTTTCAAGTTTTTGAACAGTGTCAGGTTCTCAAAATTTTCGAGTTCTCACATATTTTTGGGTTCTCGCATATTTTTAACATCACCTAGAGTCCATTAAAAATAGAGTCTATTTCAATCAATGATTTTAAGAAAACGGTAAAGTATAATAATGTTGAGTTTTCTTCAACGTTAAACACATGTATTTAACTAAATTTTTTTATACAAAATGGCGCTTCTACAGCAATTTCAATCATGTCACGTTTTTCAAAACAACTTCGCGGCCGGAAGGTTTTCTCCTACAGTTTTTGACGGATTTAATCCAAAACTAGACTCATTTAGGAATAAAAGAAGACTATTTAAAACCTTTTCTGATGAGTAGAAGTAGCCTAAATAAATTTGTAAAGTTGGATACTTTTTCTCGAGAATAATAAATCCTTAAGTTCATCAATAAATTATGTACGAAAGCTTCAATTATATTCAAATTTCTTATTTTTATATTATAAATGAATAAATCAGAACTCCATATATATTTCTCGACATGATTCGCAAATTCAAAATGGCGGATCCAATATGGCTGACGAATTTTTAAAAATTGACTGAATTTGCATGAATCTTGGTTTATTGGGGTTTGCGAGGTTGCTGACTTCAAATTTGAAGTCAGATTTGAAAAATTCAAAATGGTGGATTCAATATGGTGAATGAATTTTTAAAAATGAATTGAATTTGCATGAATCTTGGTATGTTGAGGTTTTTGGGGTCACTGATTTCAAATTTTAAGTCAGTATTGGAAAACTCAAAATGTCGAATCCAATATGGAGGACGAGTTTTTAAAAATTGCCTGATTTGCATGAATCTTGGTATATTGGGGTTTTTGGGGTCGCTGATTTCAAATTTAAAGTCAGATTTGCAAAATTCAAAATGGAGGATACAATATGGCGGTCGATTTAAGATTTGAAATCAGTAAACCTGAAAATTTCCGAGTAACATGATACAGGTAAATTCCAACAATATTTGAAAATGAAACCTTCACATTAGATTCGAAATTATTCAATTTGAAATATAAATAACAAATTTGTACTCAGCGACCCAAAAAAAGCCAAAGTAAAAAGTTTCATGCACATTTAGTAATTTTTTAGAAATTTGATCACCATATTGGATCCGCCAATTTGAATATTTCAAATCTGACTTCAAATTTGAAATCAGCGACCCCAAAATCCCCAAGATACCAAGATTTATGCGAATTCTGATAATTTTTAAAAAATTTGTCCGCCATTTTGAATTTTTAAAATCTGACTTCGAATTTGAAAGTAGCGACCCCAAAAACCCCAATATACTAAGATTCATACAAATTCGTTCAATTTTTAAAAATTCGACAGCCATATTGAATCCGCCATTTTGAGTTTTTAAAATCTGACTTCAAATTTGAAATTAGCGACTCCAGAAACCCCAGTATACCAGGATTAATGCAAATTAAGTGAATTTTTAAAAATTCGACCGCCATATTGGATCTGCCATTTTGAATTTTGACAACCTGACTACGAATTTGAAATCAGCGACCCCAAAATCCCCAAGATACCAAGATTTATGCGAATTCAGATAATTTTAAAAAAATTTGTCTGACATATTCGATCTGCCATTTTGAATTTTTAAAATTTGACTTCAAATTTGAAATTAGCGACCCCAAATACCCTAATATACTAAGATTCATACAAATTCGTTAAATTTTTAAAAGTTCAACCGCCATATTGAATCCGCTATTTTGAATTTTTAAAATCTGACTTCAAATTTGAAATCAGCAGAACCAAAAACCCCATTATACTAAGATTCATACAAATTCATTTAATTTTTAAAAATTCGACCGCCATATTGTACCCGCCATTTTGAATTTTGATAATCTGACTTCGAAATTGAAATCAGCGACCTCAAAAACCCCAGTATACCAAGTTTCATAAAATTTGGATTATTTGATTCTGAAATTCATGAGATTTCTCTTCTGTAAAATTTGATTTTTTATTTTTTTTTTATCTTTCGGTACACTTCTCTCTTGAACTACTAAACCGATTTACAAGTTTTTTTTTTAATTTGTTCAGTAAGGTTTCAAGATTACGAATAAGAAGTTTGACATCATTTTGAGTTATATAAACGGAGATGTGAGTCATTTAATCAGAAAAATTGGGAGGGCTATTTACATTTTGGTATAAATGTTTATAAAAAAGTATCTATTTAAGATAACGTCTTATTACTTCTTATTCATACAATTGATTATATGTGTAATTGAACAAAACAAGGAAGAACGCAGTTGGAGTAATAGTTTTTGAGAAAAGTGTTCCGAAAGTTGACTCTTTTTGCATTGTTTTAAGGTGACTTAGGCGTCCCCTTAAATGCGTCAAAAACTGTAGGAGAAATCCTTCCGGCTGCGAGGTTGTTTTAAAAAACGTGACATGAGTTAAATTGCTGTAAAGGCGCCATTTTGTAAAAAAAATAATAATTTAATACATGTGTTTGACGTTAAAGAAAACCAACATCATTATACTTTACCGTTTTCTTATTAAAATCATTGATTGAAATAGACTTTATATTTTATGGGCTCTGGGTGATGTTACCTCTTAAAGTTCATGTACAATTTTGGATACTCAAATAGTTTTCTTATCGATTTTAACAGATTTCTGAAGAGTTGAGTAAGGACATACAAGTTGTATAGTGTTTTTTTGATCAGAGACAAAATGATAATTAAAATAATAATTTTCTCTTATTGTAATATAGAAATATCGATTTTTCATCATGACTCTCGTCTCTCGCTTTTAATTATAGTTTAAATTTTTGAAAGGATTTTTACATTTTAATACTAGTAAAAATGTATGTAAGGTTTTAAATAACTACAACTGGAATTCTGGTTATTTTAATTCAATAATATTTTGTGAAGGGCCCAAACCACCAAATTAACTTAAGTTTTAATTAATTTTCCAGTAAACGTTCCTGATTGTATTATTTATATTATAAAACTGCTTATTAATTTGATTGTTAAATTAAATTAATATTAATTAAATATTATGAACTAATTATAATAGATAAATATTACACATATTTTAATTATATAGTTATCAAATAAGAAAATAAAAAAATTAAAAAGCATGAATTAGGTTTTTTATTAATCTATTCAATTTTTGTTTTTTGTCCATAAAATATTATTAAATTTTAAAAATTGACAAAAATCTACTTTTAATTCATTAAATCTGAAAATTCTTTTCTTTACAAGAAAGTTGTTAAGCTTAAAAGGTTTGTGTTTACATGTTTGAAAAATAAAATATTAATCTTTAATACAGTTTTCTTATACAAGTAGTGAACAAAAATCAAATTTCTAGCTTTTTAAATAACAATAATTTTGTTCTCCAAATTTTTTACAACAACACATTCATCGCTAATTAACCGAATTTCATGAATTTAAATCTAAAAAAATAAGATTGGTAAATTGTAGAATATTTGGAAAAAAAATGATTATAACAATTTTTTGTTCACCTAAAAACTCATTTAATAATTCAGAATTACCTACTGTTCTAACTCTAATGCTAAGTTATTTGAAAAAATTGAAAAATCTCTTAACATATTGTAACAAGGATTTTATATAAATCGCTCGTAACGAAAAACAATTTACCTGGACATCGTCGAAGCCAAGCCGACGCCGAAAGGAATGTTCGCGGAGCGAGTTACAAATGAACCCCTCTCTCGACACACGCTCAATCACGACGAAGAACACTTTATTTGTATTGTTAATTTTGAGGTTACGTCGTAACCTAACTTTGTAAATTACGAAAGGCACATAGATTAGGGAAATCAGGGCACAGTCCCAGGTGGGAAAAGAACATACCGAGGAGTAAAATCGACGGAGCAGAGGAGACGACGTCGTTCGAATATCCTGGTGCAGGTAACAGGTGACAAGTGACACTAGAACGAGGCCTGGCGGCTTTGACGGCTGACGTTCGTAGGCTATAAAGAGCACTCACTGCGAGAAGACACTATCCTGGGAAAGCCCAGGCACCTAAGGTTTCCCAGGTGTTCTTCTTCTTCTTCTTCTTCTTATTTTGTGGCCTTGGTACGGCCAATTCAGTTGGCTTTCCACACCGTGGGAGATAACCCAGGAAGTACCATAATGTTGTCAACACAAACGGCTCGAGGGTTGTTGACAACATCAAGCAGACGACGGAGCGGTGGCCAGCCAGACAGCTGAGTAAACGCAGCCACGGCGAGTGTGCACTCGCTGCACAGAACCGTCAACCAATTGGCGCCACGCAAGCTCAACTAAGCATCCAATGGGGTCGCGAGAAGCGGGCCCACGAGAAACTGAGGGACGAGGGAAGCGGTATTGGCAATATTCAGCAGTGTGTGTTGAGAGTGGATTAAGGAGTGACGTTTGTCAACCTGAGATTAGGATTATTATCGGCAGAAGCCAAGTTCCAGACACCTGGAGATTCCCGAAACAGATTGAGAAGTGGAGAACTGGAGGCAAACTCTAGCACAGCTCAAAGGTTAGTTTCCTCCACGACTTTACTGTGCCGAGTTTAAGCTTGCCAATAGTGGTAGACCGTGGTTAAACCACGTTTTTGTTCTTGTGCATTAGCTTTGATAAACCATTTAAATAAATTAAAGTTAGTTATTAATTATTTTTCTTATTTATTTTGTTAGATTTGCTAATAAAATTCTCTCTCTCAGAACGTTTCCCCTCTGAAAACGGAGTCTCAAATTTTGAATCACGCGGGTCAGGCGGGTAACCGCCATAGTTCGTTTTCCTTTTATTTCAGGTCGCGAAGTCCGGGTGAAGTCGTGCACCTAGCGCCCGGGACAACCAGGAGGTTGTTCCAAATATAAAATAACTGTCTTCGCAGGTCACCTGTCAGCGGGAAGCGCGTAGCTGGCAGCTCGTCATCGTGAAAATCAAAAGAGTAGGATAGACGGCCAGAACCGCCGTTTTATTTTACTTATTACAGTAAGTGTCATTACAAAATATTTAATTTTATTTAATATCGAGTCAACCCGAACCTATTTGACAACCCGAACCGATTTGAGAACCAGAAAATTTCAAGAACTCGAAATTTCGAGAATTTGAAAAATTGTCGAGATTTTTGTTGTACTCGAACCCGACCCGATCTCGATTCAACTCGAAATTAATCAAGCTGACTCGACTCGACCCAAAGTTAAATTAACTGGAATCGACCCGATCGGAAGTCGAGATTTGGGTTTTTTGCACAGCCTTAATTAAAATTTTTCTACTCGAAAATTAATATTTTTATTACATTTAATATTTATAACATAAATTGATAATGTTAACCATTGTGGTAAATAACAGAAAATAATAATTTTCAAAAATTTTTGAGACGCAACTTTGTCTCCTGTTTCAAACGAAATCCTTTGTCCAGTCACCGTCAAAAGTAAACACACGCGCTGGAAAAAGCGTAAACATTGCTTGTCGCAGTAAATTGAGAATTAACGTGCTGTTTCTCTCCAGTTTTCATAATTTTAAATTTTAAATTTAGGTTTAAAATATTCACCTTGAATTAAAATTTTAAAATTAAATTAAAATTAAATTTAACATATTTAAAATATCATAATTATTTAAAAACATATTCTAAATCCTAAATTTAGTTGAGAATAAAAATCGTAGAAAATTCAAAATTTCTAAAACTAATTAGAAATTGAAAATTAATTTTATTTAAAATATTTGTTTTTCTTCCTTTTGTGATTCAACGCAAATTAAAGACCTTTCCTTGTTACATGCCAACAAAAAATTATAAATTTTTTTTTTACAATGAAGAGAAACAAGACAAGCCCAAAACAACAAACTGGAATGCGTACAAGGTCACGTGATGGTTTTGCGCCGACGCGCACTTTGACTCGATCGCCACCCCCATCAAAACCTGGCGCAAACGAGCACCAGTCTGAAGCCGACAAGAACGCCTTAGGTGATTTCGATGCAAACGTCGATACTTCAAATGCCTTGGCCAACGCCACCGAAAATAACGTAAATGAAAATCGTGCATCACCCCACAGTGGTCCGAAATTGGAATTTACTGTTCGTAATTGCCTACAGCCTACAATTTTTTATGGATTTTGAAGTTTTTTTTTAAATCTTCAGCGATAAATTCCCCAGTCCACCATTGGGCCAAAAAACGCGTTTTTTGTGGTACAGGTACATGTTTATAACAATTGTTAATAAGAATTGAAATACAATTTTTCATTATGGATTTTTGGTCCTTGAGCATTTATATGATTGTAAAAATACTTTCATAGTTAATTAAAGCACTTTTTAAAAAAATATACAACAAATACTGTTACCGTAGGTTCATTTTTCAACTTATTTGTTTAAATCAAAAATGTTGCAAAATGAAAATCAAAAATCCGGCCCCACGGTGGTCTGGGGAATTTATCGCTGAAGATTTGAAAAAAAGCGTTAAAATCCATAAAAAATTGTAGGCTGTAGGCATTTATGAACAGTAAATTCCAATTTCGGACCACTGTGCACCCCCTCCTCCTAAAATTTCATTTACAACACGCAAAGGTCGGCCTCCAAAAAAGAAAAGCCCTTTCGAATCAACCACATCCACGCGCCTTTCCTTTTTTATTTCTGAGCTTCAGACTCAGGCCAACGGCGCCGTCGTTCTACTTTAGTTTCTTCGTCCTCCTTTCACTCCGGGTCGTCGACTAGAAGGGGGTTGAGACGTAGACCTCTCGCACGGGAAAATCGTAGTTTTGACAATCGCACATCCACAAATAACGGTAGAAACAACGGACATCAGGGCAAAAATCGGTTTAATAACAAACGTGGTAGAAACAATAGGAACGGATGGAACGGATACAACCGCAATTTTAATAATAATTACGGTTATAATCAGCAGTATCCCCCACTTCCTCCGAATTGTCCGCCAAAATGTCAATGCAGTAGGCACGCGCCACCGCCTCACATTATTGGCAACACAATTTCCATCGTGACTCGGTTTACCAAAACCAAAACACGAATAATCCGAATATTTCAAACGGCAATAATTTCAAAAATAAAAATCCAAACGGCATTAACGTAAATTGAAAAAAAGAATACGGTCTGAATAAAACAAATAATTTTAATAATCACGAATCAAATTCGAGTACCGTACCGACTTACAGTCGTACCTCACAAGACTCACCGCGCCTCCCTCCTAATACACCCACGCTTAACCAAGCGTGCCGAGGTGGGGATAGCGCTTCTGACCCTGAGATCGACGACGATGACATCGAGTACAGCGCTTCAGAAACGGAATACTCAGACACCGACAAGGAATCCCCCTCAACCGAACATGTATATTCGGCCCTCCCTTCACAAAAACGTTGTACTATAACGACGTGCATTAGAATCTGAAATAAGGAATAACACATAGATCTTATTGACACAGGTAGCGATCGAACCTTTATGTCAGGCGAATTATATGCTGATTATGTAGCCGCACCGCATTATTCGACAAAATTTACAATTCAAATTAATGATTGTTACGGTGAACATTGGTTCGCAGTTTTAGACGGACTCACAACGCCGATTATTTTAGGCATGGATTTAATAGTCATGGCAAATCGTCATCGACACTGTCCAACGCTTTTGGACCATTAAAGATTTGGCTGTAATAAATCAACTAAATTCTGTGCAAGTTCAGTGCACTTCAGTGAACTCAATGCAATTGAGTGAGCTTACACCGGAACAACATCAGCGCCTAAATCAATTTTTAGATGAAAAATTATCCAAAGGACATAACTTGGAAACAGGTGTTACAAACCTTGCTATGCATACAATTGAATTAACTGACCCGACGCCTATTAAACAAAAGCCGTATCGCCGTAGTCCTGCCGTGAATAAAATAGTTAATAAAGAAATCGATAAATTATTAGAAAAGGATTTATAAGACCGAGTAATAGTTCGTGGTCTAGTCCAATTGTATTAACGATGCACAAAAATGGCAAACATAGATTTTGCATTGATTATCGTAAAACTTATTAAAGTTACGAAAAAATCTGCATATCCTTTGCCACGCATGGACGCCATATTGGACGCGCTCACTGAAGCCATAGTCATCAGTACCATTGACTTAGCAGAGCGTTTCACCAGATCCTAAGTGTCGCGCTTACACCGCTTTCGTCGCTTACGGTCGAAGACAATTTGAATGGACACGCATGCCATTCGGCCTCACGAACGTCCCAGCGACGTTTCAAGAATTTACGGACAGACTAAAAGCCGAATTTGTAAAATACATCAAAGAAAATAAATTACCAAAAAAATATACCAATCAAGTCCATGCATATCTCGATGACTGGATAGTTACATCCCAAACGTTCAAGGAACATTAAATTTTATTAAGTATTTTATTCGAGATACTTTAAAACGCTGGATTGACTATTAATAGAGAAAAGTCATTCTTTGCTAAAGCGCTGAAACTTGTCGCTTCGCGCGTCGATTTACCGTTCACACTGTACACCGACGCTAACGACACAGGACTTGGCTCTATATTAGTGCAAGAAGATCAGGATCGAGAGTACCTGATAACGTGGTTAAGCAGACTTTAAAGGGGTGCAGAATTAAACTATACCACAACCGAAAAAGAATGCTTGGCCGTGGTATTTGCGGTACGAAAGCTGCGCTATTACCTGGAACGTACGAGCTTTAGAGTTATTACTGACCATTCTAGTCTAAGATGGCTGTGCACTCTCAGCGATCCTATCGGTCGACTTGCAAGGTGGGCAATGAAGTTATTATCTTATGACGCAATCATAGAGCACCGTAAAGGCTCCACTAACGAAGCGCGGCACAGTGGGTCAGAAACCTCATTTTTTGGACAAAATTCTGTCACCACGTCAATTTTGAATAGAAACATGTACACTACCGCCGGAAATTGAGTAAACGCTAACGCTGCGACCTATCGAAAAACATGCTCGCACAAAAATAAAGACAGCTCCGTGAATAATTAAGATATAGACTTTATTTTCATGCCATTGGAAAGCTTATTAAATTCCAAATTAAATGACCCCTATTTTATTAAGATTGTTTAACTATTTACAAAGTAATCATGTGATAAAGACAAAAAAAAATTCTAATTTACTCGGAATTTCTTACCTTGAATTTGACTCTCTGCACAGTCCAAAAGAATAATTGGAAAAAAATTTCATTTTTGCTGGTTATTCTTTGGAATGTTAGCTTTAAATACATTCAAAAAACAATCAAAAAGGCCAACGGGTTCTCAAAATATTTAATAATTAGTATGAGCATGAGAAGAAAAAATATCGTCCGTCCGCGGCTCGAATTCACAGTGTCGCTGGCTCCCTCATTCGTCCGGCCAGGGCCGAAATAGAAAGTTAACGAGTGGTCGCTTACCCGGGCACCATTTCTAAGCACAATTTAATCCTATTTTTATAGAAATTAAACTGCTTATAATGTAAATATTAATATTAAAATACATACAATAAGTTTTTGATATACAATAAGTTAAAATGAATGAATTAGAAATTGTATTTCTCAAAAATAAAAATTTAAACTTAAAAAATTTACAAAATGTTATTGTCAATTAAATTTCAACTTTTTAAATTAAATTTTTTTAATAACATTAAACTAACTTGTGAACTATTATTTTAAACGTTAATTACAGTTCTTTCTTTTTTTTACTATTTTTTGTTTAAAATTAAAAAAAAATCAATTTTTGAGAAATTAAAGTGTACGTTTGACGAATTTGAAATCGAATAAATTCAATGAGCCACTAAATTCCAATTACTGGCAATTTTTATTAGTTTTCAGTGAAATTTCTCTATTTCATTAAATAGTTTTTACTTTTTCTAAACCTTAATTATTTTATAAATTAACAAAAAATTAATAAAAATTTAGAGAATATGTGTTCTGTATTATTTACATGTACTGAAAATAATAATACAAGTTTAAACTTTACATTTAACTTCACATTTTAAACTAACTTTTCGTTTTATTATTAAATAAAACAGAATTTGAATCAATTGCCCCTTTCTTAAAATCTCAAGTGACTGTTTAAGAACCATCGACTAAAGATGGTCACTTTTGGTAAAAATTAATAAAACTGTATTTTAGATCTACATACCTGTTTTCAAATTAACAATAAACCACTTTTGAGGTAACTGTATTGTGTTATTATCATTTTAAATACAATTTAAAAATTCATTTTTCAAAATAAAAAATGGTGGACCCAATATGGACGCATATAATTTAAAAAGTTAAAAATAATATTAGTATTCTGTATCTGAGAAACTTTATGATCATGAAACAATATTTCAATAGTAAATTGAAATAAATAAAATAATATATTAAAATAATAATAATATTTAAAAATAAAAAAAGTATTGGGGATCGATCCCTGGACGTTGGGAGTCGTGGCCCGGCGTGCTGTGCCTGTTGGTGCGTGGCACTAGAAAAATGGAACAGAAATAAACTTAAATAGTCAGAAAGTTAAAATAAGGAAAAATAATTATATTTTATTGAGAAAAGTAAAATAATAAATATTATAAGAACAAAAAGGAGTAAAATTTAACAATTGATTTCCAAATTTTCCCAGAATTTTTGGTTTTTTTTTTTCTATTGAAATAATAAAATTAAAATATATTGTAAGAACTAGAAATTTTATGAATAAATAAACTGTTAATATTAATTAA
Source organism: Ganaspis brasiliensis (assembly GCA_037103525.1). Classification (NCBI taxonomy): domain Eukaryota; kingdom Metazoa; phylum Arthropoda; class Insecta; order Hymenoptera; family Figitidae; genus Ganaspis; species Ganaspis brasiliensis. The sequence goes on from JAZKLR010000499.1 coordinate 333,073, forward strand.
TTAAGAATAGATTTAAAAATTAATAATTTAAACTAAAATAATAAGTAGAAAATTTTATTATTTATAACATTTAAATATATTTGTAGAATATTAAGAAATATTCAATAATTTAATTAAATAAAGTAAAGTTTTTTAAGTGCAAAAGACAGGTTTGAAAACATTTATCAAACAAGGATGTAAATAAAAGTAAAATTATTGGTTCCTGTAAATTATTCAAAAACTTAACGAAAATATTGATCAATCAAAGTTGATATTTCCTAAAGGGGTTGGTCAATCTTAATGAGTTTACCCCAAAAGGAAGGGAGATTTTGCAGAAAAAATAAAAGTACGAGTTTTGGCAATTTTCGCTCTCTTTTCTTAAAAGCTCACTAGAGGTGAGACGCACAAAATATATCTTTGGAAGATTGTTGAATGTTGTGTCGTTTCAACTTGAAATGAATAACTTTTTGACAATATTCTAAAAATTCTAAATTCTGAATAACTTTTTATTGATTCTTTTAAAATCAATGTAAGGTTATTAAAATTACAAATTGTAGTAAATAATAAATTTTTATAATATATATTCTATTGTATTTGTGGATCTACCGGGAGTAATTATTATATAACCCGGTGGTTTACCAATAATAAGTAATTATAATAATAATCGTAAAGAAAAATTCTTTCTTTATTATTGTTATCTAATATTAAAATTATAAAATTCCAATTTATAAAAATCACAACTGAAGAAATAAATATATATGTATATTGAAGTATTGCCTATCATTTATAACATTGATTGTATTAAATATTTTAATTTATTAAAATATTTAAGAAAGTAATTTATTAAAGTTCTGTTTACGGGAGTAATTATTATACAACCCAGCAGAATTTAGTAAAGATTCAAGGTATAAAATTAAAGCAATACCTTTTTCCCAAGGCTCTGCAGTCTATGTGCATTTGTAGAAATAACCTAGTACTGTTCGAGAAATTGGGAAATCGAAATATGTCCTTAGTCCTCCATTAGAATAGGATAGTAAATTAATAAATGTTTTACCCATAATTTTATTTTATATTTATTTTATTTAGCTCAGGGAAACTTATATCCATATTTTTAGTTTAAGTAGAAAAAAAATTAATATTTAGATGAAAGCTCAAATTTGAATTTATAATTTGTTTTTATTATTTATTTTTAGATTTACAAGCGATTTCACAAACAACCAAATATTTGAATAAACGAATAAGTTTTACATATTTTATTTGGATTTTTTCTATAACTTGAAGTGAGTAATAAAAATTGAATTTATTTAATAAATATTTAAAGCTGAATGAAAACAAGTTTGAGAAAATAACAATTTAAGTTAAAATTTATAAATTGTAATAATAGAAAGAGATAAGTATTTGTTTGTATTTTGTATAATCTTGGAATCAATAACAATTTAACAGAACTAAGAAAATTTCACTTTTAATAAATTATATTTTAATTTTTAATTTAAAATAATGCTTTATTTACAGATTCTTTTAACAATCGATGATGAATTCTGCATTATTTGATTTTATAAAATAAATAAGCAGAGCTGAGATTATAATAAAAAATAAAATAAATTTATGAATTTATTAGATTTTAAAATCAGTTAATTTATTTATTAAAGTAATAAAATTTATAATTATTTAAATAATTATTAATATATAATTATTTCTAAACAAGAAATTATTACAGAGGGCTATTTTATTTTATTAATTGGAATAATAATGGATTTAAAGATCCATACTTGAACTATATCTCTGTCCCTTTAATTGGTATTTAAATTAAGAATAAAAGTAGAAAATAGAAATAATATTTCTGGTTGTAAAGGACAAGGGTAGAGATATATGCTTCAATCACATAATACGATTTTGAAGTTGTATTTAACAAATTTAAAATGACCGGCACAGAATCGCTAACACATAAAAGTAAAAAAGTATTTGTCTTGATTGTAATTCATTAATAACGTTCTTTTTAGTTTACTAAATTGGATTTTGGTGTTAGGCACTTTAAATTCAAAATTGTTGAAACAATATGGTTTTATATTTATCTCTGTAATTCTGGTCAATATATGAACAGATATTATAAAAAAAGATTTGAGCATCATTTGCTAGATAATGCAGACCTATAATATTATTGTGAGATAGTTTGTTTACAAAATAAACGAATACTATATTTTAAGATTACATCTTTTGCAAACTTTTTGGAAACATCTTAGAAGTGACTAAAAATGTATTCTTAATTACTGTGCCTACTTTTTTAGTGATTATGGTGAATAATAAAGTATACATTTTAAAAAGAAAAATTGTATTCAGCCATGAATGTCAGAAAAGAATCCAATGTCTCAAGTCTTATCAAACCTTGTGAAGAAAAATGCTTTCACCTGATTTCAATGTTGACGTTTCCGGCTCTTAAAAGAGAAAATAAATTAGTTTATGTCGATTTATTAGGAGTAGCACAAGTGGGGGAACTTCAATTTTGTTGCTCTAAAAAATAGCTAAATATTATTTTTTAATCAATTTTCGAAATTTTCAAAATACTTTAAAAATAATATTTCACTGATTTTTATAGCCACATAATTGAAGTTTCATCACTTGTGCAATTCTATTATTTCTAATAAATCGGCATTAACTAATTTATTTTGTATTTTAAGAGCGAGAAACGTCAACATTGAAATTAGGTGAGAGCATTTTCCTTCATAGTTTTGATCAGCATTAAGCTGTCAGACATCTGCATCATGCAATGTGTGTAAAAACTTCTTTAAATTAAATAAACGAGACGGAAAAATTTGAAAAGTTTATTATCTAAGAAGAAAATGATTTATCAAGTTGACATTGACAAATTCATTAATTATGTATTTATGAAGTTATGAAACAAGCCTTCATGTTAATTAGTAATTTATAATGTGCCTAGTAATCTAACAACCAGCTCAAAAATTTGTATTTAGTTAGTGAAGGAACTTTAAGAAGTAACATCACCCAGAGCCCATAAAAAATAGTCTATTTCAACCAATGATTTTAAGAAAACGGTAAAGTATAATGTTGTTGGGTTTTCTTCAACATTAAACACATGTATTATATTACAATTTAAAAAAATAGTATATTATGCATCAAGGGAGGGAAGTCCGTGTTTTTTTGTCAAGCACAAATGTTCGAAGAACGAGTGTAGCACGAGCGTAGCAAGTGCGAAACGAGTTCGGAGAACATTGTGCGAGACAAAAAATCGGCCTCCCGAGGTGCATATGCTATTTTCTATCACAGATGTACGAAAATCTCGTGTTTTGTACGCGTTAGCGGGTCAGCATTCGCAGTTTTCAGGTTAGTGAGGTTAGAGATAAAAAAACTTCCGAACAGTGAAAAAAACTATCATCGCGCAGGCGCATTGTGGCGCGCCGCAATATAGTGATTGTTGTCATCAAAGTCATGTCATTTTGCGAAAAATTGATATTTTTGAAAAATGTTGTGTACTTCTCTAAAGAATTTTATCTTAAAAATTTTGAAACGTTACCTCAAAAACTTGTTTTATATGTATTTCGTCAGCTCGAATACCAAAATTAATGTAGAAAATTATTTATGAAATACAGTAACTGAAAGATTTTGAGTCCCTTCATAAGAATCTGGCATCAAATTTGCAAAATTCAAAATGGCCTATCCAAGATGGCGCCTGAAACATACAAAAATTTATTTACTCCTCCCTAAGTAATAAACCTAATTACAAACAAATGACACAAATTTATAAGGGTTTTCGAGATCGCTGATCACAAATTTGATGTCAAATTGGCATTTTGATAGTTGACAGCTGTCAAATAAAGTGTCAACTTTGACATAAAGCATTTCATTTTTATGAAAATGACAGTTAAAGGGTTTCCGGGGTCGCTGATTTCAAATATGATGTCAAATCGACACTTTGACAAAGGACAGCTGTCAAATTAACTGTTAACTTTTCTGAAAAGTAAAATGTTTTAATGAAAATGTCAGTAACAAGGTTGTCGTGTGCGGTGATGTCACATTGTCAATGTGACGGTTCAAGCTGTCAAATAAACTATCAATTATATCAAAAAGTTGATAAAGTCTCTTTGTTACTATGACAGCTGTCAACCAACTTATTGTTAATATGTCTCTTAGTTTACTAGAAGAGACTCTGTGAATACTTTTACAATATTTTTTAAAAGAAAATCACTTTTTAGCAAAGTTAAAAGTTGATATCAAGTTGTATTTAATTAGACATCATTTTCCAAATTAGCGACCCCAAAAACTTTTATACTGTTATTTTTTTAAAAATGTATTGCTTATTGTCAGAGTAAACAGTTAATTTTACAGCTGTCAACTGTCAAAATGCCAATTTGACATCATATTTCAATTCATCGACCCCGGAAACCCTGTAACTGTCATTTTAATAAAAATAAATGGCCTTTTGATCAAGTTGACAGTTCATTTAACAACTGTCAAATGTCAAAGTGTCGATTTGACATCATATTTGAAATAAACGACCCCGAAAACCCTTCAACTGTTATTTTCATAAAAATAAAATGCTTTATGTCAAAGTAGACACTTTATTTGACAGCTGTCAACTGTCAAAATGCCATTCTGACATCAAATTTGTGATCAGCTATCTCGAAAACCCTTATAAACTTGTGTCCTTTGTTTGTAATTAGTTTTATTACTTAGGAAAAAATAAATAAATTTTTCTATGTTTCGGGCGCCATCTTAGATACGCCATATTGAATTTTGCAAATTGGATGCCAGATTTTTATAAAAGACTCAAAACCCTTCAGTTACTGTATTTCATAAATAATTTTTTACATTAATTTTGGTATTCGAGCTGACAAAATACATATAAAACAAGTTTTTGAGGTTATGTTACAAAATTTTTAAAAAATGGCACCGCTATAAAAAAAATAATGAGAAAACATCAGAAAAAAATCAGAATTTCTGTTGATTCTTGACAGTAATTGTTGCATTTACTGTCAAAAATCATGAGAAAGTATTAAAAAGTTCTTATATGAAAAAACGAAAATACTACGACCATATTGCTTACGAAATTTGAATAGTAGGACTTAATTTTTGAATTAAAGAAAATTTTGTGATGTCACGTTTAGTACAACCCCCCCCCCCCCAGCCCCATGTCACGTTTTGTCACGTTTGATCAAGTCTCCCCTCTCCCCTCCGTAGCGTGACGTCATTTGTGAACGGTCCCTAGGCATTAAGCTTACTGACGGTCCATAAGCTTAATGCCTAGGCAAATAGACGATGTCGACGTGCATTTGTCTAAACGCCGGCAGTAAGCTAAATGCCTAGACATTAAGCTTAATGACGGATCCGTCTAAATGCCTACGACATATATATATGTGCGTTCAATAAATGTTAATTTATAATAATGCGTCAGCACTCGCAGTTTTCAGGTAGTGAACACTGTTCGGAAGTTTTTTTTACCTCTGACGTCACTAACCTCAAAACTGGGAGTACTGACCCTGTCGATAGAAAATACCTTAAAAATACCTCAAAAATGACTGATTCGGTATTCATTAGTCATTTTTGCTCTTACAATACCAGGTACCATTTTTTTCTTTGCATAGGTAGTCCTTTTAAATGTCGCGATTACTTATTTAAGTTTCAATAGGATTATAAATCTACGTCGGACTGCAATATCGAGGCCTACCGGTATTTTTTTTTCTTTTATGGTTTATCTAACCCAAAAGTTTTATGACTCAACAATTTTGCAATTTGCAAATTTTAAATTGGAAACATAAAAATTATAAATCTTTTGTTTTTGACGATTATGAATATCTCAAATTTTTTTTAAAATTAATCAAATTGAATGACAGTGAATTATTATAAATATTGTTATTTTTTATTAGAAACAAAATTTTTAGGAATAAAATTAGATACATAGAATCGTTAAAATACGTAGAATGCAAATTCTTAATTTATAAATTTCTTATTACAAAATTAGAGAAATTTTTATTTCTGATTTTTAATCCTTTTCAAATGTTTCAAAGCTTTACGACCTCTTTTGTCCCTTTCTCAACATTTAAAATTTAACAAATGTACTGGTAAAAGAATTTATTTCTCAATAAATAAAATTGTTTAAATATTTAAGTTAGAATTTTGGTTTTTTAAAATTTAGAATCTGTAAATTCTAAAGGTGAGTACAGACTACGCGAGCCGAGCCTGTAATTTAACGCTCGGTGAATGCTCGGCGAGCATTCCTCGAGAATATACAATGGAAATTCAGTTACTGTCCAAATCTCCACCAAATACTCGCTAGATTTGAACGTGTCACAGAGGCTAGTTTAATGCTTGCGAGCTGCTCGCAGCCGATCCGCCAGGATGTCGGTTTTCCTGCTAAAAGGGATTTGGGGTCCTATCTGCTTTGGGACCCCAGCCACCCGTCAACTCAAATAATCATAAATTTTGTGCTATTGTACTTCCATGAGAGTTTGTCATAAAATTTAAAACTCAAACCCATTTTTTGCTTAAATTTTAAACTCTTGCTAATCCTTCATAATTTTATGTCACTCTTACTGACAGCAGTCATTGTAGTATTTAGAAACAGTCTTCGTTTTCCAATTGTCCAGAGGCTCCTCTGACGATCGTCGCTTGATCGCAGCGAATATTCGCCGAGCATTCGTCGAGCGTTACATTATAGGCTCGGCTCGCGTAGTCTGTACCCTCCTTAACACTTACAATGATACAGAATTTTTGGTAAATGTCTTACAATTAAATTAATAGTAGCGTAACTCGTAAGGGAGAGTTGGGCAGCCCCCGACCCTTAAGCTTAGTGGTCAATAAATTGTGTAAATATTTCACGAACAATTAGTATATTATGATACAAGTGCGGTAATTTGGCGATTCCTAGAGTGCAAGGTTTACAACACGAGCCGAAGACGAGTGTGGTAGCTCACACTCTTAGGAATCACCAAATTATCCGTACGCGTGTCATACGATATTTTTTCGCACGCTATACGAAAAATTAGCAGTTCTCGCTGAATTGCTTACTTTCCGTATAGTGTGCGAAAAAATTTAATTGTTGCATGGTGAAGACAAACTATATGCCAACACTTAAAATGCTTCCAATAATAAAATAAACGGGTCAAAATAAGTGAAATGGGCCACTTGAGAAATTTTTGTTTCCGACTTGCAAATTATCTATGCTGTTTGATAGATATATGAACATATTTTTCCCCCTAATAGTTATTTTCGTATCGAGGGCGCAAAACATATGATTGCAGCGAGGGCGAGATTAGGAAAACCAAGGGGATCTGAAGCGCCCGAGGCGAAGCCGAGGTCGCGGGAGGATCGTCGAGGTTTTCCTAATATCGCCCAATCTACAATCACCTTGCGCCCGTGGTGCGAACAACGTTTTTTGTCCTACTTGCATGGTAAGTATGGCATTGAGGGCACAAGCGGCAAAACCTTCAGCTAATTAACAATTAATGAACGTATTGTGTAAATACCATAAAAATGTGTGTGTCGTAGAATACTACTGCGCGTGTGTAACTGTCATAGAAAACTATTTCGCATGTATAAATATCGTTAAATGCTACTGCGCATGTGTAACTGTTATAGAAAACTACTGCATATGTATAAATATTATTAAAAGACACTACGCAAGTGCAACTATCATAGAAAACTGCAGCGCATGTAATACTAGCATAAAAATTACTGCGCGTGTGTTCATAATTTTTGCGCCCGGTTCAATGACGTCAGCGGGCGGGAAAGTATTTTGCGCCCGCTTCTATGACGTCAGCGGGCGGGAAAGTATTTTGCGCCCGCATTAAGTGCCCGAAATGACATACTTTCCGTGCATGTAGGACAAAAAATATTTTTCAAAATTCATTTATTTTGAAAATAAACGGGGGTTAAACTTCTGGGTAATGAATTTTTCTTTTAATCATAACTCGGGAACGGATAAAGATAATTGAGCTTTTAATTATAATACAATTATATTTTAATTTAAAAATTGTATAAAGTTTTTTCTATTGGCGGATCCAAGGGGGGAGGGAACACAGGTGCTTGCCCCTCCCAAAGTTTTATATTTATGTGAGAGAGAAAGAGTTGACACTACAGTGCTATCTCTTTCTGTCTCATATAGTATCCCCCAAAACCCTTGTCTAGATCCTCCACTGGTTACTTTAGTGGTAAAAATCCTAATAAATTAGTAATCATCGAATTAATACTTAAATTATTATAATTATTGTTTATATTCCTTCTTATTATTGAATATTAAGTAAATTTTTCGATGCGCGACAGTCAGTAAAGTGTTGATTGCTCGCTGCGCGTCGGCAGAAGAATGTGCATAACTTCTGTAACATCGGAGGTTACTGAACTTTTTTTTTTTAATTTACTCGTTTAATGTTTAGATGACATTGAGAACATGTTTTAAATTACAATTGTTTAAAAAAATTGTTAATAACAATTACACAAAAGTTAACCCCCGTTTATTTCCAAAATAAATGTAATTTTTAAAAAATATTTTAGGAGGAAAAAATATGTTCATATATCTATCAAACAGCATAGATAACTTGCAAATCGGAAACAAAAATTTCTCAAGTGGCTCATTTCACTTATTTTAACCCAATTACATTTTACTTAAGGGGAGGTTCTCATTGCGGAGACGAAAAACAGCAAAAATTTTTACATTCTTTTGCGGGGAACACCCTGTAATAAGAGGGTTATTGAGCAAGCGTTTTGGCTAGTTGAGCAAGCCCTCTGCTCAATTGTCCTAACGAAATATGGACAATTGGGCTGGTTGCTCATTCACCCAATGCATTGAGTCCAATAATCCACAAGGTATTTCGAGCTTAAAACTGGAGAAAAAGCGACTTAATATTGATAAAACACTAAGAAACGTTAAATTAAGCATAAATACACAAAATTAGATAATAAAAATACGTATATTAAGAATAAATAACATTTTCGAAAAGACGTGATTTATTGACACTCAGAGAGCAGAACACCTGACTAGCAGAATAGACGTAGCCAATCAAAATCTTTTTACCGCGAGAGACTAAATTGTGATTGGCTACGTCTATTTTGCTAGTCAGGTGTTCTGCTCCCTGTGTGTCAATAAATCACGTCTTTTCGAAAATGTTATTTATTCTTAATATACGTATTTTTATTATCTAATTTTGTGTATTTATGCTTAATTTAACGTTTCTTAGTGTTTTATCAATATTAAGTCGCTTTTTCTCCAGTTTTAAGCTCGAAATACCTTGTGGATTATTGGACTCAATGCATTGGGTGAATGAGCAACCAGCCCAATTGTACATATTTCGTTAGGACAATTGAGCAGAGGGCTTGCTCAACTAGCCAAAACGCTTGCTCAATAACCCTCTTATTACAGGGCAGTTAAGACTTAGAGATCTAGATTTTTTTGCAAATATACACGTGTTTTTGAACTTTAAAAAATATATTTTATTTTCATAAAACTTCAAAATGGCGGCTAATAAAGCGAATCTCCTGATCGATGTTTTTCAAAATGATACATGTGGTGGGCACTCTCTACTCTACAATTTTTATCCTATTTCAATAAACCAAAAATTTTTAGAAAGTAGACATCCTAAAGAATAGGTTATACCTAAAATATAGTAAAAAATTAGAAAAATAATAAAATACCGGATACTTTCAAACAAATAGCCGTTTTTCACATCACTTTTTTATCTTTGACCCCTAGTAAAAAATCTTCAATGTTAACAAATATAACATATTATAGGTATAACCCCAGCAGAAAATAGTTATGTGTAAGTACCCAAAAGGCTAATTTTATTGGTTGAAAAGTTTAGATGCTAGAATGCCCACCAGTTTGAGAAACCTAGTTTCGAGAAAAATGCGTTTTATTTTGTGAATGCACGGGCTATTGATGTTTTCAAAATTCTGGTGCATCGTTATTATTTGTTGGACTAAAATATCCTTTTACCCTCATATTCTAGACACATATAGCTTCCAAATTATGGAATAGTAAAAAATCTTGTTTCGAGAAAAGCATGTTTAAACCTTTGAAACCACGTAAATACGTAAAGGACGTTGGTGCGATCCAGACATTTTAAAAACGTAAATATTTTTTGGACTCAAATACCCTTTTACTGACATATTCTAAACACATATAGCTTTCAAAATACGGCAAAAATAAAAATCAAATTTTTAATCAACGGCAATGAGAACCTCCCCTTAAGAGAAACATAAGGACAAATATGAGGAGTAAAATACCAACCCTCAAAAGTTCATCTGGCAACTCCGGCCACAGGAAAAGAAACTTTTTATTTTAATTATATAACTCATTAAAGTAACAACAAATCTCTTATTATATTAAAACGAAACCTTTGTCGTCAACAGAAATTCGTCGTTCAGTCGTTCTTCCCCTTCCACTTGGTTCATTACTTTTCTTTATAAGCAACTTTTAAAATCAATTCACCTATAATCTTTTTGAACTGAGTCAAAATTCCTGAAGTGTAACAACCAATTTTCAAATTTATTGTATTCATTTGGCTTTATGAAAAATCTAAACGTCATTATGAACTTATAAAAGGGTCCAAAGGATTTTTCGACAAAATTAAATTTACGTTAGTTATAAACAATTGAAGTTTTTTATAGTGCTTAGTTGAAAAATTAATATCTCAGGATATAATGATCGGATTTTAATGCAATTTAGTATGAGTGTGTAGTAAGTATTGTAGTTTTAATTTAAATAAAAAAAAATGTAATTGTTAATATTTAGTAATTGTTATAGCAAAATTGATTGTTTAATTGAAAAATTAACAATGTTCTCAACGTCCTAGAAGGTTCGTTCAAATTTTATTGCATAGGATATTTTGTGTCGATTAAATACCTTTTTTAAAATTTCGTGGCCCGCAATTAGAAGCTAAGTTATTGTGTTTTTTGTGACGGGAGGCGCGTATCTCTACCTCTCCGCGCGGCACATCCACGAGCAATGCGAAACCGCGTTGCGCTGTTTTCGTTTCACTTACATTGTGCGCAGGTATTTCTATTATTATTTTGAAATATTTTTTGAAAACCATTAGTGTTTTTGCATACACATTCTTCACTCATACATTATTAAATTCGTACATTTCTTATCAATATTTTTCTCTGAAGCGCCCTAAATAAGATGAGACGTATTTTTGCAACTGAACATTCACTTTACTTGTAAGTTGATTATTGTAGAATCAGTACTGTCATTTTATATAAATAATATTTACAATCTGTAGACGAAAAATCAGCAACAATGGAATTATTCACTTATTTTTAAAAACTTTTATTTAATATTTACCACTGCTGCTGAGATCTTGAAAATTAACATTGAATTCTTACCGAAAAAATGCAATTTTTCGAAAAATTGTGTAAAAAAATCTATAAAAGTTGATATTATATTATTCAATAAGCAAATCGTGTTTCTCTTCAAAATTATCCAGAAAATGAAAATCGATGCCTTATATATTAATAAATTATTGTAATTATTTTTAATAACGTCCCAAACCCCTCCCCCTTAAAAAATTGGAAATAACTAGTTTTTTCTATATCATCTACATCTGTTTGTTTAAAATGTTTTTAATAACAAAAAATATATTACTGTGTTTTTTTAAAAAAATTCTTAAATTGTTTGAATTATTTATCAATTATTATTATAACTGTTTATTATTAACAATTTTTAGTTTATCCTTAGAGAATAGGAATCTTGAATTATGCAAATTTCTTCCTGAAACAAAATCATATGTTATAAAACATTTCTTCATTTATAATTTAACAATTATATAAACAATTTTCTTTTGTTAATTAAGAATATTTTTTTAATCTTATATTGATAGTTCTACTTTTTTACTAGTTTGCAATTTTTAGTATATTATTGAACAAAAAAAACATTTGTAGAAATAAATCAAACCAATAATACTTTTTTCTGAACTTTTATTTAGAGTGCCTAAGGAATACTAAAAAAAATTAAATTTATAGTTGAGAAAGAATGAAACAATAATTACCATAATTTGTTTAAACAATATTTAATGTACATGTACTAATAAATCTTTGTTTGTTTGTTTGTTTAATAATACACCAAATTACAAATTAAGAAGAAAAAAGTTATGAAAAAATACCAATAATTTGTTTAACAATGTTTAATATAATTATGTAACAAAACATTTTTTTTTATTCGAATAAATATAGAAAGTTTTAAATTAAGGTAGTTTCCCCGGCAATTATACTGGAAAAAATCGATTTTCTATGTACACGAAAAAATTGAATTAGCTACCGCAGCTAAAAAATTTAGCTGATACTTATTTAGTCACCACAGCTAAATATTAGCTAAGACAGCTAAAACGTTTGCTACGACAGCTATAAGTTAGCTATGGTTCCTAATATTTGTAGATATCATAGCTAAAAAGGTTTAGCTGTCTCTATGACAAATAACTATTTTTAGCTGTGGGATCCACTTCTGTTAGCTTCCACAGCTAACTTTTAGCTGTCTTAGCTAATATTTAGCTATGGTGACGAAATAATTAACCGCTAAATTTGGTTAACAGCAGCGGCTAACTCATTTTTTCCGTGTATTTTCTTTAAATTGTGAGAGAACGTTATTTTATATGTGTCTTCTATCTGGTTACAATTTCAGTACCCCTTGCGATGCTCAAAATTACATTTATATTACACAGTAAAAAAAATGTATTTAATATTTACCACTGCTGCTAAGATCTTGAAAATTAACATTAAATTCTTACTGAAAAAATGCATTTTTTCGAAAATTTGTTTAAAAAAAATCTATAAAAGTTCATATTATATTATTTAATCAGCAAATTGTGTATCTCTTCAAAATTGTCCAAATCATAAAAATCGATGCTTCATATATTAATAAATTATTGTAATTATTTCTAATAATATCCCAAACCCCTCCCCCTTAAAACTTCACATTTTTGTAAATTGAATTATGTTTTTCTATTTACAATGGGTTAAAGCAGTTATTCACAAAGGGCATTTTTAATAAATAACAGATTATTAATTAACATTGTAAAAATTATTTATATAAAATGACAGTACTGATTCTACAATAATCAACTTACGAGTAAAGTGAATGTTCAGTTCCAAAAATACGTCTCATCTTATTTAGGGCGCTTCAGAGAAAAATATTGATAAGAAATGTACGAATTTAATAATGTATGAGTGAAGAATGTGTATGCAAAAACACTAATGGTTTTCAAAAAATATTTCAAAATAATAATAGAAATACCTGCGCACAATGTAAGTGAAACGAAAACAGCGCAACGCGATTTCGCATTGCTCGTGGATGTGCCGCGCGGAGAGGTAGAGATACGCGCCTCCCGTCACAAAAAACACAATAACCTAGCTTCTAATTGCGGGCCACGAAATTTTAAAAAAGCTATTTAATCGACACAAAATATCCTATACAATGAAATTTGAACGAACCTTCTAGAACGTTGAGAACATTGTTAATTTTTCAATTAAACAATTAATTTTGCAATAACAATTACTAAATATAACCAATTAAAAATTTTTTTTATTTAAATTAAAACTACAATACTTACTACACACTCATACTAAATTGCATTAAAATCCGATCATTATATCCTGAGATATTAATTTTTCAACTAAGCACTATAAAAAACTTCAATTGTTTATAACTAACGTAAATTTAAGTTTGTCGAAAAATCCTTTGGACCCTTTAATAAGTTCATAATGACGTTTGGATTTTTCATAAAGCCAAATAAATACAATAAATTTGAAATTTGGTTGTTGCACTTCAGGAATTTTGACTCAACTATTAACATTTTTAGATCGCAGGCACTTATACAATTAAGAGTAGTAGTGTCCCATGATAGTGATGCATGCGCAGATGATCAAAATGATCCATTTGTATGCGCAGTAAATCAATATCATTAATTCTTATGCGCACTTGATCATTATGTTCATGACGCTTGCGCACTAGATGTTTATGGCAATTAAACATGCGCAGTAATGCTCTATGGTAATTACACATGCGCAGTAATGCTCTATAACAATTACACATGCGCAGTAATGCTCTATGACAATAACACATGCGCAGTAATGCAGTGTGGGATCTAACTAAGCTTAGTAGTTGGTACTTTTTTTTCATTATGTAAGATAATTATCTTAACCCCCCCCCCCCACCCCACTTATTTTGTAAAATTTGTAAACTTTGCTAAAATTTTATATTATTTTAATTAAATTTAAAAACATTTTAAAATTTGTAAAACATAAATTTTTTTTTTCGTCTAACACCTATGAAATCTAATAAAATTGAACACAAATGTTTTGGAATACTGATTCTTTACGTTTTTCTTATAATTAAAGGGGGGAGGTGTTAAAATTTATTAACATACTATCAGAATATTATCATGTCAATTGAAAAGTAAAAAATTTTTACATTTAAAGGCGTATTTTCTTTATATACTTGACATAAAATCTATGATAACCCACCGGTCTTTTCATACTTTTAAAAACCTTTTTCTTGGGGTACGCGGAGGGATGGTTAAAAACTAATCAAAATACTATTAGAAAATTTCATGTTAATTGTAGTGTAAAAATATTTTTTTAAAACATTCACTTATTCTATTAGAAAAAATGGGTTTTAAAATTTTCGAGTATTGCTACGTAGTAATATCTTATTATATTAAAACAAAATCTTTGTCGTCAACAGAAATTCATCGTTCAGTCGTTCTTCCTCTTCCACTTGGTTCACTACCTTTCTTTATAAGCAACTTTTTAAAATCAATTCACCTATAATCGTTTTGAACTATTAACATTCATATAACTTAGGCACTTATACAATTGAGTGTTGTAGTGTGTCATAACAGTGACGCATGCGCATTGGTTCAAAATGGTCTATTTGTATGCGCAGTAAATCAATATCATTAATTCTTATGCGCACTTGATCATTATGTTCATGACGCATGCGCACTAGATGTTTATGGCAATTACACATGCGCAGTAATGCTCTATGACAATAAGGCATGCGCAATAATGCATTGTGGGATTTAACTAAGCTTAGTAGTTGTAACCTTTTTTTTTATTATGTGAGATAATTTTATCACCCCCCACCCCCTCTTATCCCATTTATTTTGTAAAATTTGTAAACTTTGCTGAAATTTTATATTAGTTTAATCAAAAATAAAAACATTTTAAAATTTGTAAAATATGAATTTTTTTTCTACTAACACCTATAAAATCTTATAAAATAAAACACAAATGTTTTGAAAAGCTGATTCCTTACGTTTTTCTTATAATTAAAGGGGTAGAGGGGTTAAAATTTATCAACATACTATCAGAATATTATCATGTCAATTAAAAATTAAAAAACTTTTACACTTAAAGGCGTATTTTCTTTATATGCTTGACATGAAATCTATAATAAACCACCGGTCTTTTCGTACTTTTTAAAACCTTTTTCTTAAAGTACGCGGGGGGGGGGTGGGTTAAAAATTAATCAACATTCTATTAGAAAATTTCATGTTAATTGTAGTGTAAAGATATTTTTTTAAAACATTCACTTATTTAATTAGAAAAAAGGGTTTTAAAATTTTCGAAAATTTCTACGTAGTAATCTCTTGTTATATTAAAACGAAACCTTTGTCGTTCAGTCGTTCTTTCCCTTCTACATGGTTCACTACTGTTCTTTATAAGCAACTTTTAAAATCAATTTACCTATAATCTTTTTGAACTATTAAAATTCATATAACTTAGGCACTACACTTAAGTGTAGTAGTGTGCCATGATAGTGACGCATGAGCAGTTGATCAAAATAGTCTATTTGTAGCGCAGTAAATCAATATTATTAATTCTCATGCGCACTTGATCATTATGTTCATGACGCATGCGCACTAGATGTTTATGGCAATTACACATGCGCAGTAATGCTCTATGACAATAATACATGCGCAATAATGCAGTGTGGGATCTAACTAGGCTTAGTAGTTGTTACCTTTTTTTTTTAAAGTTCAACGAAAATTAAAGTTTCATTTATTTACATGTGCAAAATGTCTTATGTATATTTAACTTTTCAAAATTATATGTTCTACGCAAAGTATATGACTTTTTTGTTTACATTTTTTTTTGGTTTCCGTTTACGTTCAAATTGTTAGAAATCCATTCTGTTTTGAGATTTTATTAACTCCGCATGTGTAAATTATTTTGAAACCTAATGCTCATCTGTAAAGCTTACAGAATCCTACTGCGCATGCACAACTACACGAAAAAAAATAATTTATGAAATATTCATAAACTTTATTCTTAAATTTGAGGCAAAGAAGAAAATTTAGTAGTAATTCAAACCTAAAGATTTTAGGTAAATAATTAACTAGTTCCTGAGAAATTTATAAAGATTAAATGAAAAGTAAAATTTATATTTTAACTTCTTACGGTCTTATTTTAAACATGTCAATTACCCGTCCATTGGTGATTTAAATGAATTTTTTTAAAATATGAAACAGAAAAATCCTACGCTAGAAGACTTGAACTTGCGACCCCTCTCTCTAAAGCCGCCCACTGTATCCACTAGGCCATTGACGCAGTTGGAAGTCTTTACAAATACATAGGTTATATACAAAATCTTTTATTTCTTTAAAAATCCCCCAATACTTCGTTATAATTATATTATTTGCAAAGACACTTTAAAATATTGTTACAACCTAAGTTAATTAATTAAATAAATGTCCCTTAATCACAATGGTTGCCGGAGGAACCAAGCTGCCGAAATCGAGAAGAGTTAACAACCCAAGTCCGTTGAAATTTTGCAGGATCGTTGACCTCAAAGCATATCTGCCGTTCCACGCATCTTACCCTCTGAACGAATGCTATTAAAGCAGTTGATTGAATAAATACTTTCTTTAATCGGGTAATTGAAGAAAACCAGAAATATCAAAATTATTCCCTTTTAAATCAATTTATTTTATCTACTTTATTTCTACGGATACAATGTTGGTCATAGGCATTCTTATTGTATGGATTTCGCAAAAGTACAATATCTTTAACTCTCAATAAATACACTAAAGAGATAATTCAAATTGAAACGGTTATCACTTCAATACTTTATGCATTTAGAATTATTTAGCAAAATACAATTGACATTAAATAAATCAAATAAATTCTCCCAATATTCTATAATTAGAAGAATTTAGAAAAATACAATTGACATTAAATAAATCAAATAAATTCTCCCAATATTCTATAATTAGGAGAATTTAGAAAAATACAATTGACATTAAATAAATCAAATAAATTCTCCCAATATTCTATAATTAGAAGAATTTAGAAAAATACAATTGACATTAAATAAATCAAATAAATTCTCCCAATATTCTATAATTAGAAGAATTTAGAAAAATACAATTGACATTAAATAAATCAAATAAATTCTCCCAATATTCTATAATTAGAAGAATTTAGAAAAATACAATTGACATTAAATAAATCAAATAAATTCTCCTAATATTCTATAATTAGAAGAATTTAGAAAAATACAATTGACATTAAATAAATCAAATAAATTCTCCCAATATTCTATAATTAGAAGAATTTAGAAAAATACAATTGACATTAAATAAATCAAATAAATTCTCCCAATATTCTATAATTAGAAGAATTTAGAAAAATACAATTGACATTAAATAAATCAAATAAATTCTCCCAATATTCTATAATTAGAAGAATTTAGAAAAATACAATTGACATTAAATAAATCAAATAAATTCTCCTAATGTTCTATAATTAGAAGAATTTAGAAAAATACAATTGACATTAAATAAATCAAATAAATTCTCCCAATATTCTATAATTAGAAGAATTTAGAAAAATACAATTGACATTAAATAAATCAAATAAATTCTCCTAATATTCTATAATTAGAAGAATTTAGAAAAATACAATTGACATTAAATAAATCAAATAAATTCTCCCAATATTCTATAATTAGAAGAATTTAGAAAAATACAATTGACATTAAATAAATCAAATAAATTCTCCTAATGTTCTATAATTGGAGGAATTTATTAGCAAAATAATCTATATTAAGTAAATTAAATAATTCTTCTAATATTCTATAATTAGAAGAATTTTGCAAAATACAATTGACATTAATAAATTAAATAATTCTCCTAATGTTCTGTAATTATAGAATTATTTTCTTTCTTTGTTCTGTAATTATAGAATTATTTTCTTTCTTTGAACAATTGATTTTAAGTTAATAGCTCATTCTCACTTACCCTACCGAAGAAATTGGTTTTCTCACCTACAATTTCCACGGGCGAAGATGTTGTGATAATTACAATTATCCGTAGTTTGACGTGCCCGGTAGCACGTGTGGTTCCACCACCTTCAAAGACAGCACAGGTAACAACTATACGACTGGCCAGTCGAAGGCAAGAAAAAAATCGTGGCTATTTGTTCTCAAAAATAGTCGCAATTTTCTTCTTTGGAAAATGCACAGGACTCTGTCGGCTACGAGTATCCTTCTCCGTTATTCTTTTCCCTTCTTTTTCGTCCACAGCAGGCGTTCTTGTCACTTGCCAAAAATCGACCTGTTTCCGACACGAGGACGGGCTTAATCTCGACGTTCCTTTTCACTCAACAATTCACCAGGCCAGAGCCAGGAGAGGTGTTGCTTGATGAGAAAAGAAACTTGTACTGCGTTCGTTATTTTCGCTTGATGCTCCTCTACATGTTCGGTCTAGACTCTAGGTGGGGAAAATTTGATGAATTGGATATTTTGTAATTTTTTATTGGTGCCGGGCCGGGTCTGTTGCTACGTTGAATTCTGCTGAGGCAGAATTCTTGAAGTTCAATAAACCGACCTAAGTCGACAATTGAAACTTCTTTTAAGACGCATAAGTTTTCTTTTCATTATGGTCTTTCAACACTGCTTACGATACAATAACCGTACTGGTGCAATTGCATTGCAGAAAGCAATTGGATCTTTAATATTTGGCAATCGCTTACACCACATAATACAACTATGTTCGTACCTGTGTTGTCTTTTGTTTATTTGTTATTATTTATTTTGTAGACAACAAAAGCCCATATTTATGCCCTTTCGGCTATTCAGGTTGTAAGTCAAATTGTCAATAGAGTACGAATCTCAACATTATTTTGCACATCCACGTGCTTTTGTTTTGATCCGTCACTCTACTCTCAATGGTGGACTAGAGGTGAGGAGGAGGTAGGGGTAATGAACAATTATGGCCGCCGAGTCTTTTCACGGACAAATAGTGGAGCATGCTGCTTTGCGTATGTGTTCGTTCGCGTATTCGACAGAGTCCTTGCCTGTGTAGGTACCCCGTAGTGCCTGTGAAGCGGTGGTCTCACACATGCAAATCGTGACAATTAATGACTTCTCACTACTATTCTTGTTCTTTCTTTACATTTTGAGATCTATCATGCAACATTCACTCCCTTACAGTTTTCTCAAATCCATGCGATTGTACTATCTAATTATACTAAATATACATATATATTTATATGCCTACAATGTATTATTATATACCATTAATTATATTAATCATGCATTGTTACATACATTAATTATATTAAATATATGTAATGTGTTATCATCATATTTTATAAGGCATTAATATATAGATACATACATACATGTACACATATACACACATATATAGACATATATATATATATATATATATATATATGTATAAACACATATTGCATTCATCAATTATTTTAATGAAATTCAATCATAGTCTAAAATTTTCTTTACATTACATTTCAATGATTGATTTCATAATAATAATAATAATAATTGACAGCAGAATGTTTGAAATTTCAGTAATTAAATTTTGTTTAAAATTGTCTATAGTAAAAAAAAATTTATATTCCTAATTCCAACTTTTCCATCCGAGGTTGGGTTGAGTGCCAAGAATTTGCTGACAGACATCCTGACGGCGAATCGGGTGTCTGCAGCGGCCATCTTGGATTTGATGAACCAAGATAAAGTTACGATTTACTTATAACAATCCACCACGGAAAATGCTATTTCTTGTCCCCAAGAAGTCACAGCTCTTCTCAGCATCGGTTGGAAAAGTCAAGTTTTCCGACTAGCGGATTATACTCTAAGCTGTATTTATATTCGCATTGTAGTAATACATAGCGAGTTGACTGCCCCTTTTATGTTAACGATTTTTAGTTTAATGTCATGACAAAACGGCTGAGCGATTATTAGATTGCTAGTACCGCATATATAATATTGTCCATTTTGTATCAATGGAAATTTATTACTTTTTATTAGTTTGTTTATTCGTCTATGCATGATTTACCACGCAGCCAATCAATAGTGCCGTCACTATTATATACATATTAACATCAGTAATTAAACAATAATTAAATTACAATCAATTAAATCATTATTAATTAATTAGTTGATTGTAATCGATTATTAATATCTTAATATCATTAATATTATTAATATTTCAATTATTGTAATAATACATAAATTAGCATTTATCATTAATTATTATTAATTAATTTAGCGATATTCAGCAATAATGATTATATCATTCGCGCATAGATAGTTAATAAGATTATAATACAATAATATGTATATATATATAGTAATCTATACAATTGCTTTAGAGCATTTTACAACATGTTGCAATTATTATATATTATACACATTATAAAATACTATTTTATACTACAATGATATATAGTTCGCATATTTCTTATATATATCATTGTAGAACTCTTATTTTGCAGCTATAATGCATTATGCACCGGTGGCTCGACTGTGGAGGGGGGTTTCATGGGATGATAGCGCGTAGTGTCGTACGTGGACCAGTTAGTAGGTGTTCTACAGCCGTTTAATTGCATTCATTTGCTATGCAGCGAGAAAATTATTGTGTCGGTCGCGGTCATGGTTTTGTGCCTTCTTCTCGGTTATCGCAAACCGAGACGGTAAACCGCCCTGGATTTTGTCGTGGTGAACCCAAATATGTTTCGGGGGGTCGTGGACGAGCCCTTTTACGGGTACCCCCTTCAGAGTGGTGTGCCCCCGACTTCCCAAAGGTGGAAGCTGTTCCTGATAAGTTAGTGTGCGTAGTGCCGGAAGTGCAGGCTGGCGGGTGCTCCGAAAAAAAAACAGAGGATGTGTTGGTGATTGGGGTGCTGTATTCTTCGGACGAGGAAGAAGAGGATCGCGGTGGTTTGCCGATCAAAATTAACCTTATACCCGAACAATGTAAGTACTACTTTTCCTGGCGTCATGTTTTATTTAATTGCCCATCTAATTACTTTATTATTTATATTATTAAATATATTTTATCAATTTGTTATATTTACTATTGCATTTGATAATTCCTAAAGTGTACGAAAATTAATCGCACGCTGGCGCGCGTTTCATTTTCGCTAAAAAAATTTTTTTTTTTTTATATATAGGGAGTTATATATTAAATTCAATCTTATAAATTAATTGGAAGTACAGGTCAAATTCGACATTATTCAATTAATGATTATAGATCTATTTAAATTAGTTTTATAATGAAATCTGTTTATAAATTTATTTGGTTTTATAACGAATTATTAGTAATTCAATTTCTTGTGAACAATACTTTTTGGTACTTTCTATTTTCGTTTATTCTTTAGACGTTTTTTAGACACACACAGTTAAGTAAAAACTTTATTTTTCAGAATTAGTGGCATTTTTATTTACTTCTGGATTAGAATAATGAAACTTTATATATTCTGTTGAATCAGATGACTTTAATACTTAGAAATCTTTAGTTTAAAATTGATTTTAAATATCAGCAAGAAATTGTTTACGTTATTCTAACCTTAAATTTACAGTTTGAGAGACATTTTCAATATAGATTATTCACTGGAACATTGACAAAAAATGTACCAGTGTTTAAACAGCTTATAACTTTAAAAAAAAATTAATTTTTTTTTTTTTTTGTAAATAACTTTAATAATGAAAATTTGAAGTTTTTTAAAGTTAATAACATTATATTTTCCACATTTTATAAAAAAATAATATTTTAAACGTACGTTTTAATTTTGGATTCGCTCTCTATAGCGCAATAAGAACCAATGAAAACTATGAAAAAGCAAGTGTTCATTCTGAAATTTATTTTATTATTAAATTATTTTAATATATCCTTAAATAAATTTTACATAATTTTAAAAAAATAAACCTTCAAAAATATTAGTATACCATTTGATTTTGAAAATATTTACTTTAGCCTTAATTATAACACTTTAAAGTCGAAAAAGCCATTCACTAATGCCTGTTCATTCACTGGTACAGTCACCCTATAAAATTTTTTTTGTAATAATGACCGAGAGTTCGCGGTCATTTCAAAGATATGTGTTAACTTTGTCATTGTCAAATAAGTACACAATCAAGATTCAAATTCTTAATAATCCAAGATAGCCGAGGTACGAAAGGCGCAAGTAACGATCCCGAAAATTTGGATTCGATTTCCGACCCGGGGATAATTTATTTTCTTCTAAAATTTTACATTTGAAGTTTTAAAATCCTGTTATTGAAATTCAATGACACGTATTGTAATTAACTCCACTTACAAGTAATAGAGATTCATATATATAATTCTAACAGTGTAGTTACTTTTAGGTCCCCGATCGATGACCTGATTTGGAGAGCCGTGTCTCCCCCGGGGAACCGCAACCTGTGGCATCACGAGGTGATGCACCCTTCCGGTATTCCTTTGAAGCCCGAGGTTAGGTGCATTTGGCGTTTGGAATTTTCCTTCCACCCTCAAATTGCGACTTGGATGGGTCGAGGATTTTGGAAACCGGTACTATTTAGTTTTTACTTATGGGGGGGGGTTTTATCTTTACGATCATTTGCATACGCCCTTGTAACCCGTAATTCTTTTTCCTTAGCTTGATTACACAAATCCAAGGCGGAAATTCGTGAGGGGCCTGTATGTTGCTCAGCCTGACTCAATCGGATTCGTGTAAGTGTACTAGTTTTTATTACAGAAGGCACTGCCCTTGACATTCCAGAAACCCGATACTCTACTACCGATTATTGATTTTGTTCTTAAAATAATTTTTTTTTTTTATCTTATCCATAGTAATTACGCTTGCCTTCCCCGATTTCCACCGACACTTGGAATCTGGGCCCTAAGTGGGGCCTTAAAGTTGGTATTTGTTCAAGAGTATCACCGACGCGAGGGGCATAATTCTCGCTGTTTCTATTGGGAAATTGTAAGTGTTTTCTTCCCGTTCTAGTTACTGAGTATGTGTATCTTTTTAACCTTGGTTGAATGTTATTTTTTTATTTCAGCATACCACGAGGGCCTCCGAGGCGGAGAAACACAGACATCGGTATTGAAAATTGCGCTAGATTTCGTTCTATATTAGTTTTGTTTATTTTTATACTTATTCTACTCTACATTTATGATTAAAATAAATCAGATATAAATTAAAAAAAAAGGTTTTCACTACTTTAATTGCCTGGTTCTTATAAATTTTTCGTTTTCGATATGGTTGAAAGCTTAAAGCTATTCAAAGTTATAGCATTAAATTAATATAAATTAATTTAATTAATTGTCATATTAACTGTAATGTACTTATTATTTTCTTTATTTCCTTTATCGCATTTCAATGTTAATAATAATAATAACAAATCTAATTACATATTCATAATATTCGTTTTGTAATTCAAAGAATTAAATCTTCAGTCGCGCTAGTTCATTCAATTAGGTAACTGATACATAGACGACTTCTATATTACTCATGGTTTTAACCTCCTCTATACAAAATTAGGGATGTTTTTCTCTCATCATTAATATTATAATATATAACTTGAGATTCTTGAAATTCTTTTCGACACAAGAATACTTCGACTCAACATTTTCGATCAGCAATCCATTTAGTCGCTAGACCGTTACGTCACATTAGCAATTTTAATCAAGTTGCTTCTATACTACTTAATGAATTACGATAAGGCTATGGTGCGTCAACTTTGCATAACGTGTTACAACTAAAATTAAACTCAGCTAACTCGTAGGTTTTATTTTCCTTTTGTTAAAATTCCAATTGTTCTATTATTCCGGACTAATTAAACTAGAGTTATTTTTATCTGGTACTTATTTAATATTTCATAACTTCATTTCAAAACGAACAACTGCAACTTTAACAAAAATTAACAAGATGTTCAGAAAACTTAGTTTATTACATACATGAGTTCTATTTAAACTGGCTGCAACTCCTGGACAGGTAGTGCCACTCCAATCCTTGGCATTACCTTCGGGGTGGAACTACTCGTCGAGGAAATTGAAAGATTTTGGGGACCGTTAATTGGTTGGGGGGGGGGAACACACTCCGTTTTCTCACTAGTAACAAAACTGATCACATTTCTGGCTGATTTATCACTATGGTTCGTTAGTGTTTCGGTGATCGGGGAATCGATGCCTTCAGTTGAGAGTGTCCTTGTATTTCCCATGGCCGAGGACGATCTCCTGTCTCCCATTGTGATGTCCATTTGGGACTGGGGATTGTTTCTAAGCCTTCTGGAGGACCTGTCAGAGCTTCTGGGGGAATTGGTTCTTCTTAGCTTGTCACGATTTGGGAAAACACTAGTCAAAACATTGGCAAAGGACTTAAGCGGCCTCCTGCAGAAGTACAGAGCGGCTATTACTCCTATTAGAATCAAACTTCCATAGGATCCGTACGTGATGATGGCTTGACCGGACTGCAGGTGCCTTTGGAGCGCAAAACTTTGTAATTGTTGCTCTAAATCATCCAATGTTTTTGAATTTATTTCGAAAGTCGAGTATTCTCCTGGAGCCAGTGTGTCATCATTCGCCTCCACCAAAGATTTGGTTAACAAATGTCCATATTTTGATAGGATGGGGGACAATCGAGACAAATTCAGGTGCATCTCGGCCTCGTAAATCACTTCTGTTTTTCCAGATTCCGTCGTTGTTGCAGGGATCGTCACATCTCTGGTCTTGATTGAACATCCAGGGGCTAGCTTCAGAATTCCAACTCCGCTCAGTGTAACCGTACTGGGTTGGATCGAGTGACAAATGATGGTTGACTCGGTTGGTGCGGCTACTGAGTACATCCAACCTGCCATTGTTGGTAAGGGTATCCAGTAGGATTCAGGGCTGGTTGTCACTCTGATGTCGCAGGTCTTCAGTGCTTCCTTCGTTGGTCTGATTAGTAGGGATACTTCACAGGAAGGACGCTCCTTAACTTCATAGATCGGTGCACCCTTCAGGCAGGCATGGTAAGCTGCGGTAGCCCTACAGTCATTCCAATCTTGTTCAGTCAGCATTAGGTAGAGATGCTGACCCTTGTCCACCACCAGGTAATTGTATTTTGATTTAATGTATGCTCTTCCAGTTCCATTTCCGATTACTTCTTGAGTAGTTGGGAGTGAATGAATGCGAAATGTCTGATAAATATAATTTTCTAGGAGAGGCACATCTATCAGGATCCGGAGTTTGTGGTCCTCACATAGTATAGTGACAGTGGAGACCCTGATAAGTTCATCAATACTAATTCTCGGACCTGAAATAGGAAAACTTGCATCAGACAGGTTTCCTCGGATATCTCGTAGGATTGGCTCCAGCTGTTCTGAGGAAATAAGGTCTGGATGAAGTTGACCTCGCCTGGCTTGATGTACAGCTTCCAACATGATGGATGTCACTCTTATATTATGGTCCAGACCCTTCCTCATTGCATACATGAGAGCGAGCGCTGCATCCAAATCCTTCTCCTGAAATTTAGAATTTGCTTCGGCCTTCTCCACCAAGGACTGGAATTCGTCGTGTAAATTTTTTATTTGAATGCTGTGCTCTTGGACTCGGGAGTGCAAGGAATCCAGCTGAGACCGGACCAAGTGCGTCTGTTTACCCACGAGGTGCGAAAGGTTTGCTTGGGCCTCATTGAGCTCGTGAATGGCAGCGTCGTAGTGCTCTCCATCGTCATAAGTCAGTACTCCTGCCACCGGTCCAGCTATTCTCCCTAGGAATCCGAGTAATGGACCAGCTCGTCGAGTTCTGAATTGGGAATTCATCTTTGTTGGTAAGGTCGTCTTAGTATTTTCTAACTCCTTGATTTGGTCTTGAAACTTCTTTTGGAGTTCCGAGGCCACTTCCCACTTGTCTTCCCATTGGAATACATCTAACCATCTACTACAATATTCCTTTTCAGGTGGACACTGGGACTGCAGCCGCTCTCGTCGGGATAGCAGATCGTCGAAATAGTCACGCTGTTTTCCTACGTCCAAGAAAACGGCGATTCTCCAATTACCAACTGAACGTCGCGTCTCTCCTACATGCTCGTAGTACACTCCGGAACTAGAGTTGAATGGAGTTATCTGGTAGTAATCGGTAGAAATGGTTTTTCCCGGTTGGTCCTTGATCGGAATTGCAGAAACTATTGTCGTTTGGGACAATAAAAGCATAATTGTTAGTTCCATCGTCATCATCAACATCACAGTCGTCATCGTAAGGGCGGTAAACCTGAAAATTGTTCAAATTAGTAAAAAAAAACAACTTAGTAATAATCATAGGTGGGCAACCATGACCTTGTCCTTGTGCTTAGTAAATCTTTCACCGAATTCGTTTTCCAAGACTACATTATTGTTTTCGGTAAACCCTACGATAGTAAATGGACCGTCGGCTCTTTTATCGAACTTGTTGGTTCTGACTTCCTTGAAGACATAAACCTGATCGCCTAACTTGGCATTTAATGGTCGCGCGTTTTGATCATATTGTTGTTTTGATCGTTCCTTTGCCCTAACCAAATGTTCAGCTGCAAGGTTTTGCAACTCATTCATGCGAATGATGAGGTCCTTTAGGTAGGACCCATAAGTTTCGACTTCTGGTCCCTGAGGAAAAGAGCTAGGAATTCTGGCCTCGTGACCAAATACTAATTCAAACGGAGTGAAATTAGTTGCCTCATGGGTCGACGTATTATAATTAAACATCGCAAAAGGAAGCAGACGATCCCAATCGTCAAAATCCTTTGCGTAGTGTTTAATATAATCCGTCAACTCAATGTGGCTTCGTTCAAGGGCTCCGTTCGTCTGCGGTCGGTACCCGGAAGTTGTTAATTGTTTAACCCCGAAAATTCTTTCTAGTCCCCGCATCACGGAACCCACAAAACTGGGTCCTCTATCCGTAAGAATGCATCTAGGAGCCCCGTGATTTGCAAAAAGATGGGTGGCTACAGCGTGAGCAATAGTTTTTGCCTCAATATTTGGGATTGCAACAGCAAGACAATACTTGGAGAAATTGTCTTGCATGGTAAGAATGTGTCGATTTCCATTTGGAGTTGTTCTTAATTTTCCCACTGTATCTAGCGATACTTTATCGAATGGTTTGGCAGGGGTGTCAGTAATCAACATTGGCTCTCTGGTACGGGCCCTTACTAGCTTATTTTCAAGGCAACTCTTGCATCGACGAATAAATTGTGTAACTTCATCGCGCAATTTTGGCCAGTAATATCGTTCCCTTATCCTCAAATAGGTTTTAGAGATTCCTTTATGTCCTCCAATCAGGCTAGAGTGATATTCAGCAATGATTTTTGCACGTAGCTCGACAGGGGGTACTTCAATTTTACCGTGGCAGATTGTTATTACTACATCGCCACCGCGGAAAACGCTTGTTATAAACTCCGATAGTTTGCTTTGGGGAAGCGCTCCTAATAAGTCTCCAGTGCTTGCCATTCGGCATGTTCCTTGGTTTCCTGCCTCAAGGGCATTTCTTAAATTCTGCAGTCCAATAGTCACGTCCTTCCAACGAACGTCATCAAAATGCCGTCTTTTAACGACAATTGAATAAGTCTTAAATGACCCGCACGGAGTGACATAGATTTGACCTTTTACGGGTTTACTATCCCGAATGTCATGTAGGTCAATTTTTTCGGTAGCAATTAGCAATTTTGAAATTGAGTCTACTGGCTCACAATCCTCGAAAATGAAATGGGCATAGTTGCTTCGTCTGAAAGTCAGCGGTTCTGTCCATTGGTTCACCACATTCTCATGAATCTCTTTACTTGTAGAAATTTGCGATTGTATTGTTTCTTGGTCAGGATCTGAATGCTCGGGGGAAGAGGGTGAGGACGGGGGGTCACAGTACGGGGCTTGTACGTCGATAACCGAGGTTCTGGGTGACGTACACTCCGTCATGTGTTCATCATTCCTTGCTTGCAATCGCCGAGGTCTCACGCTCGCTTTCGCTTGAGTTCCTAGCTTCTGTAGATATTCTTGTTGCTTAGGCTCAGAAAAAGGAGTCGATTGTGCTTCCGGAATCTTCGAAGGGCCTGGCGTGTCCAATACGCTTCCCGGGAATTCCAGTTGTTGTTCTACGGACTGCTCAAAAATTTCTGGGAGGTCCTTAAACCGAACAGCACTACGAGTCCTCGATGAAGTGGGGTGACTAGTCAAGGGCGTTCCCTTTGCTGCTTGCAAAGAACCCTTTTCTTCTTCCACCTCCTCTTGCGTTGGCTCTTGATTCCTGCCCTGTGCCGCTGCACGGTCTCGATTAAAACGTTCTATGAATTGTTGTACCCTGTCTGCAAAGGCATCATCAGCTTCGGAGGTTTGATCGAGTGCATCCCGGTATTCAAGATGCTCCTGATCATCTTCTCCGTCAGAGACATGGTGTTTACGCGGAGAACCTTCCAGTCCTTCATAGTCCCATAGTAGAGTGTTACTTGTGGGTTCCGAAAAGTCTGTTTTTGTGTTCGCAAGAACTCCTTCAAACCTCCGAATTGACTCGTTAATGCCCTCAATTAACCTATGTCGTTTTTCCTGTAGTAACTCTGGATCTTGGGTGTCGGAATCCTCATTACCACTATCTGGACGCGGATGTCCCTCTATAATTACTTGCTCGGGCGGTAGTGGTTCGGACTTTGTTTCTGATAAGGACGAGTCCTGTCCAGGATCCATTTGAGTACCCTCTCGGGCCAGCTGATCGGCGTTTTCGTTTCCAACAATACCCTCGTGCGCTGGGACATGTTCCCAAACGACATCAAGTGGTCCTATCGATTTTAGGAGTCGTTCGTAAACCTTCCTATTTTTTACAGGCTTGTTTTCTGTTGTTTTCCACTCGTTCTGTTGCCATTTAGGCACCCACTCCTGGATGCTCTGTACCAGGTATTGAGAGTCTGTTTTTATTCTCAATTTGTTGATTCCTGCTCGGCGTGCCTGCCTGGCAGCTGCTGCGGCAGCTTCTATTTCTGATGCATTGTTAGTCTGTCGCCCTCTATATCGTCTAGAGATGTTAAGGGGATGATCGGGTCCGAACCAGACTCCAATGCCTGCTTTTGGACTCATTCCTCCATTTTCACAGCATGCGCCGTCAACATAGACATCGGTGTAGGAATCGGCTTCAGTCGTAATCCAAGGAGGAGGGTTTTGTTTTTTCGTCTCGTGGGCATGGGATTTAGTCTTGGTGGTTCTAGGGCTCACAGGAAGATGCAGAAAAGCACTGTGGCTCTTCCGGAACACGGGGGGATCTGACTCCTCATCCTTCTCCTCATTGCTGGAAAGGTCGCTCGTGGGAGAAGCAGAGTCGTAAGATGTGAGAGGTTCATTAACTACGGACCCTTTTCGAGGTCTTAGTCGGCTAGCGATACAACTTTCGTTGATACCAGGAGATTCCGATGGCTCTGTGAGGATGTTAGACTCAATTTTGTTTGATTCGGCCTTCTTTATAGTTCCTCTTGGTCTTCCGCGAGGCCTAGGGGCCGTACCGGCAGTGAGGGGAGGCTTCAATGTGGTTATAGGCGGTAGATCCTTAGTGGATTTCTTCTTTTCAGAACTCGTGCTGGGTTCCATACCGCTATGCTTTTTGAAGAGTGTAATCCTGAGTTCTGAAGCCTTGTTTGCTCCAGGTAACCGTGCTGTTCCTCCCATCCTTGATGCCCACTGGGTGGAAGTCGTGCCAGCTTCTGCATTCTTAGAGTTAGTAGCTTGAGGTTCCTTAGTTGATTTCGGGCGAAGTCCTTCCTTCAGACTGCTAGTTCGCTTAAGTTGTCGATCCGAGGAGGTGGTCTGCTGGGGTCCCTTAGGGTCATTATCAGAGTCCTTAGGGTCGTTCGGAGCACCTTCTCTCTTATGTTTATTTGTTGATGATCTAGTCATTATCAAGATTCGATGGGGTTCTTTTTGTTCACATTCGACTGTCATGGTTTCACTAGGTTTGGTTGGTTTCAGTGACGGTGGCTCGGCTCGCTCGGGTACCGATTTTCTAACATCACTGACTGGATTGGTGGAAAGTGCTTCTACAATCCTATTAATTTTGCCCGATTTATTTTCAAACTCATACTGGTAATTCTGAAGCCTCAACCGCCATCTTTGAATGCGAGGCCCAGGATCATCAATATAAGTCATCCAGTGAATGGGTTCAAAATCGCAAGCCAATGTAAACTTCCGACCGTACAAATATGGTCGAAAATGTTCAGTGGCATATAAGATTGCGAGGCATTCCTTTTCAGCTTTTGGATACCTTTTCTCGCATTCATTTAAGGTTTTCGAGAAGTATGCAACGGGCAAATCAATACCGTCCTTATTTTGGGTCAACATGGCCCCCATGGCCTGATCTGATGCGTCACAGGTCAGTTTGAATTCCTTGGCAAAATCTGGATAATGTAGGATGGGTTCTTGACAAAGATACTCCCGCAGGCACGAGAAACTGGCCTCCTGTGGCTCTTCCCACTTCCATGTAGTGGTCTTTTTCAATAGTTCAGTTAATGGTTTGGCCAATTTCGCATAATCCTGAATAAATCGACGGTAATACCCGGAGAGCCCTAGGAATTGTTTAATTTCCTTAGGAGTCGTTGGTCGAGGGAAATTTTTTATGGCGACTATCTTGTCAGGGTTAGGTTTTACTCCTTCCTCACTTATGATGTGACCGCGGTATGCTACTTCCGTTTTTAGAAAGTCGCATTTATCTGGTTGGAGTTTTAAATTTGCCTCTCGTAGCCTGCTAAAAAGTCGGCGGGCTCGTTTGTCATGTTCCGCGAGGGTTTCCGAAGGGATAATAATATCGTAGAGGTAAACTACGGCTTCTACATCTAGCATACCGAGTAGTACTCCATTAAGCAATCGTTGGAATGTGGGTGGGGCATTTTTAATTCCCATTGGCATTCGATGATATTCGAAATGTCCGTTGCGTGAGGAAAAGGCCGTTTTGTGCCTATCGTCAGGATGTGTCTCGATTTGATGGAATCCGCTCGCAAGGTCTAAAACCGTGAAATACCGGGCTTTTCCGAGCCTTTCAAGGACCGATGTGATGTTGGGGAGGGGGTAAGCGTCTCCGATAATTTTTTCATTTAACGCTCGATAGTCTACCACTACCCTCCACTTCTTTTCACCAGAGGCGTCAAGTTTTTTAGGTACAATTAGGAGTGGAGCATTGTAAGGTGAATTGGAATGTCCAATTATTCCACTGTCGAGTTGTTTTTGTAGTGCAGCATCGATCTGGCCTATTGCCTCGTTTGGTGATCGATACTGTTTCCTGTGAATGACCTTGTCGTCCGTAGTTGGGATTCGGTGTTGAACGAGGTGTGTACAAGTGAGTGTTTCTCCGCTCAAGTGGAAAATGTCTGCGTAATCTTCCGCCCATCCCATTACAATTTTTCTTTCTTCGGGGTTCAAGTGGGAAATGTGTAATGCATTTTTCACTCTTCTAACCCGGTCTGCATAATTTCGTTCTAGATCTGGGGAAAGATTCTCACCTCCCGAATCCGTGGTTTCCTCACCTGAAAATTTGCAAAAATCGAATGGTACTAGTTCTTGTGGACTTAGGTGAAGGTCAATGTCTTCCTCGGTTGTGTTTATTGCCATCGCGTGGCACGTTCCATCATTATTGGTCACTATTGCTTCTCCCAGAAAAAGGCCTGGAGGTGTCTTGATCCTTAGGAGATATCCTTCCTTTAAATCAGACCCGCCAATGTCTATTGTTACGGGAGTCCGTGTCCTGGAGCTTATTCGAAAAACTCTGGAAAAAGGTTTTACCTCCGCCCTTAGGGACTCCTTAGCCCTACGTGACTCTTCGTCAATAAATGGAATAGGAGTGATCGGATTAGACACTGTGACCAATGCGTTGTGTCGAAAAGAAATCTGTGCTTGTTCCTTACGGAGATATGGTCTCCCCAGAATACCATGAGTTGAAATCGGAAAATTATTCCGAACTACATGGAACTCTACCGGTTGTCCCAATATCGTAAGGTTGATGGTACCCAATGTTCGAACTGTGTGTTCTGTTATTCCTTTAACATCAGTGCACTTGTCTCTGACAAGTGTGAGTTCAGGATTTAACGCACACAGTTTGATAAGGTTCGTGTCCGAACCCGGGTCCACAAGGAAGCTCATTTTCTTACGTCTAAATTCCGGTGCCTGTAATTCTACAACTGGAGAGTCTAGTTGAACGGAGGAGGAGTCCTCGGACTCTGCTCTTGTTCTAAGGACCTTACTGTATTGTCTGCGAAGTGCACACTCCTCTGACGCTGGGGTGTTGGACTCGCTGTCGCGTCGGAACGACGAGCCTGGGGAAAGTTTAAATCTCCTTGACGCGCGGGGGATACGGCCCTAGGAGGAGTGGCACTTTGTTTATAATCCTGTTGAGGTCTGTGAAATTGTGTCGGAGGTGCATACGTTGGTCGCACATTATATGGTGGTTGTTGCGAGGGGATGATTTGATTTTGAGCCGGAATTGAATAAGCTGGTGCAGTAAATTGAGGCATCATAGATTTGTAAAATTGTGCCAATTGCTCAGGGGTGAATTGGAGTAGGTTAGAATTGGTTGATTTGACGGAGTGATCTTTATTTCCGTCCGACCTTCGTTTTTCCGTGCCTCCTGAACCTTCCAACTGTCGTGAATAAGGGCTAGGTGGGCGAGGTCTTTCGTTCGCTTGTACAATATGATATGAGGAAACCCTGGACTTTTCTGAAAATTTTTGTCTTTCCTCGGCGCGAAGTGCGTGTTCGAGGGCCTCCTCTAAGTCGACGGGATTCCGGGTGTCAACGAAAGTTGACATTTCTTCCGGTAATCCCCGTACGAATGATTCCAAAGCGCAGTCTACTACCGGTTGCATGATTAATTCGCTTTCCGCAATCGGTTCCGCGCGCCCCCTGGGGTCGGTGTCAAGGAATCGACGATTGTATCTGGCTTCAAGTGCGTGTTTCGCCCCACTAATTAGACCTTGTAACCTATCATAGTAATCTCCTACAGTTTCCGACTGTTTGAGGCGAAGTGTCATTATGCTATCAAAATACCATTGGTATTTTTTGGTTGGCGCGAAGCGCTTCTTTAAATGACTCAATAGGTCGGCTATTTTGTTAAATCGCTTTTCTCGACAACTTTCACGTGCAGCCCCCTTTAGCTTGCTAAGTACGGCTTTGACAAATGCTGGCTCTGCTGTCTCGGAAATAAACACGGCCCCGTTTGATACGTCTTGCACGAATTCTCTAAGGGGGGGGTTTCGCCCGTCGAAAGTGGGTATGTGGTAAGTGCTCTGCTGCAAGGTCAGGCACTCCAGGACAGAGGTCATGGCCGCGCTAGTGTCGTTGTTTATAGTTTGCTGTGGTATAGAAATATTCGGGGTGTCCAATCCACTCTGTATGTTAGTTCTGTTGAACCCTTCACCGGCTCCGGTGTCCCCATTATTGCCGTCGGTTGGCATTTTGACTATTATTGTTATGACAAAATTATCTGATTATAACTGAAAAAATTCAACTCAATTTCTTATGAGATACTCGGGAAATATACACAAACTTTCGTTGTTCTGGTGTTCTACAATTCCCAATGCCCCTACTCAAGATAATTTTCTCTAATCCAAGAGGTGGTGATTCGTCGCCACCGCGGAAAATACTTATTATTAATTCGAAAACGGAACTATGATGATACTGGAGTCAATATTCGCAAAAATAGTTCGCGCTTTTATAGAACTTTCCTATCTCTAAATGGAATCTGAGTCCGAATCAGATTCTGATGACATCACTACTTGAATAGTAGGGGTTAACAACCTAAAAGGAGGGAGCAATCTTTCCAGAATTTCTTCTTCAACAAGCATAAAACGAACTGCCGCTGCAATCTCGGCGTCAAGGTCTCCTTCCTCCCTTTCTTCAGCTAGGGCTACTAAATTTGTAACAGTTGGCGTTGGGGCGGGGGGAATGTTTGCCACAATAGCCTTTTGAATCGGTTTAACCTTTTCAACTGGTAGGGGCTTCTGGTATGGGAAGAACAGATTGTAATAAATCTTAGAATGTTCCGGAAGCGGTTGTGGACCAAAGGGTGGAAGTTCTGGAGATTGTTCTAATACGGTTGGTTTCCTGGAATGCCTTTTTCCTGATCGCGTTGTTTTCTTTTTTGTTTTATTCTCGAGACGAGGTTTTTTCTTAGGAATTCCAGACATTTCAGCCGATCATCGTGAGGATCTTTCTTGGAAACCTTTCGATCATAAATGAGTCACAATTTCTGACAACTCAACGCGTAATTTTCCCATACAGAAGATCTTACTCGTACACCTCCCCTAAGTCTCTAGAGATGGAAGGTAATCTTGTTTTAATTTCCTTCAATCTCGACTCAAGGTTGCGGAGGGCTTTTCGGAATCTTCAACACAGTACTAATTCAGCGAGTACGTCGCGGCTTTTTTCCGAAACAATGGATTGTTTCTTAAGCCTCAGGTCGTGTCAAATTCAGAATCGTCAGGATGCTATTGCGTAAAATCCGAATTTGCAAGTCCCACAATTTTTGCCAACTCAACGCGTAGTTTTCCCATACAGAAGGATCCTACTAATCCCGCTTCTCTGAATATCTAGAGTTGAAAGAGAAATATTTCGTTCTCTTCGATCTCAATTTCAAAGTCGCAAGGAGGTTTCAGATTCTCAACACAGTACCAACTCAGCGAGTACGACACAACATCAAAAGATAATTAGTTTTATCTATCAATGTCAAAAAAAAACTTGTGAGCCTTACAATTCAAGCTATAACACTTTCCATTTCGGGATGGTCACGACTCACGGATCAATTGCCTAACTTCGATTCCAAATGGGACAGAGTTTATAGGAAAAGACGGAATGTTTAGATGGAGCTATTGCGTCGATTATCGCCTGCCACTAGGAAGTCATTACTTCTTTTGGTTATTTTCT
The DNA here is from genome assembly GCA_037103525.1 of Ganaspis brasiliensis. NCBI lineage: Eukaryota > Metazoa > Arthropoda > Insecta > Hymenoptera > Figitidae > Ganaspis > Ganaspis brasiliensis. Next base: position 368,177 of record JAZKLR010000499.1, read on the forward strand.
TTTGATCGAAGAATTTCTTTCTCTGTTTTGTTTAGAAGCTCCTCAAAAAAAACATGAAAATTCTTTCCAACTAGTTAGTACTCTTTCCGAAGGTTGGGGTCATTAGATGAAATCTTGGAAGGGGGAACTACTCCTGAGATGGAAGGAATTTCTACCCCGGTTTTGGGTTCACTTTTAATGGTCTGAGATTCCAATACTCTTAATTTTCGAAGCTGGTCTGTTCGACGTGTCCTTTTTCCTCTTTTTCGGATGTTATTGGGCATGTCGCTGCATTTATTGACAATAAAATTTTTGTTCGGGTTAAAATTGAAAAGAGAAGTGTGTGACAAAAATTTCTTGTTTTGGGAACCCAATGGTTCGATTCGAGTACCTTTTAATATTATTCCGGAGCCATGTCTACCAGCATTACATTGCGGAGACTCGGCTGCCAGGATTATTATCAAAAGGTTTTTCTTTCTCACAATTAATGGTTGTGAAACGAAATCAATTTTTGAAATGGCAATTAAATTTCCAATCAATGCATCGAATTAAAAGAAGTGATTGGATTCGAGCACTTGTTTGAAATTTGAATTTCGAAAGGACTAAAAGATTTTGAATTATTCATCCGGAGCCTTGTCTACCAGCAAAAATATGCGGAGACTTGTCTACCAGGATTAATTTTAGAATTTGAAACTATAACCTGGATTGTCCGGTAAATTGTACACAATCCTCAAAAGTGACGTCAGCGTCATTTACGTTCCAGGAGTCTCAGCAAGGGATAATAATCATTCGTCGAGAATCTTTGCAGAAGAACGACAACCAATATAAAACAGGATATATGTATTATATATATATATATATATATATATATATATATATATATATATAATTACTTAAAATAAATTATTAATCAACCTTTGAATCCTTTAATCAGAATTAAATCTTGAACTTTAAATTTTAGGTGGTAATCCGGAGACTTGTCTACCAGGATTATTATTGAAAATTTGAACAACTATAACTTCGAATTGGCATGCGGTAACAAGTTACCGTGCAGAAAAGTAACGTGGCCGGCAGCTATGTAGGGAAGACCCCACCGCTGCCACCATCAGCTTGTTACAACCTAAGTTAATTAATTAAATAAATGTCCCTTAGTCACAATGGTTGCCGGAGGAACCAAGCTGCCGAAATCGAGAAGAGTTAACAACCCAAGTCCGTTGAAATTTTGCAGGATCGTTGACCTCAAAGCATATCTGCCGTTCCACGCATCTTACCCTCTGAACGAATGCTATTAAAGCAGTTGATTGAATAAATACTTTCTTTAATCGGGTAATTGAAGAAAACCAGAAATATCAAAATTATTCCCTTTTAAATCAATTTATTTTATCTACTTTATTTCTACGGATACAATGTTGGTCATAGGCATTCTTATTGTATGGATTTCGCAAAAGTACAATATCTTTAACTCTCAATAAATACACTAAAGAGATAATTCAAATTGAAACGGTTATCACTTCAATACTTTATGCATTTAGAATTATTTAGCAAAATACAATTGACATTAAATAAATCAAATAAATTCTCCCAATATTCTATAATTAGAAGAATTTAGAAAAATACAATTGACATTAAATAAATCAAATAAATTCTCCTAATATTCTATAATTAGAAGAATTTAGAAAAATACAATTGACATTAAATAAATCAAATAAATTTTCCCAATATTCTATAATTAGAAGAATTTAGAAAAATACAATTGACATTAAATAAATCAAATAAATTCTCCCAATATTCTATAATTAGAAGAATTTAGAAAAATACAATTGACATTAAATAAATCAAATAAATTCTCCCAATATTCTATAATTAGAAGAATTTAGAAAAATACAATTGACATTAAATAAATCAAATAAATTCTCCTAATGTTCTATAATTAGAAGAATTTAGAAAAATACAATTGACATTAAATAAATCAAATAAATTCTCCCAATATTCTATAATTAGAAGAATTTAGAAAAATACAATTGACATTAAATAAATCAAATAAATTTTCCTAATATTCTATAATTAGAAGAATTAAGAAAAATACAATTGACATTAAATAAATCAAATAAATTCTCCTAATATTCTATAATTAGAAGAATTTAGAAAAATACAATTGACATTAAATAAATCAAATAAATTCTCCCAATATTCTATAATTAGAAGAATTTAGAAAAATACAATTGACATTAAATAAATCAAATAAATTTTCCTAATGTTCTATAATTGGAGGAATTTATTAGCAAAATAATCTATATTAAGTAAATTAAATAATTCTTCTAATATTCTATAATTAGAAGAATTTTGCAAAATACAATTGACATTAATAAATTAAATAATTCTCCTAATGTTCTGTAATTATAGAATTATTTTCTTTCCTTGTTCTGTAATTATAGAATTATTTTCTTTCTTTGAACAATTGATTTTAAGTTAATAGCTCATTCTCACTTACCCTACCGAAGAAATTGGTTTTCTCACCTACAATTTCCACGGGCGAAGATGTTGTGATAATTACAATTATCCGTAGTTTGACGTGCCCGGTAGCACGTGTGGTTCCACCACCTTCAAAGACAGCACAGGTAACAACTATACGACTGGCCAGTCGAAGGCAAGAAAAAAATCGTGGCTATTTGTTCTCAAAAATAGTCGCAATTTTCTTCTTTGGAAAATGCACAGGACTCTGTCGGCTACGAGTATCCTTCTCCGTTATTCTTTTCCCTTCTTTTTCGTCCACAGCAGGCGTTCTTGTCACTTGCCAAAAATCGACCTGTTTCCGACACGAGGACGGGCTTAATCTCGACGTTCCTTTTCACTCAACAATTCACCAGGCCAGAGCCAGGAGAGGTGTTGCTTGATGAGAAAAGAAACTTGTACTGCGTTCGTTATTTTCGCTTGATGCTCCTCTACATGTTCGGTCTAGACTCTAGGTGGGGAAAATTTGATGAATTGGATATTTTGTAATTTTTTATTGGTGCCGGGCCGGGTCTGTTGCTACGTTGAATTCTGCTGAGGCAGAATTCTTGAAGTTCAATAAACCGACCTAAGTCGACAATTGAAACTTCTTTTAAGACGCATAAGTTTTCTTTTCATTATGGTCTTTCAACACTGCTTACGATACAATAACCGTACTGGTGCAATTGCATTGCAGAAAGCAATTGGATCTTTAATATTTGGCAATCGCTTACACCACATAATACAACTATGTTCGTACCTGTGTTGTCTTTTGTTTATTTGTTATTATTTATTTTGTAGACAACAAAAGCCCATATTTATGCCCTTTCGGCTATTCAGGTTGTAAGTCAAATTGTCAATAGAGTACGAATCTCAACATTATTTTGCACATCCACGTGCTTTTGTTTTGATCCGTCACTCTACTCTCAATGGTGGACTAGAGGTGAGGAGGAGGTAGGGGTAATGAACAATTATGGCCGCCGAGTCTTTTCACGGACAAATAGTGGAGCATGCTGCTTTGCGTATGTGTTCGTTCGCGTATTCGACAGAGTCCTTGCCTGTGTAGGTACCCCGTAGTGCCTGTGAAGCGGTGGTCTCACACATGCAAATCGTGACAATTAATGACTTCTCACTACTATTCTTGTTCTTTCTTTACATTTTGAGATCTATCATGCAACATTCACTCCCTTACAGTTTTCTCAAATCCATGCGATTGTACTATCTAATTATACTAAATATACATATATATTTATATGCCTACAATGTATTATTATATACCATTAATTATATTAATCATGCATTGTTACATACATTAATTATATTAAATATATGTAATGTGTTATCATCATATTTTATAAGGCATTAATATATAGATACATACATACATGTACACATATACACACATATATAGACATACATATATATATATATATATATATATATATGTATAAACACATATTGCATTCATCAATTATTTTAATGAAATTCAATCATAGTCTAAAATTTTCTTTACATTACATTTCAATGATTGATTTCATAATAATAATAATAATAATTGACAGCAGAATGTTTGAAATTTCAGTAATTAAATTTTGTTTAAAATTGTCTATAGTAAAAAAAAATTTATATTCCTAATTCCAACTTTTCCATCCGAGGTTGGGTTGAGTGCCAAGAATTTGCTGACAGACATCCTGACGGCGAATCGGGTGTCTGCAGCGGCCATCTTGGATTTGATGAACCAAGATAAAGTTACGATTTACTTATAACAATATAATAGAATTTTTTTAATTCTTGGAAGAATTGAAAAATACATTCATATTAATATTCAATATAATAGAAATTTTAATATTAAGCATGGTTTTACGAAGCACATTGTTTCACAGTTGCAATACCAAAAGATTTATCAATATCTTTAAATGATAAGTATATGTTTTCGGAATTTTTAAAATTATACTTTTGAAGCATGAATTTGACACTTATTTAATATTTATATTAATATAAAACTAATTTATCCAAAATTTTGTATAAATCATTGTAATATTATAACACTTTCTTGTTAAAAACAATTTTAGTATATTATTTGTTTTAAACAAAATTATTAAACAATTTATTTTAATATTAATAATATTAATATTACTAATTAATAAAAAATTCTTAAAACAAAATTATAATCTTTATATATAATTTTCAAAAGATTAAAAATAACAACAATAAAATAAATGATAAGTTCATGATAATTTTTAATATTTTAACTTAGATAAGCAATTTCTTTATCAATAAATATAATTAAGCGAGTGTTAGCGAGCGAATTAACATCGCTAGTTATTTCTTAAATAATGGTCAGAGAATAATTTATGGATATCAATTAAAAAATAAATACAATAGTGTCGGAAATTACAAATATATAATATCATTTTTATATGACGTTCAATGGGACACTCATTTTTTGGTTAAATTTACATAATAGTAGTTTTTTATAAAAAAGAAATGAAATAATGGAGTCACTATATTAAAAATATCGGGTACTAAAACCTAGACTTCCGTACACGATACAAAAATATTTGCTATGTTAAAAAACAAAGAGTTCCAAATTGGTACATATACGTATTTTTACTTGTAAATTCAAGGACAATATTACAGAAAATAGTACATCTTTATTTCTTTTTTCCTAAAAAATGGATCATTCCCCAGTCTTATCTGCTAAACAATTTAACTTAAAGATATAAAGTTTGGCACACAAATGTATTTACTTATGTAGATTACAGACAAAATATAGGGATGGTGGTGATAATAGCTATGTCTAGGATATAGCAAGACGTTTTAGCAAAAAACATTAAAAATGCTCAAAAATCGTGGTTTTTGCTCAATTGCGCTATGCTAATCACACCCAATAATGTTCTCTATATGATTATTACTGTAATCTACACGTCAAACTATTCAAATGCACCAAATTTGAGCACCTTAAGTCTAGTTTAACTAACAAGGGGGAATAAAAATGCATTTTTAGTGCATTTTTGTTAAAAAATAAACCATTCTCCCACCCTGATTTTCCAAACTATTTGACTAAGAGAACTTAAATTTGTCACACAAATGTATTTTCAGTCGCATATTACAGGAAAAATATGGAGAAAGTGATAGACTATATCAATTATACAGTCAGAGGTTTTAGCAAAAGTGTATTAAAAATGCTGAAAACTCTTGTTCTTTCATTGACAACACTATGAAAATCACTTTCAATAGTGTTCTCTATATTTTTTCCATAATATACATGTCAAACTATATATGTGTACCAAATTTTAGTATATTAACTCAAAAACTTTGGAAGTTAAAGGAGAGGGGCAGGGTCATTTTTATGCATTTTTTATAAAAGTCGTGATTTTTAGCTCGAAAACACTATGATGACCGCCTCCATGAATGTCCTCTATATTTTTCCTGTAATCTACACATCAAACTATTTAAATGTACCAAATTTCAGCACTCTAAGTTGGTGAAGTTATTCAAATTTATTATTTAGAATGAGTACTTAACTTTATAATATTTTTTATTTATCATATAATAATATCCTAAAATGATTTTACTAATTCAGTGTTCGTATAAATATTTTTACTGGGAATTAAAAAATAGTGTCATGTACCCTAAGATGGACAGGCCGCAAATCTCAATATATTTATTTGCATATGTTCGATTTTACATTTTTTTCAATAATTTTTTGAGCCAATTAATTAAAATTTTTTATTTTCCACCATAAAATGTGATGTTATCGTTAGAGAATTTGATATATCGATGTTTTTCGATACTTTATTACTTTTTACTGTTAAGGTATTAAATTGAAGTTTTTAGAAATGTTATTTCTTGATAAATTCCGTAAAATGATTAAAAATTATGTAGTTTAAGAATTGTTAGAATTGTTAGAATTCTAGAAAGCATTGTTAGAAAAAATGCTATAAAAAATGTTTATGTTCAAAATAAATTTTATCTCTGTGGCCACAAGTTACCTTATAAATTGTATTTTCATCCGGTATAAAAAATTTTAATATTTGGAATCTACAGCAATAAATGAAACGCGTGTCCAACTTGGGGACCTCTCCCTTACATTAGTGCGTGGTATAGAAGTGCATGGTAGTGAAAGTTATTAATGAATAGAACTTGAGTGTGTATAATGTGGAAGTGAATAATGCTAATTATTGTGTATTTTTTATTAAGTGTTTATAATAGAAATGTGTTTAATGTGAAAGTGTATAGTATTAATATGCTTATTGTTTATTAAGAGTTTGTGTTGAATAGTTCTTAATACGGTGAACAAAAAGTGTTTATTAAAGACATGAACTGTAATAAGTGATAAATAATAAATAATAAAGAGACTCTAATAGTAAAAATACAGTAAAAATTAAATCTGAAAAGTGACAGTGATTAAAATGAAAGTGTGCAAAATGTGTTGACTAAAATAACAATATTTATAAAGTGTTTAAATTTTTTATTTCTTTCTTATTTTCAATAAAGTTAGTGTTATGAAATGCTAAAAGTGTCCATAAAATGCGATTGTGAATTCATTAAACAAGTGATTAATAACTGTTTAATAAATAAATTAATTGTGAATGTTTAATAAATAGTAAAGTGATTATAATGATTATAAAGAGTCGTTGCAGTGTAAAAGAAGTGTCAATAATATAATTATATAAAAGAGGTGATATAAAGATATGAGAAAATAACATGAGACAATGATATGAAATAAACAGATGAGACAATGAGAGAAATGAGGTAAAAATATAAGATAATAGCATGGGACAATGTAATGAGATAAACATGTGAAACAATGAGAGAGATCAGGTAAAGAGATGAGATAATGAGATGAGATAAATAGATATGAGATAAACATATGAGATACAGAAGCAAAATAACATTAAGACTTGAAATATAAAGATACTTTGATAACATGTAGGATAAAGTGGTCATTATGGAGTTAGATCGTGTGTAATAAAAAATAAGATTAATTTTTTGCTAATTTTTTTTAAGTTGTTTTTGAAAAATGAGTTCTCAGTTTAAGAAGAGATATTTCAATTTAAATGATAAATATTATGATATTATTCGTAATTGGGAAATGCTAAATGACAATCACATGAATAAGTTTCAGAAATTATTAGAACTTGCATCAGGTGGTAGTTTTCAAAAACAAATTACAGGATATTTAGAAATGTTAGATGAAATAAAAGCAATTAATAAGAATAAATCACATATTCAAATATATTTTAGTGGAAATCGACTTTTGGATCATTGGATTTGCACTTACTAAGATAAAAATGAACTTTTTGTTTATGATAGTCTGAATGAAGGTTGTTTAAATAAAGATCAAAGAGAATATTTATGCAGGTTATATCCATTTAAACCTAATGTAGTTTTTTAAGAGTACAACAACCAAATTTTGTTGATTGTGGTGTATACGCCATTGCGCTTGCTGTTTCTTTATATTTTAATATTAAACCTGAAAATGTTGTATATAATCATGCTTTAATGAGAACTCATTTGTATATGATGTTTGAAAAAAATGTGTCATCTCATTTTCGCATAATTTTACAAAATTGTTTAAACTTGGAGTTGGCAATATCGAATAAATAAACAACAATAATTTACATGTGAGGAATGTAAAAGATGCGACACAGAAGACAAAATTAGATAATCAAACTAATGACGGCTTTACAGAAATGAAAGGAGATAGTAGTAGTCCTTCATTACATACAAATATAGGACAGAAAAAAGTTGTTAATATTCCTGACTAAGAAACTAAAAAAAGCAGTACCAAATATAAAAAAATGTATTGTAAAAGACCTAAGTTAAAAGGAGAGATGGGAAAGAGAGACAAATAACAAATATGGAAAGTGTAAATAGTGACAGAATATATAAATGTTTGTAAGAAAAAACATGTGGAAAATGGGTCAAATTCTATTGAAGTAGTAAGAGAAGGTAATAATTATGACATATTAGAAACAATAGTAGTAAGAAGATGATTTTTATCAATTCTAATAAGAAAAGTAGAAAAACTAGAGCAGAATATCCGAAAGAATATAGTGTAATGATGAAATTAAAACGAAAAAAATTGATAACAAAGAACAGAAATATCAGTTATGCAAGATGTATGTTTAAGTAGTCAAACAGATTTAAATTTTTCTAAAAAAAACTCATAGATAGTGCTGTTAAAGAAGAAAAGAGAGATAATAATTCTGACAAATTAATAATTTCTAGCGATTGTAATGGGACAAGTAAAAAAAGTCGTGAAGAATATCAAAAAATGTTGAAAGTCAGTTAAAGTATCTTAAAGAAGTAGGAGGAGATGATAAGAATGAGAAATTACAAAGAATAGTGTGCCAGGCAAAAATTGTTAACACCTCTAATCAGAAAATTAAAAAAAAGTAGAGGAAAATATAAAAAACAGCTATCGTCAAATATTGACATTGAAACAGAAGATGTGCCATGATAAGGATGAAAATAATGAAATACTATATTCAAAAATACGCAGGAGAAAAATGTAAGGATTTGTGATAAGAAAATGAAAAAAGTTACGCAATATACCAAAAAAAATAACGTAAAAGATTTAAATTAAAAATGAACGTAATCGATGAGGAAAAAATAGATGTTTCGGCACATACAAGTAAAAAAATGGAGACATTTATGCAAATGAAAACATTGATATTCGTGATTTTGCGTATGCAGAAAAAAATATTAACAGCATACATGTTCCAAGTTATAACGAACATTATCTTGGTAAAATGTCGTTTTTTTTGCAAAAGATGCAAGGCTAAACATTTTGAGAAAGAAAAAGTTCAAAGGAAATTAACTTTTAATTATTGTTGCAGTCATGGTGGTGTATCGTTCCATTCAGAAAAATACCCTCACGAATAAAAAAATTGTTAGATGGATCTCATAAGATATCTGTCCATTTTAGGAATAATATAAGACTTTATAATAATTCATTTGCTTTTGCATCTTAAAATGCCAATGTAGTTAATTTCAATAATAGAAGGCGGGGACCATTTTGATAAAAAATTCAAGGGGTTATTTATTATCAAATCAACAATTTCCTATTTCCTGAAATGGATAATGATCCATCTTTTGGTCAATTATTCCTGTTAGATCCAGAAGAACCAATTTGCTATAGATTAAACAAACATGACAACTTAGATGTGGATATATTATTTAGTATTGACAAATTATTCAGAGATTGTAACGCATATACAAAGTCTTTTTTGACGATGTCTGAGATCATTGAAATGGAAACTGCGTTAGCAAAAAAAAAATTATGAAGAAATTCCAGAATTACAACTAATGTTTACTTTAAAAACAGGATTGGATGAAGGAAAGTACAATTTTTAAAAGTGTAATGAAGTTGTTGCTATTTTTAATATGAATGCTGAAGGTTTAATACCAGAGTCTTATGTAACTATTTATAATACATCGATTAAACAATTGCAATTGGTTAGTCATTTAGATCCAAATGTTGAACCTTGGATATATCCTATACTTTATCCTCTAGGAAGCAAGGGTTCGATAGTCTCGATATGATTCGTACTGATAGTGACAAACCAACCAGAAATCAAACTGTGTCCAGATCTGCTTTTATAAAATATAAAATAGGAGTAAGAGATCATACCTTCAATTAATTTTTATACGGTGGAAGAATGTTTCAGCAATGGTTAGTTAATAATTATGTCAAAGTTGAAAAAGTTAGGTTACAATTTTGTATAATTTTACACAAAATTAAGAAGTGAAACTTGCACAGGATTAATTGATCTTTTAGATAATCAAGAAATTGAAAATAATGTACATGTTGGCAAGATGTTGATACTGCCTTCAACATTTATAGGATCACTTCGTAATATGTTAAAACAATATCAATATGCAATGATCATTTTATGTAGCTTTTCATGGTAGACCAGATTTATTTATTACAATAACATGTAGTTCAAAATGGAAAGAAATTTAAAAAAATTTATTACTTAATCAGTCAGCTTCTAATAAACCTGACACGGTAGCAAGAGTCTTTCATTTAAAAGTAAAAAAAACTATCGAAACTATAGTAGATGAAAAACTATTTGGACAAGTAAAGTCTTATGTTTATGTTATTGAATTTCAAAAGCGCGGTTTACCACACATTCATTTATTGGTTATATTGGAAGATGGTTCTAAAATATTAAGAGCAGAGAGTGTTGATCGGTAAACTTTTTAAAGTAAAGTTTGTAAATGGTATTAGGTATATCATAATTTTTTTCTAATTATTCCTCATATTCTTCATTTTATTCTTTATCTTTATTTTATTTAATTAATTTTTAATTAATCAAAATTTGCAAATTGATATACACGATAAATCAAAGATCACATCAATTTAACTTTATTGCAATGTCTTCTTATTATTAATTTTCTTCTTTTATTATATTATGTATTTCTTTTATTTCACATAACTATACAGAAATGAAACATTCTTTTAAGAAATAATAAAATTTGGCATGCGCTTTTTTTCTAGTGTTAAGAATACAACAAGAGGTTTTAGCAAAAATGCATTAAAAATGATCAAAAATCTTGTTTTTTCCTTGACAACGCTATGAACATCACCTTCAATCGTGTTCTCTATATTTTTTCTGTAATCTGTACATCAAAATACATATGTGAAACAACTTTCAGCACCCTCAGACAAAAACTTTGGCCGCAGCTACCCGATGGCCGGTGCTACCCGACCCTCCCCTAAACAGTAGAAGATATAAAAAAACTGATATCATTTTTGGGTTTCGTTTCAAAAGAATATGTCTTATTCATATAAACATATAAATAACTAAATTATTGAAAAGCGAATATAAAATTAGAATAAATAATATAAATAATTTAAAATTGAAAAAATAATTGTAAAAGAACTTTTCATTTTATGAGAGGGTAAAAGCATCATAAAATTCTTCAGGGTTTAAAAGGCCATAGAGTAACCCTAATAAAGACTTAAACTGTTAGGTTTTTTTCTAGGTACGAAATCATTCAAATCGTACCTCAAACGTGACTGAATTCATCTAGGTATTTTAGCCAGTCATTTTTAAGGTATTTTGTATCGGCTGAGGGCCTGCTTCAACGCGTACAGAACACGAATTTCTCGCACATATGTGGTAGAAAATAGCATATGCACCTCGGAGGCCGATTTTTTTCTCGCACAATATTCTCTTGAAAAAAATACGGCCTTCCCTCCCTTGATGCATAATATACTATTTTAGTTGTACATTCGATATTAATTCTTTCGGGCATTTAGCTTCAGGTAGGTTTTTTTTCATGCAAACAGCTTTTAGTATGTAACATATTTAAATTGATTATGTTACCTCTATTGAATTTGTGGTTTCGTTCCCTTTAAAAAGGCCACGAATATCAGCAGTATTATTGTTTAATTTACTGCTTCCTTCCATTATTGATCTAATTTATTATCCATGTATGGTAGATCAAAAGAAGATCTCTCAACAGCAAAAAACCTAAAATTCAAAAAGATTATAGCTAATTCCTAATTTTTAAAAATTTTCTTTAAAGGTTATACAGCAACGCGACGCCCCCCGTTGATAAAGTGTTTTTTAAAAAGCCAGTGTAATAAAATGTTAATTTGAAAAACAGTAGAATAATGTTAAAGCAAGGTTATAAAGAATGTTATACAGAATGTTATTGCATATTTGAATTAATAAACAAGTGCATCCATCGTTCGGTCCAATTAACATGTTATGACAAAACTTCAAAAGATATTTGATTAAACAAACAGTTTAAAAGAAATCATATCCAACAAATTTAATTATAAAAATGACATTTCTTTGTTTTTCAAATTAACATTTCATTACACTGGCTTTTTAATAAACACTTTATCAACGGGGGGCGTTGAATGAGATTATCCTCAGTAGACATCCAAATTTATCGTTACTGTAAGTTTGCAGCAAGTTTCCAGAATGAAAATTTTTTTTAAATAATTTCTTTTTAAATATACATATATTGTATCTCATATCAGAAAGATCAAAAAAATGTACTGCGCAGCCGTAAGTATGTACTGTAGAATTCAAAAACGCAACTCACAAGTCTCGCCAGCTGGCTACAGACTTGCAAACCTTGCACAGTAAACTTTCAGCAAGCTTTCTGTAAGCTCTCATGCTATAACTATGTCACGAATTTAACATTAAAGTATTTTCGATGCTAATTTTAACATAATTGTTCATCTAATTTTTTTTTTTGTTCACATTATGGGTCCAGTATGGGTTTATTGTACACATTTTCAAGAATTTATTTTTTATATTAAAATATATTTTTATAACCTAGTCTTTTTATACATAAAAATTTATATTTAAAAGTACCAAAAAATATTTATTATTATTTTTGATTGGTTATTGCTGCGAAATATCTGCTAAAGTTAACTCTAAAATTTACTGTCCGACACGATATCTGAAGATTTGATTATCTAAAATAAAAAAATCCAGTATTTTCTTAAAATTTAGATCTGTAGTTATGGTATGAACTAAGAACTTTCACCTCCGATAAAAAAACAAAATGTCGGTTGTTAAAAATGTTAACCCTATTTTTACAACATAAAATGTTAATAAAATGGGTTTAATATTAATGGATAACTATTTCCGTAGTTCATGCCAAAGCGGCGCATGCCTAGAAATTTCCTGAAAATTTAAGCTCAATCGGACCAATATTTTGACAAAACAAAACTTTTTTTTTACATTAGTTATATTTTAGCCCGGTAAAAAGGATAAAATAGAAAATAATTAAAAATTGTAAATTTTATCTTTAAAATACAATTTTTCTAATTACTCTGAATGAATGGATTTTTTTTAAATTTCAATGTCTCCTGAAATAATAAAATTTATGGAAAATACATTATTTTTTGTATGTCCAAAGAAATGTGAGCAATATAAAGTAAATTAGATTGCATATTGTTTTTTATAGGCTCTTCGCAGGTGCTGCAAGAAAATTAGTAATTTTATTTTTGCCAATATATTGCAAAGAAAAATGAAACTCACTCTGTAATAAAGTGTTTCGTTACTTAAGAGTTTAAGTATTATTAGTATTATTTTAAATAAGTTGAATAAAGGAAATTAATTAGTTAAATATCTGCGCCTGGGTTCGACTTTTCTTGAGACGAGCCTGATTGACGTTTTTCCGCTAATAAGTAATTTCCCTCGTAAATTTTGGTTGATTTCTTGGTCGTTGAATATTCTGAATTCGGCAGTCACCTCTCCCCTTTTCCATCTACGCCAGTCGTCAGCTTTCGCGTTATAGGTTCAAATCCGCGATCAGCGTGACAGACAATCCTAGACAAAGGACGGACAAGAGGGCGGAGAGTGGATAGGAAGTCGAAGGAGAGGAACTATTTTTCCGTGAACAACGTACAGCGGGACGAGAGGAACGATGACACGTGCTACTTTACTTGTAATCGGGCGGTGAAACGTGTAATACGTATTGAGTTGTCGCGAGTATATTTAGTGATTATAAACTATTAGAATATAAGATTAGTGAAAAACTTTGAATTACCTATGATAAGGACTGGTGTTTGAGGAAGTTTACGGATTTGAGTAAAACTATATTGTTTAGTGAGAATCGTGTTGTTATTTTAAATTGGTTCTTGTGTATAAAACCCTTCTTTTCTTCAACGAAGGCGGTTGGAGGTTGCGGTGTCTTTTACCAGAGTGCTGTCTAGAGGATTTCGTCGAGGGTGTCGTCGAGTTGGTCATCGAGGTGGTCATCGTTGGTAAGTCGAAATCATGTCTTGGTGTCAACAATTTTGCGAGAATCGTCGATAACATCTTCGTGGCCATCGAGGGTGTGATTCCCGTGGAATCTCCCCTGAGGCTGTTTTCTCGTAAGATTATAGTGTCGTTGTCGTTCATGAAAGTAAATTCTAATAATAAAGTAAATTGGCCAGTTATTGGGTTTTAATTCAATTTAAAACTTTAATAATAAATTACTAGCACTAACAATAGCGCGCTATGCGCGCTCTTTTCTTTTACATACGTACTGGTAAAGACCATAGGTTAAGAAGAAACTGAGTTTCACCGTTTCTCTCTCTCTCTCTTACACACACACACTCCCTCTTAAATTGCGAAAACAATAACTTTTTAAAAAAGATTAAAAATATCAATCAACGTTAGCAGCAGTTCAAGTAGGTGCAACCTACTTGAATCTACATTTTACTAAAAATTTACCTGATTATACAAATATACTTCAAATTTAATTTTATTTCTAAATACAAACAATACACCACGTGCTAGGTCCATCAGCGTTCGAGCGAAACCTTTCATAATTTTTCTGTTTCTCTCTCTCTCTCTCTCTCTCTCTCTCTCTCTCTGAAATTTTACCTCATTATACTAATATTCTTCAAATTTAAATCTTATTTCTAAATATAAACAATAGACCTCCTGCTAGTCCAATTATCGTCCGAACGAACCCTTGCATAATGAGGGTTAATAGCTTTAGGAAAAGAGGCGAAAATTTCGAACTTTAATGGAAAAGAGAGAAAATTTGCCTTTCTATTTCTCATTACCTGCAAAAATATTTGCTTCTCACTCTCTCCAAAAAGAAGCATTACTTTCTAACGGCCCTTCCTGACTCATCTAACGGTCCTTGGTAACTCATTTGCATATAACTTCTTTCTTAGTAAGGACACTTACAAATGGCGCCCAAGACGTGGGGCTGTTTCGCGGGAGAATAAACGACAAAAGTGCGCGGAAAATTATCATCTGCGCCTTCACACAAAATTTGACAAATTTGAAATTGTGTTTGAGAAAAATTGATGATATTTTTCGGGTTGCAATGTTGAGAAAGTGGCTCGATTAAAAGTCTTTTTAAGTGTTTGTGTTCGGAAATTTTTAAAGTGATTCGGTTGGTTAAATTTGTTAAAAAAAGTGTGAAAATTAAAAGTCGGTTTATTTTTTGTGTTTTAGATTTGAGAAAAAAGTCGGTAAATAGTAATAGATTGTGGTGAATTTTTTATTTTATTATTTGATCAGGTGGATCAAATAATTGTGAGAAGTGTAAGTGATTTTTGCAAATTAATTTAATCCTCAATTTCGCCGGAAGTTGAGAAAATTTTGCATCTGCTAAATTAACTTCTTGAAATTTTCGCGAAATCGGATAAAGTGTATTGATTTAAAAATTTAAAAATTTAGTAAATCAGAATTTGCTAATTAAGAGTGATTGTTTTAAATAAGTGTGATTTCATTTAAAGTAGAGAAAATTCTGTCAATTTATTTAACGAGTAGAATTCGCATACCATCTGCGCCAGCGCGTCAATTATTTTGGAAAATCTTTAAAATAATTTTCCGTGAAATATTCGTTAAACACCTTGTGTTCGCAAATGGTGTAATTCGAGTCCCATCTTTTCTGATAAATTAATCCGAAGTAGCTATTGGAGAATTTGTGGCTAATTAAGAATTAATAATTTTTCTTGCGTCTGATTTTTCATTTGCGCCTGGAATTTTCTAATTTAAAATTATTCTGGTAATTTTTATTATTGTGATTATTTCTAGTTTTTAGTGAATTTTGAAGAATTACTGAAAATTTATTTTTATTAAATAAATAATAATTTCAACTTGTGGGATGTTAGTAATTGGTAATTTTTGATCAAATTAAAAAGGGGGGAGGGGTAAGGTATTAAAATTTTTTTTGCATTTTTTTTATTTAAAAACATACTATCTCTAGAGTATTGTGTTAAAATTTCGAGTCAATCAAAGCAAAATGGACAAAGTTATGAATATTTGAAGGTACGTTAGTCTAGGCTTCAAAATTCATGTTTCTTATTAAATAATCAGCTGTAATTTGTTTATTTTTAAATTTAAAATATTTTCTAATACACTACTTGAATCAGCGATTTCTGAGCCACAAGAAATGTCAAATAAAAAAATTTTTAAATTGCGTTTTAATGATTAAAATCAATGCCAAACTTTAAGTACAATTCTTGTACATCTGGTCTTTAAATACGTTTTTCTCAAAAACACTTTTTAAAAGTCGGTGTTCACTGCCATTTAAAAACTACATGACTGATTTATTTCAAACTTGGTAAACACTATCTACATATAAAATACCTCCCCCCAACGTTGAGTTTTAGAATTTTTTTTACAATTAGAGGGTTTTTGTCGAATTTAAATTGTTCTAGTTAAATGCTCGCTTGACTCTAGCTGTTATGAGTCCGAGTCATATCCGTATGCGCGCGCTCTCCCTCTCAACTCTTTAACCGAAGCTTCGATCGTGTGTTCCTTTTGATCGATATCGCTTAAAATAAACGACCGTTAACTCAAGATTTCTGTGTTCTTCTTGACTACATCCTGCCCCACTTTGTAAGTTTGCTAACAGGTTATGGGTCCAGCAACGATTTGACTGCGCTGGATGTGGTTTAAGTGACATTTATCAGAAATTCGGTAGACGCGTTCGGTGTGCTCGCGGCGTGGTTACACGGCAGCCATTATAGTTTGTGCCCAGGATTGTAACGAGCTGTTAACGACGAGTGAATACGAAGTGTAAAGGATCCTGACGACTGTTCACCATGTCAACGACAACAAAAAAGGTGATCAACCGATGTAGAAGAGCTCTAGAGTTGGAAAACCGGGATGCAGAGGACCGCGAAGTTGAGGTCCAGGTGAAATTGGACGATTCCTTTTTCACGGCAATTTTTGCCGGAGGAGAGACGATCAGTTTGAGTAAGTAAAGTGTTTTACTTTACGACAACCAGTATTTATTTGAAGTTTCCTTTTTAAATTCCATATAATGACAGTTTTCAATTTTAAATAAACGAAAAAATTTAACTGGTTTAACGACTGTATATAACCTAAAATTCTACGAACGATTTATTTCTCGAGAAAATATTTTAATAAGAAAAATAACGAATTAATTAATTCAAATTACTCATTAACTTAAAATAAACGAGTGTGTGATCAAATTTAATATTGCAATATAATAATTAAACGAATTTTGAACAAAATAGTGAATATAAAATCGACAGTCGGTCAATACTTTCCCTACCTTATCTTTTATAATAAGGTAAATAAATTTCCGCTAGATGACCTGTAACTACTATTTGTTTACAATTGTAGTTTGTAATTTTCACGATTAAAACAAAGTTCGAATTGTTTAATTTCTTTTGAAATTAAAGGAAAAATAAATTAATAAAAACAATGTACAAAATTGAAATTTCTAGAAATTTAAATATTTCAAATTGTTTATTTTAACGAGTGTTTTTACTTAACGATTAGAGTCAGTGTACTGAATTTATTTTGTGAATTTTATTGAAAGATATCTTTTGAATTTATTGTGTAAATTCTCAGTGTACACTTGAGTTAATGAAATATTTGACGTCGTTAAAATAAAGTGCTTTTATTAAACGAAGGACCAGTTATTTGACGAAAGTTTTTATTTTTACGAAGAGTTTTTATTATGTGAAAAACTCAGACAATTAATGACAGGTTTACTTATAAACGATAGTATTATCTTTTATTTCATTTTAGATTTATTTTAATTATTTTGACGATCGAATTTATTATTAACAAATATTTTTAGGTTTTCAAATTTCTGTTATTTAAGACACATAAAACCGTTCTTGTGGGTTGTTCCCGTCTGATGGAGTTGTGTTCATTCCTGAAGACTGACAACAACTAGGTTTGTTTATGTGACGCTTGGTAGTAACAAGTATAACGAAACAAATCAGTTCTGATTCATCCGAACATGTGTTCTGTTTTGATGTTTCAAGAGCAGACTTTTACTTTCCCACGACCTTTGCCT
Organism: Ganaspis brasiliensis; assembly: GCA_037103525.1. NCBI lineage: Eukaryota > Metazoa > Arthropoda > Insecta > Hymenoptera > Figitidae > Ganaspis > Ganaspis brasiliensis. The sequence goes on from JAZKLR010000499.1 coordinate 386,417, forward strand.
TAATCAACGGCTGTGTATTTTGAAACTTATTTAGAAAATTTTATTTAAGGCAAGACTTCGCTTCAGGACGACTGGGACGAAATAGTTAAGGAAATTAAGGAAGTGGAGAAATTATCCAAACCACAAAACGGCGACGTCCAAAGCACCCGAGAAACAAATCCAAGCGATTTTGTGGCCAAAAATCCAACTGGTGATGTTTCTCATACAAAAGAGGATCAAACATTATCGGAGAACAAAGTCGTGTCCGATATCAATGAATACATCGAAAGCATTGAACAAAATTCAGGTTATTATTAAAAATAAAAAAAAATAAAAATATATATAAAAAAAAAAAAAAAACGGGTAGTTAACGACTGATTATGTTTTTCTTTAACGAATTGGTTAATGATATGTATTTAAATTACGATGATGTTGTCGACAAAAATGACAGTTTATTCATTTGAAATTTTTATCTGGTAGGTGTGTCACCAGTTGTTACGCAGAGTGGTCCTGAAATCAAAGAAATAGTTCCTGATTGTCCAGACAAAGAGAAAAACATCCCTCAAATTGATCCGAATCACCTTGACTTGACTTCCGACTGTTATAAAAATAATAAAGACGGTTCCAAAAATTTATCCGACAATGACAGTAAAGAAAAATTAATTTGTAAAACGAAAGTTGTTAACGACAGTCTTGGAAAAGAAAACAACTTAAAAATTAACGACAGCAACGGGTTTGAGAAAAACGACAAATCAACTAACGATAACGAAGAGGGCGCCGTCGGCGGTACTCCAAGATTAAAACGACAGTTGAGTAGTGACGAGAATTTAGATTTGGGACATTTCGATTTGGGAACACGCGAGGAACAATTGAATTCCAAAATAGTTCAGTTGGAAAAAATGATGAGCTCAACCTTGACCATGCAAACGCAATTGCAAAGCAGTATGCAATTATGGCTCCAACGATGCAAACAAGAAAATGAGGTAAAAAGACCTAAAATTATTAACGATATTGTGATGCCCAAAAATTTTAAATTGACGACAGTTCCAAGTGTAGAAACAAATTTGCTCGGTCCTAGTAAACAATTAATCAATGACAGTAATCCGACAATTACACAAATTCCCACGACAGTTAATAACGCAAATAATTCGAATACATTCGCGAATCAAGTAAAAGAAGCAATTAAAATCGAATTAATCGGTAAAGAAAGCGGGATTAAACACGAGTATAAATTGAATTCCCAACTTAAGTTTGAACATTTTTACGAGTTTTTAACGTCTGAGCTACGAACGACACATTTACTCTATGTCATAGACAAGACAGTTACTCCACCGGAAGGACTAAACGAAAAGTTAAAGGATAAACATAAATTTAAAGTTCGGGATATTCTTATAAATCGAATCGATAAAGCCTTTCACACACGAGTTTTACATATTAAAGATCCAATTGAGATTATTAACAAATTGCGCGAGTTTAAACGATGTGAAGTGAATTTAACGAGTGTTACTGTACGAAAGCAACTTTATTCGATTCAATACGACGCGAGACGAGAATCCGCGGTAAAATTTTTAGACCGTTTTGAAGAAATCATTTTAAATTATGAAAATATTCCTGATTCTAATTCATTATCCGACGAAGAGAAACGCGATGCACTTTTCAATGCAATTTTGGCTCAATTACCCGAAGTTCAATCCGTTGAATTTATGACGAAAAATCAAACTGGTAAAGGATTAAGTTTTGATGCCCTAAAATTATTTGTTATACAGGCAGAAGCAAATCGCTTGCAAGCTGCAAGCAAGAACCATCCTGGTTCGAAACCAGCAGCCATGGCTTCAGTACAGTTTGCGAATTCTAATCAACGACAGTGGGTAAACGAACGGTGCTACGAATGCGATGATTACGGGCACATGAAAAACCAATGTCCCCGGAAAGGTCAAGGTTTGCGCAAATGTTACGAGTGCAACAAATTCACCACTCACAAAGCTTTTGAGTGTGAGCAACGACTGGCTAAAGCCAGAGGAAGAGGCAGAGGCCGAGGCAGAGGCATCGTAAATAAGTACTCCAATCATTCAAACGATAAGTCAAATTTCCCTCTTCGTGCTAATTTTAAACGACAGTTCAATCCTCAGCCAAACCGTGGCAAAAAATACTTTAACTCTTTTAGACAGACTTACGATAAAAATAAATATTCTTACAAAAAGAACAATGACAGTAAATTTCAAAATCGATCCGTTGACAATAAAAATAATTTGCAATCTCAACAAAGACAGTCACGAACTGGTACGAGTGAAACACCAAAAGTTGCTCTCACAAAATTGCAGAATGATAAAAAAGGTACGTTGAAGAAATTTGTATCTCCGATAACATCCTTGTCAATGTCCGATACTGTTTCCGCCTCCGATACGAAAACAATTTCGCCAGTTTATCTTTATGATCTTTCAAAACCAAACAAGTTTGGTAATAAAAATCATGATTATGTTTCGTTTATTGTAGATACAGGCGCGACTGAACACATTACAAATTCGAAAAATATTTTCGAAAGATTAAATAAAATCGAATTGAATGTTATTAAATGCGCGAATAAAGACAGTAAAGCCGATTTGATTGCCGAAAGTAAAGGAAATATTAGCGTAATTTCAAATAATAACAAATCCTTTGAATTAACCAATGCAATTTACACCGATTCCATTTCTGAAAATCTTCTTTCGCTTCGACACCTGGCAGAAGCAGGTTATTCCGCGCTTTTAGACAATAAGCACATTAGCATCTTTAATTCCGAAACAAAAGATCAGCTTGCAACCGGGATTTATGAGAAACCATATTGGTTTCTTGAATTTAAAATTGATAGAGAAAGTCTAAATGCAAACTCAGTACTTTCTGAAGCAACTATTTTTGAAACGATTGTTATTAATGAAACTCGCGAAGAAAATAACGAATCTCTTGATAAAAATATTATTAAAAATAACGATGAAACTAACGACTCTATTAATACGACCGAAAAAGATTTATCAAATAAATACGAAGGGTTAGGTAAAAATTCCGAAAAAGAACTTGACAATAAAATTCAAGAAAATTTTGAAAATATTCATAATAAAGTAATTTCCGATTTTGACACCTCCACAATAAAACGAAAAATAACGAATGTTGACGAATTGCCCGACATTGATGTTTTAGACGAATTTACTCCATTTAACGATAATAGTTATAACGAGTTTGTTAAAAAGAACAAAGGTATGCTTTGGCATGTACGAATGGGCTATGCTTCACTTGGCTATTTAAGAAAATTACAAACATTGTGGAAAGATAATAAAGACCTTCAGTCTGTAGTTTTTGATAACAATATCCTCGATTGTGAAATTTGCGCGCTCACAAAACTTAATAAATTACCCTTTCTAAACCAAAGAAATAGAGCTACACGACCGTTACAAATTATTCATTCTGATGTGATGGGAAAAATTTCTCCTCCTACACATCCTCATGGTTATAAATATATCGTTGTGTTTATCGATGATTTCTCGCGACTGGCTTTAGCTTATCCGATAAAGACAAAAGACGAAGTGGGTTTTTGCTTAGAAAAATTTATTAAAAGCACACGAAATTTACTTGGTACTGACGAAAAGATTTGCTATTTACGTTCTGATCAAGGAACAGAATTTATGGGAGGTTATACAAACGATGTGTTAATGCGCGAAGGTATTGAACGACAGTGTGCCAATCCTGATACTCCTCAGCACAATGGTGTTTCAGAACGTTTTAACCAAACAATTCAAAAGAAAATTCGATCTATTATGTTTGACTCGAAACTTCCACCAAACATGTGGGATTTAGCATTAGGAACGGCGGTTTATGTTTACAATAGAACTCCACATAAGTCGATTGATTTTGAAACTCCTTTGAGTAAATTTGCACCTAATTTTCATTTCGATTTGAATCAAATAAAAAGATTTGGTTGTTTGGCCTATTGGTCAATAACGAGAAAACCCGATTCAAAATTTTCGGCAAGAGCAGTACGAGGTGTCCTAGTAGGTTATACGACATCCGGTTACATCTTTCTTAATCCTGAATCCGAAAATTCTTTGAATCACGAAATGTTCGTTTTAACGAGAAAATTGTTTTCGGTGACAAATACAACAAAGACTCGATACAAAATTGGCCTCTCTCAGAAACGACTTTGTCTTTAAACGATTGGTTCATTAATTTTGAAAACAGTGACGAAAAGGATATTGCAAAAAATCAAAGCGAATTGTCAAAAACGGAGGGAGCTCAAACCAAGAAACGCGGTAGACCCCGAAAAAGACTATTAGAAACGGAGGGAGAAAATTCGAACGAAATTTCAGTAAAAGCAAAAAGAAGTAAACTCACTAGAGAACCTTACGAGACGCGTAGTCGGAAAATAGCGGATATTAGTTTTGCAGAAATTTCTAAAATTACTAATGTTTTAAATAACTATACCTTTCCGAGTATTGAAGACGAGTTTGTTAGAACTGAAAATAAAACAGATGATGAAATTTTATTTTGTTTTCACGCCGAAATCAATAACGATCCGTTAACATTCAAACAAGCGTTAGAATCTAAAGACAAAAACGAATGGTTGAAGGCGATTAACGACGAGCTGGAATCATTGAGCAAAAATAAAGTTTGGTCAATTGTAGATCGACCAGAAATTGGTATCAATGGTAAAAAGGCCAACATAATCGATTCGAGATGGGTATTTAAACGAAAATACGACAGTCCCGGAAAAATCAAGTTTAAAGCTAGATTAGTAATTCGTGGTTTTAAGGATACAAACTCTTATGACTTAAAGGAAACCTATGCGCCAGTATCTAGACTAACTTTAGTACGAACGGTTCTCGCAATAATTAATTATTACGATCTGGAAGCGTGTCAATTAGATGTTAAATCAGCTTTCTTGAACGGTATCCTTGAAGATGAGATTTACATGGAAATACCAGACGGTGTGGAAATTCCTCAACAATTACGACAGGTCAAGGTTTGTAAACTTCACAAAGCAATTTACGGTTTGAGAGTTAGTCCGAAACAATGGAACAAAAAATTCTCCGAAGTTGCTCACTCTTTAGGACTGGTCAATGATGACTATGAACCTTGCTTATTTACATGGCGTTCCGGTAATTCGATTGTCATTTTGTTAATTTACGTTGACGATATTTTGCTAGCCAGTAACGACCGTAACAAAATGTTAGAAATTAAAGGCAAGCTCTTGATCTCGTTTGAAATGACTGATTTAGGCGAACCTAAACATTATCTGGGAATGAACATTGAGAGACAACGAAATTTAAAAATAATGACAGTTACTCAGGAAAAATACATAGAGAAAATTCTAACGAAATTTGGTTTTGAGAATGATTTTCCGAAAAAGACACCCATGACAACTCGACAGGTAGCAAATCGTGAAAGAAGAGATCGAGAACAAGACGACAGTTTTGAAACTTGCGAAAAATCACTTGATATTCCCTACAGAGAAACAATTGGTAGTCTCTTATATCTGTCCGGAGCTACTCGTCCAGATATAACGTGTGCAGTAAATGTTTTGAGCAGACATCAGATTAATCCGACCGAAAACGAGTGGAATATGGTCAAACGAGTTTTTCAGTACTTAAAGGGAACGAAGAATTTAGGCCTTAAATTTATTGGTAGACAAAGCAATTTATTAGCTTATTTAGACGCGAGTTTTGCTGATTGCAAGTCTTCGGTTTCGACTTGTGGTTTTCTGATACGACTGTTCGGTGACACGATTGCTTGGAGAGCTAATAAACAGACATATGTCGCTCTGTCGACTTGCGAAGCCGAATATGTGGCTATGAGCCAGGCTTGCCAGGAAATCATCGCGATAAATAAATCTCTGATGAGAATTTCTAACGAAAGTTTTCTTCCCGCGATTTTGAAATGCGATAACAAAGCTGCGACGTTCTGTGCTAAAACTAACGGTGGAAATAAGTTAAGACATATGACGGATGTTCATCAGGACTATGTAAAAGAATGTGTTAAATACGACCGTGTGACGATTGAATGGATTTCGACTAAGAAACAATTGGCAGATATTATGACCAAGCCTCTTAGTTTCGAGATTCATGCTCAGTTACGAGATAAAATTCTTAACAATGACAGCTTCTGAAGGACATTTTATTTTATCATATACGACAGTATTTTTGAATCTGACCGCTAATTATCTTTACGATTGTTTTATAATTGTGTTTACTTTTAATTTTAGTTGCCAGTGACAGCGATTAGCCATAAGCCTTCCTGAACGATGGATGACTGGATTGTGTTTTAAACTCAATGATGGTGCCATAAACCCTACCTAAGGGATGCTTTAATGATCAGTATTTGAGAAGAAAAAGTGATCTCATTAAATTTCGATAAAAGAAAATATCTTACCTTTTTTTTGTATTTAATTTTATTTTCTTACAGTATTTATGTTTAAGTGTCTAGTATTATTTTTATAAAAATTTGTTATTTAACGAGTCAATCTCGGGAGGGAGTGTCGAATTTAAATTGTTCTAGTTAAATGCTCGCTTGACTCTAGCTGTTATGAGTCCGAGTCATATCCGTATGCGCGCGCTCTCCCTCTCAACTCTTTAACCGAAGCTTCGATCGTGTGTTCCTTTTGATCGATATCGCTTAAAATAAACGACCGTTAACTCAAGATTTCTGTGTTCTTCTTGACTACATCCTGCCCCACTTTGTAAGTTTGCTAACAGTTTTCCACTTACAAAATGGCGGAATTTTTCGTGAAAAATAACAATTTTCACTTCAAATGACTACCAAAACTTTAAAAATGAAAAAAATTATAATCAGGGACCGTTGGGGGGAGGATTTTACGATACTTTGACTAAATTTTAAAGGTTTTTGATTTTAGATAATTTTTAGCTGAGATACAGTGAACACCGCAAATCGTCTTTTTCCAAGGACGTTCTTGGAAACGCTTTCTCAGCGGCTTGTTTGTCAATATTTTAACATAAAAAAATTACAGAATGTTTTTTAAAAAGATACTTAATAACGTATAAAATGTTTAAATAAATTTGTTTTATCCATATTTCTAAAAAAAATTGTCAAAAAAGGTGTTTTTTTTAACGCTAAAACCCTTACTCCTTTACCCCTTACCCCTTACCCTACTCCTTTTTGTCACAAAGAACGACGTTTCGAACCTTTAGATATTGTCCGAATTGTGAGTAGATTCGAAAGATGATGGGAAACGGCCAAGGGGGGGGACAGACTAACCTTCCCTCCCAGTCGCAAACCGAAGGGAGACAATAGTGCCCCCACCATCTGGACCGGATGACGTTTTTATGGAGGTAATACCTATGGTGTATAGTGAGGATGTTCCTGAGACACCAGTGAATAAAGAGATTGCAGAGACCGTGTTAGTTTGTGATTTAGAGCAAGGAAACTCAGATGAGAACGACGTGACGAACCTGGACAGCATGAGGAGTGGACGGAACTCATGTCTCCTTGAAAGCCTATGTGAGCAGTCTACTCAACCATCTAACAGCTCCAGCAGTGCTGCTAGTGTGTATGGTACTCAAGTGCCTACAACAGAAAGTGGGACAGTAGAGCTACCACTTATTGTGAATAAGTGTAGCAGCGAGCAGTCGGAGAAACGGACGAGTGAAGAGGATTCACATTCTTTGACCACCAACAGCTCCTGCAATTCCAAGATTATTGATGGGACTAATCTGCCCCTGACGGAAATTGGAACAATAGAGTCGTCTGTTATAGTGTGTGAGTGTGGAAGGAGGATAGGAGTACAAAAGGGGGCAGAAAGTACACTTCCAACAGTCTCCAGTGGCTCCTGCACCTTTGTGACGGAGAGCAGAACTTCTACAAGCCCTCGTCATGAAAGAATCAGTGCTGTTGATGATCCAGCACGTCTTGTCCTGGGTAGGAGGGAAGCTGCACTGTGTGCAGCTGAACCTTGGTTCGAATATGAGAGTGTTGATAGCACGAGTGAGGAAAATCGTTTCTTCCTGAAAATTCTTCTTTGTGGTCAGCTATATCTTGCACTGTGGGATCCAGGTGCTACGACATCGGTTGTTGGTCCTCAGTTGGCGGAACGTTTTAAACAGAAGTTGATATCAGCTAGGGCAGCAATACACAGCACCTTAGGAGGTTCAACTGCTATACTGGGGAAATTGAAACTGTGGTTGACTGTTGATGGGGTATCACACCCATTTGAGGTGAAAGCTATTAATACGCTGTCGCATGACCTCATATTGGGCATGGATTTCTGTAAGAAATGGAAAATGGATACCCAATTTGGAAAGGGACTGTGGCGAGTGAATCAGCGTGAGTGGCATAAGTATGATGAAAGTACCATCCAGAGAAATAAAGATAATATTTTTGCTGAGTGTGCGGGAATCTCTGAGCTAACTGTAGACCAACGCTGACGAGTTCAAGAAGTAGTCGAGAAGCTAGTACTACCAGAATCGGCAGAACACGGCATGACGACGATGACGGAACATATCATCTGCGCAAAGGATCCAACACCAGTTAAGCATCGATCGAGACGAATTTCTCCGAAGATTCTTGAATGGGCCAATCAGGAGGTCAGAGAAATGTGTGAAAAAGGGATAATCGAGAGGTCAGAATTAAGTGTGATAAGGACTCGTGTTTGAGGAAGTTTACGGATTTGAGTAAAACTATATTATTTAGTGAGAATAGTGTTGTTATTTTAAATTTGTTCTTGTGTATAAAACCCTTTCTTTCTTCAACGAAGGCGGTTGGAAGTTGCGGTGTCTTTTACCAAAGAGCTGTCTAGAGGACTTCGTCGAGTTAGTCATCGTTGGTCACAGTGTGCCTCAACCAGTCGCAGGTGGTCTGAAAATGTAAGAACAAACGGCTAATGTGGAATTGTCCTAAATGGCTCCCAGATTTCAAAATTTCAAGATTTAAAATCCTAGCTGCTCCACTTTTTGATATTTCTACGTAGGAGTTTCATAATTACCATAAAAACGCCTAAGAGGATATCAACTCAAGAAAATATCGGAATAAGACCTGTCATTACGTATTATGACTGTAAATGTCGATAGACCCGACTTTGTTAAAGGCGAAATACTTCTTAGCAATAGACAACCCCACCCCCCAATCCCTCACCACCAAGGATTACGAAATTGCTTATTGAAATGAAACGAAATTTAATCCACGATAATTGAAAATGATATTGATACTCATCGTTAAAGGATCTTTGACCACCCCCCCCCCCTCCCACTCTTATTGGACACCATTTCCCATTCTGTGACCCTCTATGTAGCCACCCCAACCCCTCACCCTTAAGGATTACAGAATTGCTTATTGAAATGAAAAGAAATTTAATCCACGATAATCGAAAATGATATTGATACTCATCGTTTAAGGATATTTAACTACCCCCCCCCCCCCCTTCTCACTCGTGGACCATCAATGATTTCCCTCTATTTTTCATAGATGTACTTATACATCTGTGAAAAATATTATCTAAATTTAAATCTAAAATTAGTAAAAATTAAGAGTGCTTTTTTACCAAAAAATAAGACTTTTAAACAGGCATTCTACAACTATTGGGAGGGTACATAAAGGGGAAAGGTCGTCAATGAAGACGAGGGGTGGGGGGGTTGTAAAGATCCTACAACAATGAGTATCAATAACATTTTTAATTATCATAGATAAAATTTCGATTCAATTCAATAAGCAATTCTGTCATCCTTGGGGAGGGGTTAAGGGGCAGTTACATAGAGGGCTAAAGAGAGGGGATAAGGTCGTTCATGAGAGTGGTTAGGTAAAGATCCTACAACGATGAGTATCAATAACATTTTCAATTATCGTGGATAAAATTTCGTTTCATTTTAATAAGCAATTCTGTCATAATTGGGGCGGTGAGGGGTGGCTTCATAGGAGGCTACAGAAAGATAAATGATGGTCAATGAGGGTAAGAGGGGTGGTAGTTAAAGATTCTACAACGATGAGTATCAATTACATTTTCAATTATCGTAGATAAAATTTCGATTCAATTCAATAAGCAATTTTGTCCTCCTTAAAGGGGGTCGGGGTGGACACATAGAGGACAAAAGAGAGGTGGAAAAGGTGTTTAATGAGGGTGGGGTGGTAGACAAATATCCCATAACAATAAGTATCAATAACATTTTCAATTATCGTGGATAAAATTTCGTTTTATTTCAATAAACAGTTCTGTGATAATTAGGGGGCGGGGTGGAGTGGCTACATAGAGGGCTACATAGAGGTGAAATATGGTCAATGAGGGTGGGGGGTAGTGAAAGATCCTACAACGATGAGTATCAATAACATTTTCAACTATCGTGGATAAAATTTCGTTTTATTTCAATAAACAATTCTGTGATAATTAGGGGGCGCGGTGGAGTGGCTACATAGAGGGCTACATAGAGGTGAAAGATGGTCAATGAGGGTGGGGGTAGTCAAAGATCCTACAACGATAAGTATCAATAACATTTTCAATTATCGTGGATAAAATTTTGGTTTCATTTCAATAAACAATTCTGTCATAATTTAAGGGCAGGGTGGGGTGGCTACATAGACGGCTAGATAGAGGTGAAAGATGGTGAATGAGGATAGAGAGGTAGTCAAAAATCCTACAACGATGAGGATCAATAGCATTTTCAACTATCGTGCATAAAATTTCGTTTCATTTCAATAAGCAATTCTGTCAACCTTGTTGGTGGAGGGTTTGGGGGGGGGGGTCGATTGCTAAAGAGTATTTCGCCTTTAACAAAGTCGTGTATAGCGACATTTACAGTTATAATACGTAATGACACGTCTTATTTCGATATTTTCTTAAATAGATAGCCTCTTAGGCGTTTTCATGATAAATATGGAATTCCCACGTAGAAAGATCAAAAAGTGGAGCAGCTAGGATTTTAAATCTTGAAAATCTGGAATCTAGGAGCCATTTAGGACAATTCCACATTAGCAGTTTGTTGTTACATTTTGAGACCACCTGCGACTGGTTGAGGCACACTGTGAGGTCACATCTTGACATTGACATTTTTTATTTCATTTTATTGTAAGAAAAGCCAATTTTAAAAACTTTAAATTTCTGATCTTCGTATCATTTATATTTATCTACTTCCCAAATGCTTTCTATCAAAGCAAATTTATTACTTTTCAAGAATAGTTTAGAACCTAAAATTAACGTATGAAGTCAAAAAATAAAAAACTAATATTTTAACAAGTTTAAAATACTGTGAAGTGGGACTATTTTATGCGCCGTGTGGTTTTTTTGCGCACGCAAGGTTTTCAATGAATAAAATCTTTTTATTCAGTTGTTTAAGTTTGCTACTTCGTATAAATATTTTCTGATATCTCGACTACAAAGAGTACTAAATAAAATTACTTAAGGGGTTACATGGGTTTAATCGACAAAAAAAAGGCCTATTTTCAACAATTTTTTTTATATAAAGAAGAAAATATTTTATTATAACTTTTTAGTTGCTTAAATATATATATTTAAAGAAGAATTTTTGAAATTTGCGAAGAAAAATATCCACAAGTCAGCCATTGAGACGTCATTTCCGGTGACCCCTCGGAAAAAACATCATCTGAAATGAAAAAACTTAATATTTTCTTTTAGTACAGACCTGAAACTAGAAAGTGGACGAAGGGAAAAAGAAAAAAGTAAAAATTGGATTTTTGGCAGACCTTTTTACAAAAAAATGCAAATTTTGGTAAAATTTACTCAACATTTTTTTTTTAATAGTTGTGATTAAAGAAAAAAAAATCCTTCAGCCAAGTACTGGAGAATTGTATCTCGAAGGCCTGTGCAAAATTTTATCAATATCGGTTAGGTAGTTACCGAGAAATTTTGACAACCGACTTTGAAAACACAGTTTCGAGAAAAACGCATAAGTTTTGAGTAACAATAAAACTGTAAATAAAACATTTTTGTTAACTTCCATTGAATCGTCGATTCCTGGGTCATAAAGTAAAGAACCTGCAGCAGCTGTAGTATCTACTGCATCCTTTTGCTCCTGTCTATGATGAATCCTGGCTTCGCTCGTAGATTTTTTTTTTAGCTGCGCACACATAATACCCGACTCTGAGCGCGCACCTTCCCAAGGCTGTATCTCCGAAGCTTTTATTCGGATCGACTTGAAAATTTAGGATAATATTCTCGAAATGTTGAAGAAATTAATAAGATAATAAAAAAAAATTTTGATTTTTCAAAGCTGTGAAACCCATGTAACCCCTTAATTCTTTATCAGAAATCAGAAAAAAATCGTAAAGTCGTGAAAATCAAGCTGAAAATTGTCAAAGTTCTCAAAATTCTGTTCAGATCTCCGAAAGTTTAAAAGTGTTTCTAAACGTATTAATAATACTTGTTGACAATTTAGTTGTGATGATGTATATGTGATGCGCTAACTTTTTATTGCATATTTTAAAAAAAAAGTGTAAAAAACTGAAAAACCAGGATTTGGTGGGTTATATTGTGCATTCTTTAAAATCAAGTTTTTTTTAATAATTTGTTTTTTATTTAGTAAAAAATACTTTAGAATTTCGTTTTGAAACAATTTTATCCTATTTTTGTTATAAAAGACGAGAAATAAGCATAAATTTTCAATTATACGCGTAGTGCCACAAAAACGTCAAAAAAGTAACATTAATAATTACATGTTTTTCAAGTTAATTTTGAAACTTTTTCTCTTAAAATAACTCAAGAAGTATAGTAGAAGTTATAATAAGTAAAATTTTCTTAAAGAAATAACTTTTTTTGTAAATCTAGATTTTTGTGAAATTGTAGTGTTTTACTTTCAAATTAGTTAAACAATTCCTACAAAAAAAATATTTCTGGCTTTGTTTTTCTTTATTGTATTATAACTCAGACAACAAGTTTTTTCTTGTCGGCTAACTCATAGGACACCTTTAGATCCTTTAATTCCAGAAAAAATCCAAATTTTGAAAATTAAATTTCCCTACAATAATAATAATTTAATAATAAAGCATAATTTTAGATTTAAAACTAAAGTAGAAAAAAATTGGCACCCTTGAGCAACTGGTTAAAATTCCACTTCTCTCTCCTCTTAAAAACGTTTAACACATTGACATAATAGCCCAGCCAAATTAAATATTTAACAAAACAAAAATTCCCAAATGGCCATTTTGTTGGGTTCGATAGTTAGCTAAGCTTAAATCTAAAATTGAAATCTCCAGGGGTGGTAACTTTGTCCGCCTTATTAAAAAAAAGGCATGCATTTTAGTAGTATAACAAAGAGAGACCTAGCGCACAGTTCCGATTTTCACCACCAGGTGGCGCCCTAGTCAGTTACCTGCAGTGGATTTTTAGCGGTTTGTTGATAAATTACCGTCGGTCGGTAATGCAGATTTCGCGCGTGTTACCTTGTTTCGGTAATGCAGATTACTTGCTTGCTCGACGGTAAGGTAGATTTCCGAAATCGGTTACCCTTAGTCGGTATTACCATATGTCGGCATTCTCTTGGGGATTTTCCTACGTCATTTTAAATTTTTACCCTTACTTTTGCGCGGAAATTTAAAAGTTTCCTCTACTTTTAGGTTTTTCAAGCGGGGGATTTCTCCATAGACGGCGCTGCAATCGAATCGCACTAGGTTTAACTTAAAATCTTAACCTTTCTAATTTGCATAAACTGTGTATTGTTGTTAACTTTTACCTTAGGACTAATTGCATGTGTTTATGACCTCATCCATCTGTAGAATTTGCATAAACCATAAATTGTTGTTAACTTTTATTTTAGAAATAAGTTACATGTCTTTGGTACTACCACCCACTGTCCACCTGGTATATGTTTTCAATGTATGTATCATAGTTCTAACACCCCCCCCCCACCCACCCACCACCCACTTATATAGTATCTATCGCTGTTACTGACGCATGAAATAGAAAGGAACAAGGAGAGGAGGATGAAATTGCCACATCGTTTTAAAATTCACCTTCTCCTTTCAGTACAAATGTACTAAATTTTACAGTTGTAAAATACATAATTTACTCTCCACCAACAGAAAATGCATTGGAACTGTAAAAAATTTAATTGTATTTTGTATTGTATCGAATCACATACAATGGATTGTACATGTAATACTAACAATAAGTCTTTTTTAACATTCCTAAGCGCTGAGCAGTCTATATCTTATAAATTTCATATCAACAATTATATTAAAAAAGAATTATCAAATATGCTGTAAATAATGATAAGTGTAATAATATAATGATATTATCGGTATTATAAAGCGTACAAAGCTGACCTTTTAGACATAACCTAAAAGATCCGGCCATCATATTTGTTTACATACGTCCTGGAGCTATAATGTCAAACGCAAGTACGCATGCTTTCATAATGCGCGCGTTATTTGAAATTTTTAGAAATTGAAGAAAGGGACCTAAGAAGAAAATTGGTTATTTTACAGGAGAGCGAAAACAAAAGTCGAGCGTGCATGGTAATCTGTACAAATCGAGAGATTTGAATTGTTATAACTTGAAAATTATTAAATAAAAACCTTTTCTGACTTTAGATAATGAAAAAGGAACCTTTGATTAAATTAAAACATCAATAAACCGAAAAACGATTTTTTACTTCTTAGGTCCCTTTCTTCAGAACGCGTCACATTATTACTATCTTTTAACATATTTATTATGATTAAATAATTTTACTTTAAGAAAAAGTAAACTTCATGAAATATATTTTATATAAAGAAAGTATAAATACATTTTTTAAATATGTTTAAAATTAATTTATTAAAAGCATTTCTAATCAACGTGTGTATTTTGACCAATCGCACTTATGCCTGAACTTTATGTTGTCAGCAGTCAGGTTCGCCAACCAAAAAACAAAAAATGCTAAGTTGCAGCACCTTTTTTTAATTATTCATATCCGAAAAGAATTTTTTAAAAACACTTAGGTTTCTTTTCCTTTTATATTACAATATTTCTTATGACTTTATATTTATTGTTTATAAAAAAATCTATTCTAAAGAAAAAAATACTGTGGTTAAGATAGCACTATTTTATTTTGTTAAGTTGGTGTATAGTAACAGCCAAAAGTTTTTTTATTTTACTAAATGTTTAAATTATATAATATTTATATTTTATAATTATAAATTACTTGGGATAAAATAAAAATTGTTTTTTTTTTCAGGAAAACTAATACCTAACCTTTTAAGATAACTCTTTATTAATGTTCACAAAAACACTCGATATGGGATTTACATGTTAATTGCATTTAACTTTTTCACAATTTAACTTTTTCAAAAGTTAACTTTAACTTTTTCAAAAGTTAACTTTAACTTTTCCAAAAGTTAACTTTAACTTTTCCAAAAGTTAACTTTAACTTTTCCAAAAGTTAACTTTAACTTTTCCAAAAGTTAACTTTAACTTTTCCAAAAGTTAACTTTAACTTTTCCAAAAGTTAACTTTAACTTTTCCAAAAGTTAACTTTAACTTTTCCAAAAGTTAACTTTAACTTTTTCGAAAGTTAACTTACATTCTTATGGGATCTACGTGTTAATTGCATTTAACTTTTTCACAATTTAACTTTTTCAAAAGTTAACTTTAACTTTTCCAAAAGTTAACTTTAACTTTTCCAAAAGTTAACTTTAACTTTTCCGAAAGTTAACTTTAACTTTTCCGAAAGTTAACTTTAACTTTTCCGAAAGTTAACTTTAACTTATTCGAAAGAAATCTCTAAACAATTGGATGCTTTGAGATTACTATATAGGTTGAATATAGGTTGATCTTATAAATTCTCATTAATTCTTCAAATTGCGAATTGTAAAATTCTTTACCTTTATCAGTTTGTAATTTCTTTGGAATGCGCATTTCCCACGTAATATACGTAGAAAACGTAGAAAGCTAGGTAATTTAAATGTCAAATGTATAATGTATATCTACCCAGATAACCAGCGTACAATACGTACCATTGCATTATACCTCTACTATATACGAGTATAATGATACTGATTTTTGAAGTACTGATTCTAAACTATAATGGCCTGTTTACACCTTCGAAAAAAAAAATTTTTTTCGCATTGGAGGGAAGAGGACAGACTGTGTATCTGAACTCTTTACTCTCATGCAAAAAATTTTTTTTTTTTCGAAGGTGTAAATAGGCCATAATAGTGCCAGTATGTATGTACCTTTTTATTACATTTGTATGACGTACTTGTATCGTACTAGTATTACACTTGTATGTAATTCATAAAAACTTTAAGATTTTCAGTTAGTACGCGTACTAAATAAATATGGAGTCATACCAAAGTCGTACTAATCTAGCATCTTGAAAAATAATTTGGAAATTTGAGTACATAGTAAGATTATAATCCAAGTACAAGGCCAGTACATCATACTGTTGAAAAAAAGAGTAGGAGAGACCGAGGAGGAAAGTAACAGAGGTGGAAAGTAACAACGCTTATAACTTCTAAACCAATCAGCGAAGAGACATTGTCCCAAAGTAATTTATTGTCCAGTTTTACCCCCTCTACCTTCCCTATATCATGCGCGAGCTGGTTTGGGAACCGTATGTCTGATATTGACATGTTGTGCAAAAATTACGATAAAAGTAAGTTTTTGCCTACACTGAAAAACTTTAGTGATCAATATTTAGTAAGAGACGTTCAGTTTTTAGAAAACAACTATTAATGTGGGGAAAAAATGGCGTAACTGGAAAAATTTAGTACACTCTAAAAATAAGTGTCTTATTTTGTCCTCACTTTTAAGACATTTTGAGGTGTCTTAATTTTAAACCATTGAGATAGTGTCTTAAAAATGCCTGTAAGACGCTTTCTAAACGGGCCCGTATCATTTTGACACACATTTTTTCATGCAACTTGTTATATTGTACTCCCAAAGATAAATGTTATATTTTACTCCTTTTTAAATGAAAGATTTTTAAGTCTTATTTATTAAATAATTGATTTTAAAACATTAAATTAATATTAAAAGTCTTAATTAATCCAGTAAGGTCAATTATTGAATAATTAAAACTTAAAAATCTTTGATTTTAGTAGGAGTAAAATATAACATTCAACTTCGGGAGTACAATATAACAAGTTGCACGAAAAAAATTGTGTCAAAATGATACGGGCCCTTCTAAACGTCTTATGTCTTAAAATTAGACACTTGTAAGACACCTGTTTTTACAGTGTAGTCAGGCGATCAAACCTCCGTTCCCCCACCACTCACAACTACACGCTTTACTTGCTAGTGTGCGCAACCATTTTGATCGCCTGACTACTAAATTTTTCCAGTTACGCCATTTTTTCACCACATTAATAATCGTTTACTAAATATTGATCACTAAAGTTTTTTCAGTGTAAATTTTCAAAATATCATATTTCTTTGATTTTATAAATATTTCGTGCTTTTCGTAATTTTGAAGCTTAATTATCTACCTTTAGGTTGTATTTGTGTATAATTAAAAAATATAAAATACTTTTGTGTAATTTAAACTTGTTTTTTGAAATGCAAGGAAAAGAGGGGTGAGGAGAAAAGTAACAACGTGTTACTTTCCATGCTTTATTTTTATAAACATCCTCCTTTTTTATAACTATGTGATTTTATATGTTTATTTCATATTTTAATGATGAAATATTGAACTATTGATTGGAATTTTTTTTAAAAACGATGCTTTTTAACGTCATAGCTATGGAACGAATATTAAATAGATAAAAAAAGCTTGATTACAAAAAAGTGTAAAAATATGTGCCAATTATGTACAAAATGTAGTTAATATTACTTTGTCTTTTTTATATGTTCATAATAAAAATAATTTTAAATTATAGCAGTTTTATATTTGAAATGTTAGCCTTAATTTTTAAGTGTTACTTTCCTTCTTCGTGCTGTTACTTTCCACCTCAAGGGTGAGGAGGATAGTAACAAACAAAGAGCTGATTAAAAAGTCCTGCTGTTGACTATCTAATTATTATTTATGTTTAATTCCAATTTTATTTAATAGGTGAAGGTCCAAGCTTTCGATTAGTATGTTTACAGAACTTATCCGACAAATAGTTTTGATGTTATCATCAAAAAATTGATTTTTGTTACTTTCCTCCTCTCCTCTATGCACATACTGGCACTGTACCAATTTAATACAAGTAACTAAACGTGATTAAATGTACGTGAACTGACCTATGCCACATTATGTAGAAATGTAGAAAGGTAAATTACATAGTTAATATACGTTAATGAGGAATCGGACAAACATTAAAAAATGTCAGAAATTTTTTAAATTTTGAGAAATGATATTATTTGGTACAACAAAAAAGCATGCAAAATTTGAAAATTTTTTGCTAAATAATTTAGAAGTTAAAAAAATTATTTATTTATCATGGTCTCTTATGAAGAAACGGTAACCAAGGTAGGGGAGAGTAGTCAGAGTTGGACAGTGGTCAGAGTTGAATCATCGCGTTTATTTTGTTTTATTACAGTACATCCATATGTCTTTGTGTGTAAATACTTGTTAGCAATGCCAGCGAACTTTTTACATGGATTGCAGTGTAGTGTGCGAACTATATAGACGCATTAAGCGAGTCCGTGTTATACGCTCAACAAAAAACGTTTTTGTAGTTTCAAAATTAGATAATTAAATGTAGCAGAAATATGCCAAAGACAAATTAAGTTGACTAAAATTGTTCATTAAGATGTTATACAAAAATGTGGAACGTAATTTGGTGTTTGTATAAAGCGTTCATGGTGTGTGTGTGTGATATGAAGCTAAACGACGCTTGAGTCAAGGTTGGTACACCCAAAATTTTGCAATTCTGAAGCATGTTTGCAATGAAAATGAATTTGTAAACTTAAAAAGGTGTCAAAAACTTCATTTCTATTGGAAACAAAGAAAATTCAAATTTTTCGTAATACTCTTTTCACTTTTAGATCAATTTCGCGATACAAGAGGAAATATGATTTATTCCAGTTTCATGTTTCCTTTTGTCATTCCCAAATGTATTTGAGTGCCATTCTATCATGCGAAGGCAAATATATTGTAATTTTCAATCATTTATCTTCATATTTCATTGATTTTCTACAGTGACCCAACTCTGACTACCATGTTCAACTTTGACTACCTTTTTTTTTTTTTTAATTGCCTATAACTCCGAAACTTTTGGTACAAATTTTTTGCAATGTGTAGCAAAAACATTGCATTTGAGTAGAACTTTCCAATAATATAAGAGACATCGCAAAAGTCGGCCTGCAGGAGAAGTTATAGAGAAAAGTCAAAACTATATCCAAATCTAACTACTCTTCCCTACTTTGAAAGTAAATTGCTAATAGATATCGATGCCAGATTTTCTTGGGCTAATTGTATTTAAATGATGAATATTTCAGGTTTATGAAATCAAAAAACTTTATTCAGTCTAGATGCGGCAACGCTGTAAAGCTGTCAAATGCAGTAAAGAACGTAGGTTACGTAAGTTAGGTTTGAGTCAGGTAAGAAGTTCCGGCTACAAGCGCGCTAAATTCAAATTCATTAATATTAAAGTTTTTTCAATTCACTTACAGATTGTCAATTATTACACAGGCCAACAAGATTTTGTTGACTAAAATATTATAGCCGATTTTTATAGGATTTTTTCCGTAGAATCCGAATCTGACCTTGAAAATGTCGGATTGGCTCTAGTTTTTGAACAATTTAGGTTAAAAGTTGCCAAAAATCGCGTTCTTGGCACTTTTTAACCGCTTGTAAAAAGGTAAAGAGAAATGATAACAGAGCCTACATATGATAAAATGAAAGCTTAAACATTGCCCTTTAAGATCCAAAATCAAAAAACTGTGTATCTTATGATCCGACCAGTAGGGAGCTGTTTTTGCATTGTTACCTACTCGAATTTCGAACAATGGCTTTCAATGATTTCTCTCATAGATCATCAAACTTGCAAAAGGGTTATTTCTACTTATAAAATAAAAGTATAAAAGCTATTTCAGACCCTGATCACAAATTTGATGTACAATTTGCAATTTGACAGTTGGCAGCTGTCAACATAACTGTCAACTGAATAACAAAGTGAGTTATTTGAATCAAAATGTCAGACAACAGGTTTTGTGGGTCACAGATCGCAAATTTGATGACCAGTTTTTAATTTGACAGTTGGCAGCTGTCAACATAACTGTCAACTAAATAAAAAAATGGGTTATTTGAATCAAAGTGT
The DNA here is from genome assembly GCA_037103525.1 of Ganaspis brasiliensis. Taxonomy (NCBI): domain Eukaryota; kingdom Metazoa; phylum Arthropoda; class Insecta; order Hymenoptera; family Figitidae; genus Ganaspis; species Ganaspis brasiliensis. The sequence continues at coordinate 406,538 of JAZKLR010000499.1, forward strand.
CGAGAAAAAGGTTTTATGGGCCACTAATCGCAAATTTGACGACCAGTTTTTAATTTGACAGATGGCAGCTGTCAACATACCAGTCAACTTAACAACAAAGTTAGATGTTGAAATGAAAATGACAATAAAAAGGTTTCCAGGGTCACTGATCGCAAATTTGATTAACAGCTTTTAATTTGACAGTTGGCAGCTATCAACATAACTGTCAACTAAATAAAGAAATGGGTTATTTGAATCAAAGTGTCAGGAAAAAGGTTTTATGGGTCATTTATCGCAAATTTGAACACCTGTTTTTAATTTGACAGTTGGCAGTTGCCAACATAACTGTCAACTGAATAAAAAAATGGGGTATTTAAATCAAAATGTCAGAAAAAAGGTTTTATGGGCCACTAATCGCAGATTTGAACACCTGTCTTTAATTTGACAGTTGGCAGCTGCCAACATAATTGTCAACTAAATTAAAAAGTGAGTTATTTGAATGAAAATGTCAGAAAAAAGGTTTTATATGCCGCTGATTGCAAATTTGATGACCAGTTTTTAATTTGACAGTTGACAGTTGCCAACATAACTGTCAACTTAATTAAAAAGTTATTTGTTTTAAGAAAAATACCAGTAAAATGGTTTTTGGGGTCACTGATCACAAATTTGATATCCAATTTTCATTTTGAAAATTTAAAATTGTCAAAATAACTGTCAACTTAATTAAAAAGTGATTTGTTGTACTCGAAATGACAGTAAAAAGGTTCTTGCGGTCACCGATAACGAATTTGAGAACCAGTTTTCTGTCTGACTTTTGACAACTGTCCACGTAATTGTCGACTGAATTATTGTCCTTAACAGGTTAGTCAAAAAAATCCCACTTATCCTAATTGTCTATATAGATCCGATTACTAATTAGATAAATACACTCCAATTAGGATTAAGAAACTTCGACATAATTTTTAATAAATAAAATCTTTCTTTAGCACATTTGGCTGTTCAATTGATAGTTGGCAATAGTCTAATTTTGAAATCGACAAAAATTTATGATTAGTGGACACACACAAAATTTTACTGTAACATTTCATAAAATAAATTACATTTTAGCGAAGTAAACTCTTGAGGTCCCAACTGTCAATTTTTTTAACTGCACAAATTTGCAATCACAATTCCCGAAATACTTTGTACTTAAATTACATTTTAGCAAAGCTGACAGTTTAGTTAACAGATACAAATTGTTAAATTGCTAACTGGATATCAAATTTCTGATCAGATACATAACAAAAATTTACTGTCATTTTTATTACAACAAAGTACCTTTTCATTAAGTTGACAGTTATCTTAACAGCTGACAAATGTCAAACTGAAATCTGCAAATCAAATTTGTGATCAGTTACCCCACAAACATTTTTACTGTCATTTTTCTTACAATAAAACACTTTTTAATCAAGTTGACAGTTATGTTGTCAGTTGTCAAAAGTCAAACTGAAAACTGGATATCAAATTCGTGATCAGTGACGCTGAAAACCTTTTTAGTGTCATTTTGAGTACAACAAATCACTTTTTAATTAAGTTGACAGTTATTTTGATAGCTGTCAACTTTCAAATCAAAAATTGGACATCAAATTTGTAATCAGTGACACCAAAAACTATTTTACTGTCATTTTTCTTACAACAAATCACTTTTAAATTAAGTTGACAGTTATGTTGACAACTGTCAACTCTCAAACTAAAAACTGGATATCAATTTCATGATCAGTGACCCTGAAAACCTTTTTAGTGTCATTTTGAGTACAACAAATCACTTTTTTATTAAGTTGACAGTTATTTTGAGCGCTGTCAACTTTCAAATCAAAAATTGGACATCAAATTTGTAATCAGTGACCCCAAAAACTATTTTACTGTCATTTTTCTTACAACAAATCACTTTTAAATTAAGTTGACAGTTATGTTGACAACTGTCATCTCTCAAACTAAAAACTGGATATCAATTTCATGATCAGTGACCCTGAAAACCTTTTTAGTGTCAGTTTGAGTACAACAAATCACTTTTTTATTAAGTTGACAGTTATTTTGAGCGCTGTCAACTTTCAAATCGAAAATTGGACATCAAATTTGTGATCAGTGACCCCAAAAACCATTTTACTGTTATTTTTCTTACAACAAATCACTTTTAAATTAAGTTGACAGTTATGTTGGCAACTGTCAACTCTCAAATAGAAAATTGCATATCAAATTTGTGATCTGTGATCCCAATAACGTTGTTACTGACATTTTTATTTCAACAAGCTACTTATTAATTTAGTTGACATTTATGTTGAAAGCTGCCGACTGTCAAATTGTAAACAAGATAACAAATTCGTGATCATCGAACCATAAAACCTTCTTACATACGTTTTTATTAACATAACTCACTTTTTTCTTCAGTTGACAATTACGTTGACAGTTGTCAACAGTCAAACAGAAAACTGGCTACCAAATTCGTTATTGGTGACCCCAAAAAACATTTTAACTGACATTTTTGTACAACAAATAACTTTCAAATTAAGTTGACATTTATTTTGACAGCTGTCAACTAACAAATCTAAAAATTGGATATCAAATTTGAGATCAGTGACCCTGGAAACCTTTTTATTGTCATTTTCATTTCAACATCTAACTTTGTTGTTAAGTTGACAGGTATGTTGACAGCTGCCATCTGTCAAATTAAAAACTGGTCGTCAAATTTGCGATTAGTGGCCCATAAAACCTTTTTCTCGACACTTTGATTCAAATAACCCATTTTTTTATTTAGTTGACAGTTATGTTGACAGCTGCCAACTGTCAAATTGCAAATTGTACATCAAATTTGTGATCAGGGTCTGAAATAGCTTTTATACTTTTATTTTATAAGTAGAAATAACCCTTTTGCAAGTTTGATGATCTATGAGAGAAATCATTGAAAGCCATTGTTCGAAATTCGAGTAGGTAACAATGCAAAAACAGCTCCCTACTGGTCGGATCATAAGATACACAGTTTTTTGATTTTGGATCTTAAAGGGCAATGTTTAAGCTTTCATTTTATCATATGTAGGCTCTGTTATCATTTCTCTTTACCTTTTTACAAGCGGTTAAAAAGTGCCAAGAACGCGATTTTTGGCAACTTTTAACCTAAATTGTTCAAAAACTAGAGCCAATCCGACATTTTCAAGGTCAGATTCGGATTCTACGGAAAAAATCCTATAAAAATCGGCTATAATATTTTAGTCAACAAAATCTTGTTGGCCTGTGTAATAATTGACAATCTGTAAGTGAATTGAAAAAACTTTAATATTAATGAATTTGAATTTAGCGCGCTTGTAGCCGGAACTTCTTACCTGACTCAAACCTAACTTACGTAACCTACGTTCTTTACTGCATTTGACAGCTTTACAGCGTTGCCGCATCTAGACTGAATAAAGTTTTTTGATTTCATAAACCTGAAATATTCATCATTTAAATACAATTAGCCCAAGAAAATCTGGCATCGATATCTATTAGCAATTTACTTTCAAAGTAGGGAAGAGTAGTTAGATTTGGATATAGTTTTGACTTTTCTCTATAACTTCTCCTGCAGGCCGACTTTTGCGATGTCTCTTATATTATTGGAAAGTTCTACTCAAATGCAATGTTTTTGCTACACATTGCAAAAAATTTGTACCAAAAGTTTCGGAGTTATAGGCAATTAAAAAAAAAAAAAAGGTAGTCAAAGTTGAACATGGTAGTCAGAGTTGGGTCACTGTAGAAAATCAATGAAATATGAAGATAAATGATTGAAAATTACAATATATTTGCCTTCGCATGATAGAATGGCACTCAAATACATTTGGGAATGACAAAAGGAAACATGAAACTGGAATAAATCATATTTCCTCTTGTATCGCGAAATTGATCTAAAAGTGAAAAGAGTATTACGAAAAATTTGAATTTTCTTTGTTTCCAATAGAAATGAAGTTTTTGACACCTTTTTAAGTTTACAAATTCATTTTCATTGCAAACATGCTTCAGAATTGCAAAATTTTGGGTGTACCAACCTTGACTCAAGCGTCGTTTAGCTTCATATCACACACACACACCATGAACGCTTTATACAAACACCAAATTACGTTCCACATTTTTGTATAACATCTTAATGAACAATTTTAGTCAACTTAATTTGTCTTTGGCATATTTCTGCTACATTTAATTATCTAATTTTGAAACTACAAAAACGTTTTTTGTTGAGCGTATAACACGGACTCGCTTAATGCGTCTATATAGTTCGCACACTACACTGCAATCCATGTAAAAAGTTCGCTGGCATTGCTAACAAGTATTTACACACAAAGACATATGGATGTACTGTAATAAAACAAAATAAACGCGATGATTCAACTCTGACCACTGTCCAACTCTGACTACTCTCCCCTACCTTGGTTACCGTTTCTTCATAAGAGACCATGATAAATAAATAATTTTTTTAACTTCTAAATTATTTAGCAAAAAATTTTCAAATTTTGCATGCTTTTTTGTTGTACCAAATAATATCATTTCTCAAAATTTAAAAAATTTCTGACATTTTTTAATGTTTGTCCGATTCCTCATTAACGTATATTAACTATGTAATTTACCTTTCTACATTTCTACATAATGTGGCATAGGTCAGTTCACGTACATTTAATCACGTTTAGTTACTTGTATTAAATTGGTACAGTGCCAGTATGTGCATAGAGGAGAGGAGGAAAGTAACAAAAATCAATTTTTTGATGATAACATCAAAACTATTTGTCGGATAAGTTCTGTAAACATACTAATCGAAAGCTTGGACCTTCACCTATTAAATAAAATTGGAATTAAACATAAATAATAATTAGATAGTCAACAGCAGGACTTTTTAATCAGCTCTTTGTTTGTTACTATCCTCCTCACCCTTGAGGTGGAAAGTAACAGCACGAAGAAGGAAAGTAACACTTAAAAATTAAGGCTAACATTTCAAATATAAAACTGCTATAATTTAAAATTATTTTTATTATGAACATATAAAAAAGACAAAGTAATATTAACTACATTTTGTACATAATTGGCACATATTTTTACACTTTTTTGTAATCAAGCTTTTTTTATCTATTTAATATTCGTTCCATAGCTATGACGTTAAAAAGCATCGTTTTTAAAAAAAATTCCAATCAATAGTTCAATATTTCATCATTAAAATATGAAATAAACATATAAAATCACATAGTTATAAAAAAGGAGGATGTTTATAAAAATAAAGCATGGAAAGTAACACGTTGTTACTTTTCTCCTCACCCCTCTTTTCCTTGCATTTCAAAAAACAAGTTTAAATTACACAAAAGTATTTTATATTTTTTAATTATACACAAATACAACCTAAAGGTAGATAATTAAGCTTCAAAATTACGAAAAGCACGAAATATTTATAAAATCAAAGAAATATGATATTTTGAAAATTTACACTGAAAAAACTTTAGTGATCAATATTTAGTAAACGATTATTAATGTGGTGAAAAAATGGCGTAACTGGAAAAATTTAGTAGTCAGGCGATCAAAATGGTTGCGCACACTAGCAAGTAAAGCGTGTAGTTGTGAGTGGTGGGGGAACGGAGGTTTGATCGCCTGACTACACTGTAAAAACAGGTGTCTTACAAGTGTCTAATTTTAAGACATAAGACGTTTAGAAGGGCCCGTATCATTTTGACACAATTTTTTTCGTGCAACTTGTTATATTGTACTCCCGAAGTTGAATGTTATATTTTACTCCTACTAAAATCAAAGATTTTTAAGTTTTAATTATTCAATAATTGACCTTACTGGATTAATTAAGACTTTTAATATTAATTTAATGTTTTAAAATCAATTATTTAATAAATAAGACTTAAAAATCTTTCATTTAAAAAGGAGTAAAATATAACATTTATCTTTGGGAGTACAATATAACAAGTTGCATGAAAAAATGTGTGTCAAAATGATACGGGCCCGTTTAGAAAGCGTCTTACAGGCATTTTTAAGACACTATCTCAATGGTTTAAAATTAAGACACCTCAAAATGTCTTAAAAGTGAGGACAAAATAAGACACTTATTTTTAGAGTGTACTAAATTTTTCCAGTTACGCCATTTTTTCCCCACATTAATAGTTGTTTTCTAAAAACTGAACGTCTCTTACTAAATATTGATCACTAAAGTTTTTCAGTGTAGGCAAAAACTTACTTTTATCGTAATTTTTGCACAACATGTCAATATCAGACATACGGTTCCCAAACCAGCTCGCGCATGATATAGGGAAGGTAGAGGGGGTAAAACTGGACAATAAATTACTTTGGGACAATGTCTCTTCGCTGATTGGTTTAGAAGTTATAAGCGTTGTTACTTTCCACCTCTGTTACTTTCCTCCTCGGTCTCTCCTACTCTTTTTTTCAACAGTATGATGTACTGGCCTTGTACTTGGATTATAATCTTACTATGTACTCAAATTTCCAAATTATTTTTCAAGATGCTAGATTAGTACGACTTTGGTATGACTCCATATTTATTTAGTACGCGTACTAACTGAAAATCTTAAAGTTTTTATGAATTACATACAAGTGTAATACTAGTACGATACAAGTACGTCATACAAATGTAATAAAAAGGTACATACATACTGGCACTATTATGGCCTATTTACACCTTCGAAAAAAAAAAAATTTTTTGCATGAGAGTAAAGAGTTCAGAGATACACAGTCTGTCCTCTTCCCTCCAATGCGAAAAAATTTTTTTTTTCGAAGGTGTAAACAGGCCATTATAGTTTAGAATCAGTACTTCAAAATCAGTATCATTATACTCGTATATAGTAGAGGTATAATGCAATGGTACGTATTGTACGCTGGTTATCTGGGTAGATATACATTATACATTTGACATTTAAATTACCTAGCTTTCTACGTTTTCTACGTATATTACGTGGGAAATGCGCATTCCAAAGAAATTACAAACTGATAAAGGTAAAGAATTTTACAATTCGCAATTTGAAGAATTAATGAGAATTTATAAGATCAACCTATATTCAACCTATATAGTAATCTCAAAGCATCCAATTGTTTAGAGATTTCTTTCGAATAAGTTAAAGTTAACTTTCGGAAAAGTTAAAGTTAACTTTCGGAAAAGTTAAAGTTAACTTTCGGAAAAGTTAAAGTTAACTTTTGGAAAAGTTAAAGTTAACTTTTGGAAAAGTTAAAGTTAACTTTTGAAAAAGTTAAATTGTGAAAAAGTTAAATGCAATTAACACGTAGATCCCATAAGAATGTAAGTTAACTTTCGAAAAAGTTAAAGTTAACTTTTGGAAAAGTTAAAGTTAACTTTTGGAAAAGTTAAAGTTAACTTTTGGAAAAGTTAAAGTTAACTTTTGGAAAAGTTAAAGTTAACTTTTGGAAAAGTTAAAGTTAACTTTTGGAAAAGTTAAAGTTAACTTTTGGAAAAGTTAAAGTTAACTTTTGGAAAAGTTAAAGTTAACTTTTGGAAAAGTTAAAGTTAACTTTTGAAAAAGTTAAAGTTAACTTTTGAAAAAGTTAAATTGTGAAAAAGTTAAATGCAATTAACATGTAAATCCCATATCGAGTGTTTTTGTGAACATTAATAAAGAGTTATCTTAAAAGGTTAGGTATTAGTTTTCCTGAAAAAAAAAACAATTTTTATTTTATCCCAAGTAATTTATAATTATAAAATATAAATATTATATAATTTAAACATTTAGTAAAATAAAAAAACTTTTGGCTGTTACTATACACCAACTTAACAAAATAAAATAGTGCTATCTTAACCACAGTATTTTTTTCTTTAGAATAGATTTTTTTATAAACAATAAATATAAAGTCATAAGAAATATTGTAATATAAAAGGAAAAGAAACCTAAGTGTTTTTAAAAAATTCTTTTCGGATATGAATAATTAAAAAAAGGTGCTGCAACTTAGCATTTTTTGTTTTTTGGTTGGCGAACCTGACTGCTGACAACATAAAGTTCAGGCATAAGTGCGATTGGTCAAAATACACACGTTGATTAGAAATGCTTTTAATAAATTAATTTTAAACATATTTAAAAAATGTATTTATACTTTCTTTATATAAAATATATTTCATGAAGTTTACTTTTTCTTAAAGTAAAATTATTTAATCATAATAAATATGTTAAAAGATAGTAATAATGTGACGCGTTCTGAAGAAAGGGACCTAAGAAGTAAAAAATCGTTTTTCGGTTTATTGATGTTTTAATTTAATCAAAGGTTCCTTTTTCATTATCTAAAGTCAGAAAAGGTTTTTATTTAATAATTTTCAAGTTATAACAATTCAAATCTCTCGATTTGTACAGATTACCATGCACGCTCGACTTTTGTTTTCGCTCTCCTGTAAAATAACCAATTTTCTTCTTAGGTCCCTTTCTTCAATTTCTAAAAATTTCAAATAACGCGCGCATTATGAAAGCATGCGTACTTGCGTTTGACATTATAGCTCCAGGACGTATGTAAACAAATATGATGGCCGGATCTTTTAGGTTATGTCTAAAAGGTCAGCTTTGTACGCTTTATAATACCGATAATATCATTATATTATTACACTTATCATTATTTACAGCATATTTGATAATTCTTTTTTAATATAATTGTTGATATGAAATTTATAAGATATAGACTGCTCAGCGCTTAGGAATGTTAAAAAAGACTTATTGTTAGTATTACATGTACAATCCATTGTATGTGATTCGATACAATACAAAATACAATTAAATTTTTTACAGTTCCAATGCATTTTCTGTTGGTGGAGAGTAAATTATGTATTTTACAACTGTAAAATTTAGTACATTTGTACTGAAAGGAGAAGGTGAATTTTAAAACGATGTGGCAATTTCATCCTCCTCTCCTTGTTCCTTTCTATTTCATGCGTCAGTAACAGCGATAGATACTATATAAGTGGGTGGTGGGTGGGTGGGGGGGGGGGGTGTTAGAACTATGATACATACATTGAAAACATATACCAGGTGGACAGTGGGTGGTAGTACCAAAGACATGTAACTTATTTCTAAAATAAAAGTTAACAACAATTTATGGTTTATGCAAATTCTACAGATGGATGAGGTCATAAACACATGCAATTAGTCCTAAGGTAAAAGTTAACAACAATACACAGTTTATGCAAATTAGAAAGGTTAAGATTTTAAGTTAAACCTAGTGCGATTCGATTGCAGCGCCGTCTATGGAGAAATCCCCCGCTTGAAAAACCTAAAAGTAGAGGAAACTTTTAAATTTCCGCGCAAAAGTAAGGGTAAAAATTTAAAATGACGTAGGAAAATCCCCAAGAGAATGCCGACATATGGTAATACCGACTAAGGGTAACCGATTTCGGAAATCTACCTTACCGTCGAGCAAGCAAGTAATCTGCATTACCGAAACAAGGTAACACGCGCGAAATCTGCATTACCGACCGACGGTAATTTATCAACAAACCGCTAAAAATCCACTGCAGGTAACTGACTAGGGCGCCACCTGGTGGTGAAAATCGGAACTGTGCGCTAGGTCTCTCTTTGTTATACTACTCATTTTTTTTCTTAAAATATCTTAAAATGTATGACATTTAAGGGAAAAAAATAAATACAAATTTATAGGAAATAAAATTACCTACTTTTTTTCTATAACTCATATTTTTCTCGATATGTGACGCGCTCTAAAGAAAGGGACATAAGAAGCCAATTGGTTATTTTACAGAAGAGCAAAAACAAAAGTCGAGCGCTCATGGAAATCTGTACAAATCGAGAGATTTAAAATTGTTATAATTTGAAAAATATTCAATAAAAACTTTTTCTGACTTTAGATAATGAAAAAGGAACCTTTAATAAAATTAAAACATCCATAAACCGAAAAACGATTTTTTGCTTCTTACAAGTAATGCTACCCAAGTGTAAATCTGGGATCGACTTCTGCCTTGTACTATTTTGTAGAGAATCGAAAAATATACCCGTGTAGAAAAGTTCCCAGTATTTCCCAGTTTGTAAGTGGGCGCCAGTTGGGGCCAACCTGGGCTTCCCAGTTTTTTTAAATAAGTAAATTGTTACTAAATAATAGTTTCAATACTAAACTTATCGTCAACCTGGCTTTATTTATTGCAAATTCCCTTCATTTCAATTTAAAAATTCATGAAATTCGGTCAAAGCGCTCAAAGTTTCCCATGCAAAATGCATGGAAAAAAACACTTTTCCATGGAATTTATTTATTTATTTATTTATTTATTTAGAAAGAATAAACGGGTAAAAACCCCAATACATAAAATAATAAAAAATAAGACAGTGACTTAAAACTAATGCAAAAAATTGTGAGGCCTTGTTCTAAATGTTACAATTTTCAGTGGAATTGATATAAAATCCATAAAAATTAACATTTTTCGATCGGATAAAGCTGTTTCTCCTCAGAAAAGTTTAAAGAATAAGATCTAATAATTTATTTGACAAATTTTTTATTATTTACTATTTTTTAAAGGTCCATAAAAAATTTTCATAAACGAAAAAAACGTGTAAGATCGTTAAAAAATATTCATTACGACATTTTACACCATTTTTCACCAAACTTTCCTTTAATTACATAAAAATTAGTTACTAACAATTGTTGCATGTATTTTTTAATTTATTTAAACAAATTAATATTGTTTATTTGCAATTTTTTATCTAATTGAGTTACAGAGTTGTAACTTTTTATTAATTTTGCAATTTTTCAATCCTAATGAAGCCCAGTATTAATCGTAAAATAAAATCAGCAATTATAAAAATTGTTTAAACAAATTAGTATTGTTAATATTAATATTGTAATAAAGTTCCCATACTGTATTAAAGTTGTGAATAAACAATATTAATTTGTTTAAAAGAGTTTCATAATTATGAATTTTCGTTTACTATAAGTTTTGGGCGTTTATAGGCTTAAAAATAGCAAAATTAAGAGAAAGTTACAACTCTCTAGCTCAATTCGATGAATAATTGCAAATAAACAATATTAGTTTGTTTAAACAATTTTTATAATTGTTGATTTTCGTTTATTATTAATATTCAGCTTTTATAATCTTGAAGAATTGCAAAATTAAATGAAAGTTCTAACTCTAAAGCTCAATAAGATAAAAGGTTGCAAATAAACAATATTAATTTGTTTAAAGATTTAGTGTAATTGTGGATTTTTGTTTATTATTAATATAAGGCTTTCATAGGTTTGAAAAGTTGCAAAATTAAGAGAAAGTTTCAACTCTCTAGGTCAATTAGATGAAAAGCTGCAAATAAACAATATTAATTTGTTTAAACAATTTTTATAATTGTGGATATTCGTTTATTATTAATATTAAGCTTTCATCAGCTTGAAAAGTTGCAAAATTAGGAGAAAATTTCAACTCTCTAGCTTAATTAGATGAAAAGTTGCAAATAAACATTATTAATTTGTTTAAACAATTTCCATAATTGTGGGTTTTCGTTTCTTATTAATATTAAGCTTTCATAAGCTTGAAAAGTTGCAAATTTAAGAGAAAGTTTTAGCTCTCCTAGCTCAATTAGATGAAAAGTTGCAAATAAACAATATTAATTTGTTTAAACAATTTTGGTAATTATGGATTTCCGTTTATTACACAGCCCTGCATCGGTTTTGTCGAATGAATGTGACCAAGTGTTTCCGAAGGGAATTTTTGTGCTGAACACGAATCTGGAGTCCAAAATGTTGCATTACGTCAAGTTTTCAAAAAAAGGGGGGTTGAAACCCTCAAAAATAGCGTTTTAGGCAGTTTTTGAAAAATCGTAGTACCAAAATTATACGTGTCAAAAACATCGCTCTTATCAGAAATTAAAGCTTGAAATATGCCCTTTTAAATGAACTATGGGCGAAATTAATTGCATCAACCCTTAAAGAAGGGGTTGTGTTTTTTATAGGGTGTTTTGAAAAAATTTTTAAACAAAACTACCCAAGTGAAAAACACCGATATTCTTGCAACTTAATAAACTACAAACATAACAAAAAATATTTAACACGTGTTTTTACCCTTAAAACTCAAGAAACACTGTTTTGATTAAAAAGAGTTTTTTTTTATTCTTAAAACGCAAAAAACATCCTTATTGTCACAAAGGATGTTTTTTACCCTTAAAACGCAAAGCAGCTTTTAAAAAACAGTTGTTAAATATTTTTCTTTATGTTTATAGTGTAAGTTGCAAGAATATCCGTGTTTTTCACTTGAGTAGTTTTGTTTAATAATTTTTTCAAAATACCCTTTAAAAAACACACCCCCTTCTTTAAGGGTTGATGCAATTAATTTTGCCCATAGTTCATTTAAAAGGGCATATTTCAAACTTTAATTTCTGATAAGAGCGATATTTTGGACACGTATAATTTTGGTACTACGATTTTTCAAAAACTGCCTAAAACGCTATTTTTGAGGGTTTCAACCCCCCTTTTTTCGAAAACTTGACGTGATGCAACATTTTGGACTCCAGATTCGTGTTCAGCGCAAAAATTCCCTTAGGAAACACTTGGTCACATTCATTCGACAGAGAAAAAGTTAAGATTTGCAGGGCTGTGTTATTAATATTAAGCTTTCATAAGCTTGAAAAGTTGCAAAATTAGGAGAAAATTTTAACTCTGCAGCTCAATTAGATGAATAGTTGCAAATAAACAATATTAATTTGTTTAAACAATTTTTATAATTTTATATTTTATTTTTTTCTAATATTAGGCTTAGTTATTTTATATAGTTGCTAAATTAGAAAAAAGTTACAACTCTCTAGCTCTATTAGATGAAAAGTTTCAAATAAACAATATTAGTTTATTTAAAAAAATTAAAAATTACATGCAACAATTGTTATTAACTAATTTTTATCTCATTAAAGAAAATTTTGATGGAAAATATTGTAAAAAGTTGTACTGAATATTTTTTAACGATCTTACATTTTTATGATCTTTTTTAGTGAATTGGCACTAACAGGGTTGAGCATTACAAGCCCACTAATTTCCCAGCGGGAAGACCCAACTGGGGCCCACCTTAAATCTGGGAAACCCATATGGGGCCCAACTGGCGCCCACCCAACTTTTCTACACGGGATTAGACACGTATATTTTCGTTTCGGCAGACATGTTGTTTTAGGGGTTAAAAATGAGGATTGAAGATTGCGATTTGTTAACATTGTGTAATAAGGTGTTTCCAAAAATGGAAATTTTTGAAAATCGATTAAAGTCGCATGGAAATCGACTACAAATGTAAAAAAATTACCACTATAGATCAAAAATAACAAAATAGTGTTAATTTTTTTCCTTTTTTAGTTGATTTCGGTGCGACTTTCATCGATTTTAAAAAATTTTCATTTTTTGAAACACCTTATTACACAATGTTAACAAATCGAAATCTTCAATCCTTATTTTTAACCCCTAAAACAACATGTCTGCCGAAACGAAAATATACGTATCAAATATTTTTCGATTCTTTACAAAATAGTCTGAGGCAGAAGTCGATTCCAGATTTACGCTTGGGTAGCATTACTTGTTAGGTCCCTTTCCTCAAAGCGCGTCACATGTATTGCAAAAAGTGAAAAAGTAGGAGGGTGAAATAGTATATTTCGTAACATGCGTGACAAGCAGTCGTTTCTGAAACGAGAGCAATGTTTTTGCAACGAGTGAAACGAGTTACAAAAATTGCGCGAGTTTCAAAACGACTGCTTTGTTCACGCAGTTACGAACGATACTTTTCATAACAAAGTCATAAAAGGCGTGATTCGGTTCTCTGTAAAGATAATCAGAAAGTTGCAGAATTAAGAACGATTCACTATGTCACGTCAGAGTGTACACAAATACAATCCAAATTGAATGTCTCACACTTTTTTACTTGTCAACACGCCGCGCTAGTGATACGGTCAGGTTAGATTTTGAAGCTGTACTACTCACGCTAAAGACATCGACCCTGTTCTGTTGGTCAAACAGTGCGTGCAAGAAAAGAAGAAAAGTGGGAGACATGCAATTTGGACTGTACTTGTTTGCACTCTGACGTCACATAGTGAATCGTTCTTAAATCTGCAACTTTCTGGTTATCTACAGAGAACCGAATCACGCCATTTTTAAGACTGCGTTATGAAAATTAATTCGGTTCTCTGTAGATAACCAGAAAGTTGCAGATTTAAGAACGATTCACTATGTGACGTCAGAGTGCAAACAAGTACAGTCCAAATTGCATGTCCCCTACTTTTCTACTTTTCTTGCACGCACTGTTTGACCAACAGAACAGAGTCGATATCTTTAGCGTGAGTAGTACAGCTTCAAAATCTAACCTGACCGTATCACTAGCGCGGCGTGTTGACAAGTAAAAAAGTGTAAGACATTCAATTTGAATTGTATTTGTGTACACTCTGACGTGAGATAGTGAATCATTCTTAATTCTGCAACTTTCTAGTTATCTATACAGAGGACCGAATCACGCCTTTTATGACTTTGTTATGAAAAGTATCGTTCGTAACTGCGTGAACAAAGCAGTCGGTTTGAAACTCGCGCAATTTTTGCAACTCGTTTCACTCGTTGCAAAAACATTGCTCTCGTTTCAGAAACGAATGCTTGTCACGCATGTTACGAAATATACTATTTCGCAATTACAGCAACTGATAGGTACAGGGAGAATATTTTGAATAATTAAGATGTTCAAATATTATGTATTCAAATTAACTGTACAGATTCAAAATATAACTCTGTATTTTTTCAAAAAATAAAATTAATGCCCTTCGGACATTTATAATCTTAGAAGAGAAATTTACACAAGAATGAAAGCGTTAAAGTTGGTGGATGTCTTTTATCTAAACTATTAATTCAGTTTATTGGGTGAGAAATATACTTTGTCAAAAACTCGATTAATAATTACTCATCAATTATCAGAAGCTCATTTTGTTTATTCAATAATCTTTACAATTGATATTTTTAGAGTACATAGATTTTTACATTTATTACAACGATCTTTTTTTCACAATTTTAAACAAACTTTTCAAATGATTTCGTCAATGGAATGTCGTTTTTATATATGCAATCTAATTATGTGTGTCAAGTGTAATGTGTCATACTCAGTTCTACACACCTGAGAGGTTTCAATTCACGCAATAATCGTATTTCTTAATGCTTATTGCGTCTTTTTCAATTAATGCTCTTTTTCACCATAACTGATTCGTAAATGCAACTCAAATAAACAATTAAACACCTTGTAACTCAGAGTTGACAAAGACTAATAGTACTGCCGTTTACATAAAGACTCGGATGGCCGAAAAAGATCCTCCTCTTTCATCTTTCTTTTGGGTTTTTATATTCCCCGGCATCGTTAAGAAATCGTTTTTTTTTTTTTTTTTGTTTACTTCTTATTCGATTGCTGTAACTTCATCCAATGTGGATGTTTATTTGTTTTATATTTCACAAATCTTTCATAAGGGGTCGTCCCCCTACTGGAAAATCCTATATAGGTTCCTAGTAGGAATCCTATAAGATTTCTACGTAGATTCTTATATGATTCTTTATAGGATCCTATGTAGATTCCTATAGGAACATTCCTATAGGAAAAACGCATGTGATTTTGTATAGATATAACATAGGAAAACATATAATATCCTATAGGGTTAAATTTCACATTTTTATAGGAAAACATATATTTTCCTATAAGAATCCTATAGATATAACATAGGAAGATATATGGTTACATATAGGATGATATATGAAAACCTATAGGAAAACATATAGTTTCCTATATTGGTTCACATATGAAATCCTATAGGATTAATGTCAGTTAGTGTGTCATGATACCTAGACTAATAGATCAGAAAGTCTTGTCATTACCAAGTTTATTTAGGAAGCAATAGGACAATCACTTTTTTATTCACTCAAAAACCACTCCAATATTTATATCATTTGTCAAAAATTAAACATTTCTCTTGATTCTATACGCTGCATATACACATACGTTCAAAATAGTAGATGCTATTTACTTGAACCGATATTTAATTAATTTTATAGGTCAGTTTTTGTTTTAACAGCAATGCTATGAAATCAACTAAATATTGTATTACAAGAATAACATTTGCTTTTAAACGTATATGAATATGCGGCGTATAGAATAAATAGCATTTTTCTCAGTGTGCAAGGTGGACTATAAAAATTAACACATCAAACGCGGAATGATTTCATTATTGGATGTCAATTTAGGATGAGAATTACGAATGGGACTTTTTGACACATTTCATAAACAATGATGTGAGGGGTACAGATGATCATATGCAGCCATCTTCACACTACGCCATATGTTTCAGGAAGTCAGGACCGTACTTAGTAAAAAAAACGTTGGGGGCAACCCCTAACTTCTTCTTAAACCTTGGCTGTGGAACACCGTTAAACTTGGTTTGAAACTTGTGAAAAATAATTTTTCTGTGGCAAAATCGTCTTTGCTATGTTCTATATAATTTTTACTATTTAAAAAATTAAATAGTTTACTGAAAATTTATTTATTTTATGGTCCACGTTTGGTACGATTTGTGCCATGGTTCTTTGAATTTGGTTTTTGTATATTTGGAAACTTGTGGAAAATAATTATTTTTGGGCAGAATCTTTCTTTAATTGTTCTGTATCATCTTTGCTGTTGAAAAATTGAAAGAAGATTAAAATTTGACTTTTTTCTCGATCCATGTTAGGTACGATTTGTGCCATGGTCCTTTGAATTTGGTTTTTGAATATTTTGTAACTTGTGAAAAATAATATTTTTTTTTCAAAATAGTTTTTGGCTATGTTCTTTATCATGTTAACTATTTAAAAAAATTAAGTAGGTTATGAAAATTTAACTTTTTTCTTACCCATGTTTCGTACGATTTGTGCCGTGGTCCTTGGAATTTGCCTCTTTTATATTTTGAAACTTGTGAAAAATAATTGTTTTTGGACATAATATTTTTTTTGCTGTTCTGTATCATTATTACTATTTAAAAAATCAAACAGGAGATTAAAATTTGACTTTTTTCTCTACCCATGTTTCGTACGATTTGTGCCATGGTCCTTTGAATTTTGTTCTTGTATATTTTGAAACTTGTTAAAAATATTTTTTTTGGGCTAAATAATTTTGTTCCTATGTTCTATATAATTTTTACTATTTAAAAAATTAAATAGGTGACTGAAAATTCATTTCTTTTATGACCCACGTTTGGTACGATTTTTGCCATGGTTCTTTGAATTTGGTTTTTGTATATTTTGAAACTTGTGGAAAATAATTATCTTTGGGCATAATCTTTTTTTAATTGTTCTGTATCATCTTTGCTGTTGAAAACATTGAATAGGAGATTGAAATTTGACTTTTTTTTACCCATGTTTGGTACGATTTGTACCACGGTCCTTTGGACTTACACTTGTATATTTTAATAATTTGAAAAATGTAATTTTTATGTTTGAATTCAGTTTTGGTGGTGTTTAGAAAGTTTTTTAAACTGTAAAAAATGATTAGAGATTTGAGTTTTAACTATTTTCTGTGCCCATTGTTGTCACGATTTCCGCCATGGCCTCGGTTATTTGATGTTGTTAATTTTGAAAATTTGAAATATTAAGATTATTAAGTGGAATTAGCGTTTTATGTTCTGAAAAATTACCTTGGCATTATTTTTTGTCGTTTTATAGCTTTTGGAGTCTTTGACAGAGTGTATAGAAAGTAAGCAATGGTTGGCTTGATATTTCCCATAGTCGGACCGTGGGTGAAATCATGCTATTCATTGGCAAACGATTTAGCCCATGGTTTGCTTGATTTGACCAATTGTTATTTCCCTACGCGGGTAAAATTTTCATTTATCAATAAGTGATGATTTTACTTTCTTTAGACATATATATATATGTGGTTATTTATATCTCAACTTAGTTCACAAACAGTTTTAGTATCTGCTTCCTTGTACCATTTTCCGGCATTTTCAAGATTAAAATAGGTAATGTCCCAAGTTCAAAATTCATCTACACCAAAAAAATTAAAACTTGGGGAATTTATTGTCCTATCTAGTGCCAATATGAGCCAAAATTTTTTTTTAGTTATTTGAAAAATTGGAGGGGGTAAAGGGGGGTCAATTTTATCAAATTTTCTCGACGTCTTTTTTCACAACTTTTTCTATCTTTACATGTAATGAAAAAAAATTCGTCAAACATGTTTCTTAAAAAGTTTTTAATGCTCTTTTAATTGGTCAGTTTGATTATTTAATATTTTTAAAATTTGATCCTAATTTTTTATAATTAATATTTAATTTGCTATTTTTACCAAAATCGGTCCGTTTAATTTTAAAATAAAGTACTGCAAACGAAAGCTGAGATTTTTTCTATATAGAAATTTTCAGAATTACTTTTTTTTGTTTTTAAAATATTAGACGCCAAAAAACGGATTGCAACGCTCTGCGATACTGTCGCCTTGCCTCGCTCCGCGACACGCAATGGGGCAAAATGTATTTTTTTATTTAAATTACTCCACAGGTCTAAATTCCCGCGCAAATTGAACAAATGGTTTTTTAAAATCTTCGTGATTAAATTCCCTATCGATTCCTTGAACTGAATTTTTTATTTCTCTATTTATTTATATTAATGTTTTCATAACAATCTATAAAATAACCAGAACTTTACAGAAAATCTATTTTCTATTCTTGAAGAAGTCAAAGATTGCAACGGAAATCATACTGAGAATGTTTTGGAGTAATTATGATATGGGTGATTCTCCACGAAACCGACAATTTGGTTACTGTTATTTTAGAAATTTTTTTTCCAATTAAAATAAAAATCGTAATATAAATTTTAAGTATGATAGTCAAGAATGAAATATCTACGACGGGCTGAACAAATTGTTTATAATTTTTGTATTTTTTAGACAAATTAGCTGTTACCGCATCCATGTACCACAATCAGTTGCAGTATAACAAAATTAATAGTTGAATTTATAGGAAAGTTAAATAAGTCATTGGCATTTTAACTTCTAAATATTCTATTTGTTAAACAATATTTGTTTGAACATATTACAAAATAGTCATATTTAATTAAAACTATGGATCAGAATCGATTCTTCAAGAAAAATTAAAAAGATTTTGTTATGATCATATTTCATTTTAAGGCATAATTTGTTGATAAAATCGCTATAAACAAATAAATAAATCTATGGTGGTAATTTATGAAAATATTGAGGTAATTTATAATAATAATGCAAACGAAATTCAGGATTTAAGAAACTGATGCAGGAAATTTATGTGGTAATTTATGAAAAATTATAGTAATTTATGCGGTAATTTTGCAAATCAGTTGCTAACAATTTATAAAAATTTATACGGTAATTTATGAAAATTTATAAAGTAATTAATGTTAAGGGGAGATTATAATGATTTTTTTTTCAAAAAATCGAAGTTATTTTTTGTCCATTTTTGGTTAGTATAATTATCTAAAAAGACGGGGAAAATAATCTGAAGTAAAAAAAACCTCTAAAATTTGTATTTTTTATTAATTAACTAACTGTAGTATGTTAATTTTTAAATTTACAGTTTTTCTGGTGCACCGCTTGAAAGAGCAGTTCTTAAACTATGAGAAATGTATATTGTTACATTAGAAGGGTTATATGTATATAACTATTAATATAAATTTTTTTTATTGTGTTTTACTATTTAAATATATTGCCGAACTTTAAGTTAAATTTCTGTACATTTGGTCTTTCAAACTTTAAACGCATTTTTCTCAAAAGTGCATATCTTCAACTTGTTTACACTCTTATTTTGACACTATTCAACGAAATAACTTGAAATTTGGACAGCATGCTCCTTGAATGTGTAGTTTTCGTGTAAACTAGGATTTTTAAGATCTATTATTATTTAAGAAAGTTATTAACAATTTAAGTTGCAAAATTATGGTTAAAAAATTCAAAAGTCTGTCATGCGGTTATTTTTTAATGAATATTTTCTATCCTAGTTTACACGATAGGCAAAATGGTACAGATTAAGAAACTATTTAATTTTTTTATTTCACATTAACCGTTGCAGAGAAAAAGTGTAAACAACTTTTAGAGAGTACCACTTCCGGCAGTCATTTTCTAAGACTCCATTAAAAAAAAAAATGTTTTTAATTACTTTAAGAGTTGTATTTTTTTACTATAAAAAAAAATTTTTGAAAAAGCTTAAAATCACTGGAATCTCTCCTTAAACTTATTAGAATTATGACAGTTTAAGTAACTTTTATTTGTTTAATTTTGTTTTGACACAATCACTAATTTTTTTTAAATTATACACTTATTTAAACCACAAATTCAATGAAAGACAGCCAAAAGGCTTTACCATGATGAAAAAGGCTTCACCATGACGCTAAATAAAAAAAAAATGGCTGACGCTCAAGTAGTACGTCGTTAAGTAGCTCCGCGTTTTTCTCTATTTAGATGGTTTTTACCACTTGAAAAACGTTTAAAATACCTGGTGAAACAAAGGATTGCAGTGTTGTCTACTTTTGATTATGTTTCTCTGTGTATGGATAGTTGGTGCGTAAATTTAAAGGATTTGTAACCAGTGATGCCGTACGTTAGTGAAATGAAGCGTGTCGACCACGTTTTTTTTAAATTCTGAATTTATGGACCTCGTCTTGGTTTTCCTATCAATATGCCGTTGAATATGACTGACTTTTTTTAATTTATATACTTTGATCGTTTTGGCAAATGAATATATGTTAAATTTGCTAAAAAAATTAATTGGTGTTTGTAATTTTTGGCCTGGACTGTACCTGTGTCTAATCTCTGATAGTGACATAGGTTTTATCACGTGACAAATTTGTTCTCTCTGTATAGAGAAGGACAGTATTCTTTGTTGATCTGTCGAATTGACTACGTTCAATACTGTTTTCTTGAAGGCATTGAATGGCATTTAATTTGATACATTATCAGAAAGCATTTAATGGCATTTGGATCTAATTTGTGGTGTTTCGCTTGACGGTAAAGAAACGCATTCAATTTTTTTCATAAAATTTGTGAGCATTCAAAATGATTAAAATGAAACAAATATCAATCAAGAAAACGCGTTAAATGGCATTGAGGACAAAAACGGAATTAGTAGGCATCTGTCAGCATTCAAATGACTGTTTTTTTAAATGCCAATTTATGCGTTTTAATCAACCTCTTTTTACCGGGTTTATAACTACTGAATTGAACCGAGTACAGGAGTTAATCTCTAGTGATATTGAGTCATTAAAAACGTCGCTTGTGAATGTCAATCAGCAATAACTACTTCAGGATGATAGAATTACTGCATGTGAAGCTAGTATTTTCGATATCCGTCAATGTGTTGAAGATATAAATCTAAGAGGCACCGATTCGGTCCAAATGGTTGCTGCGCGTCAGGAGCATATCTGCGCTTGCCAGGGTGAGTGGGAGGAACGCATGACACGTAAAAATAATTTGATGATTTTTGGATTAGTTGAATTGTCAGACAATAATCTTGATAAAGCAGCTATACAAGAAGCTGATACATCTAGTGTCTTAAAACTCTTTAATGGTATTTACCCAGACCACAATTTTTCAAATTCTATCAGCCTGGTTACACGTTTGGGTGTTTTTTCACAGAACGTAAACCGCATCAGACCTTTGAAAGTAATCTTTATAGATGCTGCTACTCCAGAGTTGGTTCGAAAAAATTTTCTGAAGTGGAAAAAGAAGGAGCAGGTTGCGGATCATCTAAAATCACTGATTATTACTCTAGATCGCACCAAGATTCAGCAAGATCAATATCTACAAACGAAGAAGGAGTTATCGGAACGCCTTGCGGCGGGCGAAATGAAACTAAAAATTGGGTATCGGAATGGGACACCAGTCATCATGAAGAAACAACTTCCCACAACATCGAACGATCGTCGTCTTTAAGAGACGTCTTAAATAAGTTTAAAGTAAATTTATTTTATCAAAATACTTGAGGTTTGAACACAAAATTGAATTGTTTTAATATCCTTCCTGATTTAATTTTTTTAAATATTTTTTGTTTATCGGAAACTTGGTTAAAACCTAATGTACCTTCTGATCAAATTATCGATTCATCTCTAATAAATGTTTTTCGTCAGGATCGATTAGATAGAAGAGGGGGTGGAGTGCTTGTTGCGGTACACGTTTCTTATCAAGTTTCTCAAATAAATTTGTCAATTATCTTGAAATTACGTACGGGCGTTGACATCTTGGGTTTGATTATATCAAAGCATAATTTTACGTTTTTATTAAATTTAACATTGATTTAACATTGGATACTCTTACAAAATTGTTTAATGTTTTTCAAGATTTTAAATTGTTTAATGAATATCCAGTAATTTTTATAGGAGATTTCAACATCCCGACATTCTTTTCTGCACTTATAAGTAAAAATTTTGATTCTAAATCTCTACTTCTGTATTATTATTTTTCACAATTTTTTAATTTAAGCCAATTTAATAACGTTGTTAATACTAATGGTAGAGTTTTGGATTTAGTTTTTTCTAACATGCAATGTACCGTTAGTCATGCTACCCCCCCCCCCCCCTCGTTACTGAGGACAGACACCATCCAGCTTTTTCTATTCAGCTTTGCTCTGTTCCGTTACACATATTTACAAAATCTAAATGCATAATTAATTCTTCCGCCTCATTCACCCATTATAATTTTAGGAAAGCCAGACTTGATGCTTTATATGTTTATTTGTCTCAGATTGATTGGAATTTTATCATCGATATCTCCGATGTTAATAAGGCGTGTAAAGAATTTCTGTCTATTATTAATAATGCGATTCCAAAATTTATTCCAAAGAAAAATTGTATTGGTCAGTCAGAGAAGCGTTTTCCGCCGTGGTTTTCTCCTGATATTATTTGAGATATTAGTAATAAAAATAGTTTATTAAAAAGGCGTAAAATCAATCATGATTATTATGATCCTATTATGAAATCTTTGTCAGCTTCAATTCAGAGAGACATTCAAGACAATCAGCGTAGTTACAATCGATCAATTGAGCAAAAAGTTTTTAAGGAGCTGCGTACGTTTTGGAATCATGTAAATGTCAATAACGGAAATTCTAATATCCCTAGTGTATTGTGTTTCAACAATGAATATTTTTCGGATTGTCAACGTATAGCGTACACCTTTGCAAAGATTTTTTCTAATGTCAATTGTATTGAATCTGAAGAACTGGGGTCAAGATCCGATTCGGTGCATGAGGGACAATTATTTTTACTTTCTACTAACAATAAGCGGGTTCTTGAAGCAGCAAAATCCTTAAAGCCTAACTTTACCTCAGGACTTGACGAAATACCTAGTTTTTTGATTAAGGATTGTGCGTCTATTCTGGTTGATCCGCTACCCTATATTTTTAATTTAGAATTATTGAATGGTACTTTTCCTGCTCAATGGAACGTAGCAAAGATTATACCAGTTTTTAAGTCCGGTGATAAATCTAATTGCACTAATTATAGACCTATTGCTATCATTTCTAATTTTGCAAAAGTTTTCGAGTTTGCAATCAAGCCTGTAATTAACTTTGCAATTGGAAATATCGTCAATCCATGCCAGCAAGGCTGTATAAAAAAAATCGACAATAACAAACTTGGCAAATTTTTCACAATTTATATTGAATGCTTTTAGTAGGAGTAACCAGGTAGACGTAGTGTTCTTGGATTTTTCTAAGGCATTTGATACTATTGATCATGTGATTTTGACTGAAAAGCTTGAGTGTTTAAATATAGCTCTAAATTTGAAAATCCTTATCCTTAATTATTTGCAAGATAGAAAACATGTCGTTTCTGTGTCAGATGCCTTATCATTTCCGTTTAGTCCTACTCGTGGTGTGCCCCAGGGTTCAACATTAGGGTCCCCCCTTTTTACTTTTTACATTAATGACGTCCATGAAATAATTGACTCACCTTGCTTAACTTTTGCTGACGATCTTAAGATCTTTAGAGAAATTTTTTCTACGGCTGACATTCTGGCTCTGCAGAGCGACTTGGATAAGCTATCTTTGTGGAGCCAATCAAATAAACTACCGCTGAATCTGTCAAAATGCCATGTGATGTCCTTTTATAAGACCAGATCATCTTATCTCTTTCCTTACAAAATTGATATTTGTATTTTAGAAAGGGTTTTTTCGTCTCGTGACCTTGGGGTTACCTTCTCTTTTGACCTATCTTTTAATGATCACATCCCCACGGTAGTTTCTAAACCTTCAAGAACCCTCGGATGTTTAATTCGTGTTTCGAGACAATTTTCTATTATCAAAACTTTAAATTTACTTTACAATGCTTTTGTCCGAGCAAAATTAGAGTACTCGTCAATTATTTTTAACCCATATTTCAACAATATGCGTATGGAACCATAGAGATATAAGAATAGAGTGCGCGAGTGTCCCGAATGCGCGACAGTGGTTTTAGAGCGAGACCGCTGCAAAGGAGGCCCTCTGTGTGTAATAGAAGAACACACTCAGGGGGCCTCCTTCGCAGCTGTCTCGCTCTAAAACCACTGTCGCCGACTCTCATGGGAATCTAACCAACTCGCGTGCTCTATTCTTATATCTCTATGTATGGAACTGGAAAATATCCAAAGAAGGTTCCTTAAGTATTTAGCCTTCAGATCCGACGGAACTTACCCCCAACGTGGTTCTGATTATATGAGCCTTTGTTAGCGATTTGAAATGTATACCCAGGAGGAGAGACGTAATGTGTCTGAGTGCCTTTTTTATTTAAGGTTGTTAATTACTTAATTGACTCGCCTGAGTTGCTGCTTAGATTAAATTTTAGATCCCCTGAAATATTAACACGACAACTTGAGCCGTTTTATGTCAGTAAACCTAACTCCTCGAAAGATTATATTTCTGTAATGCAGTTTTCGAGTTATCATATCAATGTTATGTGTAGTAAAAATAGTAAAGAGGTTGATCTATTTTATAATTCTATAGAGTTGTTTAAATCGTACTTAGCTATATTCAATTTCAACGTAGCAACAACATTTAATGTTAAAACTTTGAAATATACTAAGGCACGTCTTATAATTGCTCTATTTTATTTTCATATTTTTATACTTATACTAGATCACAAAATCACGCGCAAAGCGCGCGTGTAGATTTTCGTTTGTTGGAAAGCAGAGACAATTTTTATTACAGTATAGAATACAAAAGGCGAAGATTCTTGATTGACCAGAAGTTCCTAGAAAATTCTCTAAATTCAGCGAAAGTTGGCTTTTATATACTTTCTGAAAAACACCCTAAATTTCACGTGCACAGTTCAAAAAATATCTAAACTGGTTTTTTACCTACGATTTTTCTCTTAATGATTAAAGTATTATCTTTTAGATTAAGACTTAAATACAGTTTTGTTACTCTGAGATTTTTAGTTATAATTTTGATCCTTTAGACAACTTTAAAAAATTGTAATTATTTTTTTATGGATATTAGTTTCTATTTTAAAACTGTTTTTTTATACTTATACTAAAAAAAATACACCGAAAAAATTAATTCAGTAATTTTTACATAACTATTTAGGACTGGCGGATACAGCCATCCATACAAAAATTGGTTATGTACATGAAAAAAATTAATTCAGTGGATTTTACATAACTGTTCTAGAATAGCGCATGCACATCATCCTTTTACGCAACATGAGTTCTGTAAAACTTGGCAAACATTTAGGACAAACTCTAGAAAAGTCGTGGAGTTTATCGTGTAATATATACCACATTTTACAGAACTCAGTTGCGTAAAAGGCTGTGCATACGCTATTCTAGAACAGTTATGTAAAATCCACTGAATTCATTTTTTTCATGTACATAACCAATTTTTGAATAGATGGCTGTATCCGCCAGTCCTAAATAGTTATGTAAAAATGACTGAATTAATTTTTTCAATGCAGTCATAATTTAACATTTTTTTGCAGAAGCGTGTTCAAGGCGGGGGGGTCAAGGGGGTTATAACGCCCCCTAGATGAGTTAAATTTATATAAGAGTGAGAGAGATAGCGATATAGTGTTATCTCTTTCTCTATCATATATAACCTCCCGCAAAAACCTTGTCTGGACACGCGCCTGTTTCTTTGTTACTTTTTTATGAATTATTAATTACCAACTGATTTCTTGTAACTTGTATGTTTTTGTTATTCATTCTTGGCTCTTTTCAATATAGAATATATTAATGTATTTTATTGGCGCTTTGATTAATAATAATTAAAGACTTATACTCTGTAAATCCAAATTAGTGATTTTCTACTACTGAATTAGAGAAAAATCGGTTATTTATTGAAGCAGTGTAGTGAGAATTAGACTAATCTTAAATTAATTCTGGTTTTTAAGAAAATGTATTTCAAAGGTTTTAAGGGGTAATACTACCTTGCGCGCAGTAAAAGTATAGTCATTTTTCTGAATTTTTTGTAACAAAGCTATAAAATTTATTAGGGTCTGGGTTTTTACATATAAAAAAAATAGATTAAAGTATGTAAAAATACATTAAAACATTTTTTTAAAATAAAAATGGCGGCACAGTGGCTAATTAGTTTAAACCCCTTATCTTCGAGGACCTTGCACGGGCGACATACTACAGGTCGTAATTTTTAATCTAGAACAAAACCCCAAAATTATTTTGAAACAAGATGCTAAAAGCTACTGAACTACGTAGGATTTTTAAGAAATATCGATTTAAAAAAAAATGGCGTAAGTATTAAGAAAAAATACGAATTTTGATAGAAAAATTGCTTGAAAATCAACCACAGAATTGGCAAATTTTAATTTTTCGAAAAAATCCTACGTAGTTCACTTGAAAATGTCATTATGAAGCAACAGTTAAAATTTGAGCAAGATCAGTTAAAAATTGTAGGCGCTAATGTGTCGCCCGACTTGAAAAATATAGTTTTAAGAAAAACGCTTTCAAAGTTTCAAGTACTGAAATATTCCAAAATTGTATTTTTCTATCATAAAAGCTCGAGTACTCGAGACTTTTATTCAATAAAAAACTAAAAGGTTAACAAGTTTTAACTGCCGACAACATTTGTTAAGCCGCGAAAAAAACTAAAAATTGATATACCGAGTAATTGAGATTCACAAATTACATGCAAATTGGCATAATGACTTCACAACAAAAATCGACTTTTTGGACCATTTAAAAAATTTTTTCATACATAAACGCTTTTGAATACCACTTCTGAATGGGCAAGGAAGCATTCAAGAAAAAAAAATGGATAAAAAAAAATTTACAAAGTAATATTACCCCTTAAATGAATTTAAAAACACCTTGTACCATTTGTTATAAAATGACATTTAGAACGTTCTTTTTTTAAAATAAATTAAATAGTTATGACGTCTTGAGAAGAAAGGAACCTAAAAAAACGAAAAATTTTATGTTAGGTTTGTGATTTTTGAAATTAACATTCACAAAAAGAAACAACTCTCAAAAGAAATAATTGATTTTTAGGTCTTCATTCCATCAAAAATATTAAAAAAACTAATTTTGATTTTACATAAAAAAGATAAAAAGGAAATCAAGGTAAAACTATTACTAATTATAACCTAAAATTTGTTACTTCGTAGGTCCCTTTCATCATGACGCGTCACAATTTGTTTAAGAAAATAAAAAATTGAGAAAATGAAAGTTTATACCCCAATGCTATAGATTATTTGTATACTCAAAATTTAAAAAATATAGCAAACATAACTAAATTTTATTATA
Source organism: Ganaspis brasiliensis (assembly GCA_037103525.1). Classification (NCBI taxonomy): domain Eukaryota; kingdom Metazoa; phylum Arthropoda; class Insecta; order Hymenoptera; family Figitidae; genus Ganaspis; species Ganaspis brasiliensis. Next base: position 434,211 of record JAZKLR010000499.1, read on the forward strand.
TTTTTCAAGAATATTACATAGTTGAAAAGCGTCAAAAATAATTTTCTTTCGCTAAAGCCTAAATATTGAACAGAATGCGTAAAATCTTTATAGCTTGTGTCGGACTATATCCCGGTCTCTCGTACAGAACCCTAGGAGTATAACTCTCATTTGACTGATTTTTTAATTTTTACTGATATATATTTAGATAGATATCTTATTTATTTTATAAAAAACAATGTTTCTTATGCTATTTTATAAAATAACGCAATTATCATTTTATAACATTTCCAAAATCTTTAAAATATACATATTTCTATAAAAATTAAAAGATATTTAATTATATATAAATCTGAAATGTTAAACGATCTACAAACAATGTACATATATTAATTTTATTTTTATTTAAAATCAGTAAGCAACACATGGTTCAGTCAAATCTTTTTGGGACCTTTTACGATAATTTTCACCTTATAATGTTGAAATTGTTTTATTAAAAAAATTTAGAAATAAGGTTATCCCTTTTGCTTAAAAAATAAAAATAAAGAAATAAAAATTTGATTAAAAATAAAAATAAATTATAAAATACCTTTTTCTTTGTTTCTATGCAAACCTGATAATTTGGTAATGATTCAATAACCTCGGGTTGTCTTTTTAAAAATGATAAGAAAATATTGCATTTTGCAATGAAACTTGAAATTAAATAAAAGTGAACACTTTTTTTAAATATAATTTTTTACTTTTATTAAGATATTATCTATGTGTTTTTATGATGATACAATTAGGAGTATTATTTAATAAGTTGAATAATTTTTTCCTCAGAATATTTGATGAAATTAAATATTAAAAATAATTCATTAAAAATGGAAACCAAATACTGAAAATTAATCAATAACATAAACATGTTACGAACTATATTTGTAGATATATCGCTCTCTAAATCTGAATTAAAGTGAAAAATTGATCACTCATTTTAATTAGTTCACACAAAACCCAAGGAGCTCAAAACGTTGCATAATGATACCGTTTTTTGATTTATTTTACAAATTGAACTAAAAACTGGCAATTATGAAACGTTTTGAGTACTTCAGGTTTGTGTGTTTAGGTTTCTACTAATTTCTAGTCAATTTTCATATTTGAATTAGTAGATTTCAGTTTTTTACTAAAGCTTTAGTGACAAGTGGCTAAAAATGAATAGACAATTTTACTAATTTGAATTAGTGGCAAATTTTCCACTAATTCAGATTAACAGAGAGTATAGTAATTTTCTAATTTTATAGTCTGGATTGATCCGGGATCTTTAAATGATAATAAAATTATATCACCTCAAATATTTTTCTTGGATTCAATTTGAAAACACAAACATTTTGTGCAAAATAATTTTTAGTGACATATGTCCAATCACTTAATGAAAAAACGATTTTTCGGTCTAAAAGACTAAAATACGGATTTTATAAAATTATTTGTAATAAATAGGTATTATTTCTATTGATTCATTAATAAAACATGTACGTTGTAGAAAACCATTAGTGTTTAATGCAACGATTTTTGACTTGAAATCGTAAAACTGTGGACAAGGTTGATATAATTTAATAAAAAAAAATTAAAACGATATAAAAAAAACTTTTTTAACCCTCATAAAAATGTTCCAAAACGTAGTATTTACTTCTCATTTTGCTTTTTATTAAGCATCAAAACGTTATTAAATAATAATAATCTCCGTAAACTCCTGAAGTTAGTTACTTTTTATATTTATTCATTTTTTTCTGTCCACGTTTTAAAGTCTGAAGTGAAGTTAGTTAGTATTAATATTTATTCATCTTTTTCTGTCCACGTTTTAAAAACTGAAGTGAAGTTAGTCTTACAATTAGTCCCTGTTATTTTATTGATTTTGACTCTCTTTATCAGGAAATATTTTGAAATTTTGAATTGAAAGAATAAGGTAACCTTCTTCGTTAGTGTCGTGTTTTACTGGTTTTTAATTGTCATTTTTGTGAAAAAAAAGTTTCCAAAAATGCTTTAAAAATGTATTTATTTTTTTTTTTGAAGAAGTTTAAAATATACATATTCACATGCAATTTATTTCCTAAATTTTCAGTTATTATTTCAAATTTAGATTATTATCATCAATTTTCCATTATATAACGATTTTTTAATTATTGTCTTTTGCTTAAAAATAAATACTGCAATTTTTCTTGATTTTCATCAATATATAAGGGGAATTCTATTTCTAAACGACCCCCTTCAGAAACAATTGCCAATTTCGGCCGATTTGAGACATTTTTTAAATAAATATTTCTTCCACCTACTAAGGCCAAATTATTTTTTTAATTAGCAGTTTTAAAAGAAAAATTTCTGAATTTTATAATAATAAAAAGAATTTTGTTCAAATATATTAATTTTATATACAAAATGTAGTTTGAAAGTTAATCTTTCGAATAACTCAAAACACGTTGTTTCAGATTTATTAAAAGTATATATTAAAAGAAAGCTTAAATATTCTAGTTTTTATTTCCGTAAAGTGAATAATGGACATTGCAGGGGATTTTGAGGAATTTAATAAAATTTACAGTCATATCAGAGGTTAAAATATGTTTACATTGAGAAACATTTTTTGAACAGAGTGGCATTTGTTTTCTTTTAAATTTTTTTTAACTTTCAATTGATATATATTTTTATTTATATATAAATATATGTATTTTTTATATTTCATTTCATTTTTAGGGTTCCGTACACCACAAGTGTACGCACGGAACCCTATTGGCAAGACATTGTCGAAAATCGTATTCCCCCCCCCCCCCCTAGCCGCCAAACTATTTGACTATTTGACACAACGGTCTCTATATTTTTTTTGTAACCTACATATGATACTACATTTTTGTACCAAATTTGAACTTTTTAAGTCAAATAGTTTGGCAGGTAAGGGGGGGATAAAGTCATTTTTTAGCAAAAATTCGTTTAATTTGTATCATTCTTGCCCTCTATCTGCCAAACTATTGTACTTTGAGTGCTAAAATTTGGTACACATATGTAGTTTGATGTGTAGATTACAGAAAAACTATAAAAAACCTTGTTGCAGGCTGTTATCATAGCGTTTTTGAGCTAAAAAAAAAGATTTTTTTTAAAAAATGTTAAAAAATGGTTGTATCTTCCCCCCCTGATCTTCCAAACTATTGGACTTAGAGAGTTCAAATTTGGTACACAAATGTATTTTCACGTATAGATTACAGGAAAATTATAGAGAACATGATTGTATATGTTGAACATAGCGTTGTCAAGGAAATAACAATATTTTTGAGCATTTTTTTAACATATGGGCCATAATTTAGTGTTATAACTTTGACAGTGCTATAATCATCACTTTCTCTATAATTTTCCTGTAATCTACACGTAAATCTACATATGTGTACCAAATTTCAGAATCCTAAGTCAAATAGTTTGGAAGATAAGGGGGGGGGGGGTGATACGGTCATTTTTTTAGCAAAAATGCATTAAAAGTGTACAATGCCACCTCCATATCTGCCAAACTCTTGTACTTAGAGTGCTGAAATTTGGTATACATATGTAGTTTGCCATATAGATTTCAGAAAAACTATAGAGAACTTTGTTGCAGATCGTTATTATAGTGTTTTTAAGCAAAAACCAACGATTTAAAAAAAATGCTTAAAAATTACCGTATCCCCCCTCCCATAACTTCCAAACAATTTGACTTAGAGAGTTCAAATTTAGTACACAAATGTATTTTCACGTGTAGATTACAGAAAAATGGTAGAGAACATGATTGTAGAAGTTGATCATAGCGTTGTTAAGGAAATAAAATGATTTTTGAGTATTTTTTATGGATATTTGCTAAAATCTCTGGATTTTTCGTTAAAAATGCAATTACGATCACGTTCTCTATAATTTTTATGTTATTTACACCTGGCAATACATTCCTGTACAAAATTTTAACTCTCTAAGTAAAATATTTTGGAAGAGAGAGAGGGGGGGGGGGATGGTGGTCCATTTTTTATAAAAAATTAATTATATATTCTATTTTATTTATTATATTATATGTAATATGTATAATATATTTAATAGTATCAAATATATTAAAAATTATTTTGTTTTGTGTACGGAACCTTCGATTTTAATGCGAGTGTAACTCGAACTTGCCCGATTTTTTATTTATTATTTAAATATCATTTCTTGTTAATTCTTTATTCTATTAGTCTTGAAATTAATAGATAATTTAAAAGCTAATAAAATACAGAATTTAAAAAAAGACAAATGCCGCTTAGCAAAAAAGAATTTCTCAATTCATACACATTTTAACCCCTGAAATAGCTGTAAATTTTAATTAATTCCTCAAAATCCCCTGAAATATCCATTATTTACTTTACGGAAATAAAAACTAGAATATTTAAGCTTTCTTTTAAGATATATTTTTAATAAATCTGAATCAACGTGTTTTGAGATATTCGAAAGGTTAACTTTCAAACTACATTTTGTATATAAATTAAATATATTTAAACAAAATTCTTTTTATTATTGTAAAATTTAGGAATTTTTCTTTTAAAACTGCTAATTACAAAAATAATTTGGCCTTAGTAAGTGGAAGAAATAATTTTTTAAAAATTGTCTCATATTGGCAATTGTTTCTGAAGGGGGTCGTTTAGAAATAGAATGCCCCATAATTATATTCATTATTTTGGCATTACTTTTAAAAATTTCAATTATTTATCCGATATTGCAAATATTATCATCAATTTTCGTTATTTCTGCAATTTTTTAATTATTCTCTTTAATTCAAAATTTTAAAATAATTTTGTAATTATTTTTTTTTTAAAACATATATTCTATTTTTCAGTTATTTCTCTAAAATATTATTAAATGTTTTCAATTTCTCCAGTTTTTAGTTTTTCTCATTTTATAAAATAAATTTCTAAAATTTTTTAAGTATTTTTCTCAACCTTCTATTATTTTCTTCAATGATTAGGGTTCCGTACACCTTCGGTGTTCGGCGGAACCCTTACAGCGAGACTCGTGCGTCCGTAGCCAAAAACCATTCTCCCCCCCCCCCTTAACTTCTAAACTATTTGACCTAGAGGGCTGAAATTTTGTACACATATGTATTTTCACGTGTAGATTGCATGAAAAATATAGAGAACATGACTCAAGGTGTTGTTCATAACGTTGTCAAGGAAATAACAACTTTTTTTTTGCAAAAATGCATTAAAAAGGACCATTCCTTCCCCCCCTTAACTTCTAAACTATTTGACCTAGAGGTTTGAAATTTGGTACACATATTTATTTTCACGTGTAGATTACACGAAAAATATAGAGAACATGATCTGAATTGATGGCCATAGCGTTGTCAAGGAGAAACTACAAATTCCCAAAAAAAAAAGTTTGTTCTCTCTAACTTTGCCATTATTTGAGCTAGAGGGCTAAAATTTGGTACACTCGTTTATTTTTGCATGCAGATTACGAAAAAATTATGTTCATAAATAAAATTAAATATTATAAGGCCACAAAAAAAATTCAAAAAATGACCAAAAAGAGGTTTAGACCCCTATGCCAGAGCTCACCCTAATTGTCCTACAGTACCCCTCAAACCAATAAAATTTTTGTTTGTTTACTCAGAGTTTAATAAAACAATATAAAACGCGATTGAAAACTGTTATCACTTTTTTTCCCAAATAATTGAAAAATTATGAAAAAAACAAAATTTTTTTTTAATATTATACAAGGCTTGATCAAGGCTGACCCAGGACCTATAATCAAGACTGTCATAAGCCCTGAAACCCTATAAAAATTCCAGGACCTCCCCCTAAAAAAAATTCTTGAGTTTTATGTTATTTATATGAAATACAAGCCTATACCCAGAACCAAGAGTTTCATGTACTTGAAGGTAAAAGTATTTTCATAATTTCTACGTAAAAATATACAAATGTACGAAATTTTAGCCCTCTAACTTAAATAGTGTCACAGTAATGGAGAATAAACTTTTTTTTCGAAAATTTGCAGTTTTTTTTTGACAACGTTTTGACTGTGAATCCAGATAATGTTCGCTATAATTTTCCTGTAATCTACACGTGAAAATACATATGTGTACCAAATTAGAGCTCTTTGTTTGTTAATAAGGTTTATCTTTGTTTCGTAAATGTACGGAACCCTAAATTTTGGTACGGGTGTAACTCGTACTTGCCCCATTTTTAATTATTTTTCTTTGTTTTCATAATTTCCAAAAAATTTTATAAATTATTGTAAATTTCAATTATTTTTAGCATTTTTCCAGTCTTTTCTCCAATTTTTAGTTTTTCTCATTTTCAAAAATCATTTTCTAAGATTTTTAAGAATTTTTCGAAATTTTCAATTGTTTTCTTTAATTTTTAATTATTTTCATTTGTTTTCATAATTTCAAAATTTGTTTATTAATTATCGTAAATTGCAATTACTTTTAGCTTATTTCTTCAATTATTTTCTCCAATTTTTAGTTATTTCCTTTTTTTTTAATTGAATTCTAAGACCTTCATGTATTTTTTTTCAAATTTCAATTATTTTTTCTTTATTTATTTAAATAATTTAAATAATTTAAATGTATCATATTTTAATTATTTTCGGCAAATTATAAAACTTAAAAACATTTTTCAATTATTTTCCAAAATTTATTTCCTTCAATTGTTAATTCTTTACATTTGTTTCATAATTAAAAATATTTTTAACTATTTATCTGACTTTTAATTATTTATATTATTTTTTATATTATTTTCTTCAATTTTCAATTACTTTCGTTCTTTTTCATAATTGCCAGAAAGTTTTTACTTATTTCTCTTTAATTAAAAAATTTGTTCTGTTCAATTTTAAATTATGTTTACCTTTTTTCATTTATTTTCTCTAATTTTTAATTATTTTCTTTTATTTCAATGAATTTCTAAAAGTTTTAAGTATTTTTCTCAAAATTTTTTTAATTTTCCTTTATTTAAAATATTTTATGTAATTTGTTTATTTATTTATTTATTTATTTATCACAAACACCCGCAGTCCAAAAGGACCAAAAAAGGGTAACTACAAATCAAGTCTTAGCAATACAGTTATTATAAAGATTTCAAGTATGAATTTAAGATTTTAAGAAATCGACTACTTTTAGAATAAAATAAATCTAAATCCGGTTTCAAAGAATTGAACATACTGTTAACGTAGTAACACGCAAAATAAATCGGTGCCTCAGAACCAAAATCTGTCCTCAAAGCAGGCAAAATAAAAGGATCAATTTGCCTAGAGGAAAGTCTCGGCAGGCGAAACGCAATCCTACAAAGAATATCTGGTGCATAAACTTGAGAATAAATAATTTTAAATAAAAATATACACACAGCAGATGTTCTTCGTTGTTCGAGAGACATAAAATCAAACCGCAAACATAATTCTTTATAATCAACTCCTCTCTTAGGATAAACTTTATCCGCTTTAAAAGCCAAGTATTTAAGAAATCTTTTTTGAACACTTTCCAAGCATAAATTATATTTATCGAATTGTGGGTTCCAAATAATAGAAGCATATTCCAACTTAGATCGCACCAAAGCATGAAATAAAATAATAAGAGTGTTTTGCTTGGAGAATAGTTTAGAGGTTCTAAGGAGATATCCTAGAGCTCTCGAAGCAGATGCCACCAAGTTAGAAACATGTTCATTAAAATTTAAATTACAGTCAAAAGTTACACCTAGATCACAAGTAGAAAACACTCTTTCCAAAGCGGAACCATTAATCTTGTAATCGACGATTATAGGATGCTTTTTTCTTGTAACAGTCATTACGTGACACTTAGCAATGTTCAAAGGCTGTTCGTTTTTAAGAGACCACTCAAAAATATAATCAAGATCAGTTTGTAAACAAACGGTATCTGATAGTTGATTAATTATACTAAACACTTTGATGTCATCGGCGAAGAGTAAGACAAAAGATATAATTCCTTCAGTGATGTCATTAATATACAGAGAGAAAATAGGAGATCCCAAAAATGAACCCTGAGGGACGCCCTTGGTCGGGGTAAAACTACTAGAATTAACTCCGTTAATAGAAAAAAAATGGATCCTTTGAGACAAATAGTTCATTAAAATGATTTGCACGTTTGGTGGTAAATCAACCTTCACCAATTTTCTCTTTAAGGTAGAATGATTAATTGTATCGAAAGCTTTGGCAAAATCTAAAAAGGCGATATCCACCTGAGACCGATTTTGAATGGCATCATACAAAATTTGCGTGAAAAAGGCTAAGTTAGTCAAAGTGGACCTTCCCTTCAAACAAACGTGCTGCTCATTTGCAATAATTTGTTTTAAAGATTTATTGAGAATTAATTATTTTCCTAAATTTTAATTATTTTTTTTAATTTGAATTTATTTATCTCAATTTTTAACCATGTTTTTTCAATTTTCATTTATTTTCTTTAATTTTTCATTATTTAATTTTGTTTTAATTTACTTTTAAGATTCTCAAGTATTTTTCTCAAATTTAAATTATTTTCTTTATGTTTAAAACATTTTTATGATTGTTTAAATTGCTTTCCCCAATTTTTATTGATTTAATTTTTTTTTAATTAATTTGCAAACTTTGCAATTATTTTGTTTAATTTCAATTATTTTTTGCAATTTTTTTTAATTCTAAAATATTATCAATTTTGTCCTAAATAAATATTTATTTTAGTTATATTAATTGATTTTTAAATATTATATTTAAAATATTTATTTCCTCTTATTAGATAAATATTATTTACCGATTTGTTATATTTATTATTCTATTTTATAATTTCTAAAATGTATGAAAAACTAATAGCGCGCTGGCGCGCGTTTTACTTTGCTCGTTACTCTCAATAATTATTAAGAGTATAATTATAAATATTTCCTACATTCTTCAAATAAAATCTATAAATTTATTATTTCTAATAATATTTTTTATTATATCTTTTATTATAACTATTCAATTAATTTATTTTAATTTTTTAACTAAAAATTAAATTTATTAATAATAAATAATTTAAAAATTAATCCAAAAATAAATTTAATTAAATTTAAATGACAACAAATTTTTTTTTTTTTTTTTTGATGCAATAACAAATTATTTAATAGCTTTAAATTGATTAAGAATACTAATTTTTTTAATATTTATAGTGAAAGTGGTTTTTAGATGATTTCTCATTATTGCAAAAAAAAAAGAACTATTGTAAAACGTTTTAACTGCTTCCGATTATATTAGTATAAAACTACGGTTTTTCGTAAATTAATTCAAGTTAATAATATACTGTTAACAACATAATAAAAGGGAATCGTAAAAGTAATAATAATTAATTAATAATATCTAAATAATATCATATACTGTAAATCATCTACTTTAGATTTTTTCTTCTGCATACCAAGAAAAAATTTAATTATTTGATCCAAACACAATGTGGTTAAATTATTTTTAAGAAGACGAAAAGTAAGTAAAAGCGTTTTTTTAATAAATATCTTTTGCGTTAATTGAATTAATATATTTGTTTTAAATTTAAGCTTTTGTATAGCGCTCACAGTTTTAAATATTTTATCCTAATAATGTTATAAATATTATTTAAATAGTCAATAATTTTAATAAATTAATGAATTAGAAGATTTAAATAATTCATAAATTTTAGGCTTCCGTTTCCGGTACCGATGAGTAGTTGACGCATTTTGTGAAGGGGAGATAGTTTTTTGAAAATCTGTTAATATTAAGTATAGGGTGGGTAGTGTAGTGATTGGTGAGTATAGAGTAAATGGATGTAAGTTGAATGAAAAAAGTGTATGTGGAAGTAAGTGTGAAATGAATGGTAAAAAGACGTGAGAAAGGAGGCAAAATTGTGAGGTTAGGATAAAAGCGTGTTGAGTGAGAGTGAGAGAGCGAGAGAGTGACAAAGATAAAAGTAGTGCTTCTGGGTAGATAAGGTAGAACTTGACAATGTCGACTAAAGAAGAAAGCAATGACGCAAGTGGTAAAGGCGGGAATGAGTGTAAGGCGCGAAAATTTGAAAAGGGATTGGACAGGAAAAATTTTGAATGCAAGGATTGTCAAGTTTTACTAAGTCTAATCAAAAGAACAATGAAGGAAAATGATGAGCAGTTTGATGAAGCATGGGATGAAATGGAGGAAATTAGGAAACTGGAGAAAAAGAGGTTTAAGCAAATTGAGGGATTACGAAAGGCAATGAAAGCAATTTTAGAGAGGGTTGAACAGTGGGAGGCAAGTTGGGATAGGGAGACAGAAAATATGTGGAAGAGAATGGAGGAGTTAGAGAAAGATATAATAGAGAGTGAGGAGAGTAGGAAGAGAGAGTTCGTAAAAAGGGAGAGGGTAACATTAAAGGAAGGAGTAGAAGAAAGGGTGGGGAGTAGAGAAAAAGCAGATGACGATCTAAGAATCAAAATGGGGGTATTATCGATGAGAGTAAAAGTTATGGAGAAGGAGAAAAGAAAAAGAAATATTGTTATTAAAGGTATGAAAGTAGAGTGGAGAAAAGGCAAAGAGGAGGTAGAAAAACTTTTGTCAAGAATCGGAGCTAAAGTTAGGATCAAAAACGTTAAGGGAGTAAGAGGAGAGGATGTGGAAAAACCGAAATTGTGGATTGTGGAATTAGAAGATGAGAATGCTAGGATGGAAGTAATGAGATTAAAATGTAGGTTGAAAGGAAGTGTAGAGAGAATAGATATTGATAGAACATTGAGAGAGAGAAGAATAAAATGGCTGCTGGAACAAAAAGCGTGGGTGGAAAGAAGAAACGGAAGGGTAGTGAAAGTGAATAGAGAAAGTGTTGGGGGGATGGAGTGGAATGGCTGGTGAAAGAGGATACAGAAGGGGTTATCAAAGTGGGATTGGAAATAGGTTAGGAGAGGAAGGGAGAAGGTAAAAAGAGCAAGAAAAAGAAAGTGTGTTAGTGGATAAATGGAGATGTTTGTAGGATCGGATGAGAAATATATGGAGAGAAATGAGTGAATGGTTAGGATTAGAATGTGTGATATGACTGATAAAGGAAAGAGTAAAAATAGAGTTGTATAAAAGGGTGGGCGATGAGGTGGATAAACCCTGAAAGGGTAAAAGGAACAGGAAACGGAAGCCCAGGCACTTGGCAGTTAGTTAAGTAAAATATTATAAGAGCGACGATTAGGTTAAGTTGATTATGTATTTAAAGTTAATTTTAAGGAAAGATAAATGTAAGCGTTGTTGTACATAATTTGTATTTGAATTTAAAGGGAGCGGAGGCTCTAGAACCCGTAAGGGATGAGTAAATAAATTATATATATTCATAAATTTTATTATTATTAAAATAAAATATTAATATTATTAATGATAATATTTCTAATAATAGTTAATTAAATTTAAAAATTGTGCTTCTAGGTTTAAATTACACTACTATTAAATTTTGCCTCAATTATCGATTGCAATTTTTTGACATATCTCGACATATTTCGACCTCAGGATGTCGAAAATGAAGTTTTTCAAAAATGTCCGTGTGTGTATGTGGGTCATTCTCTCAAAAAGAACAATTTCAGAATTAAGATTTTACGTGAAAAGATATTTGTAAAACTCTTATTTTACTAGTTCTATGTCAAGACAAGGACCTAAATAAAACCATGAAATACTTTGTTATAATGTTTATGAACATTTTAAAATATACCTATAAAAATACGTACTGGCGGTCACGAAGTGGAGTCTCTGTCTGTTCCAAAATACACTGATTCATTCGATTCTAATATTAAAAGAATAAAGTTTACTAACATTCAGTTAATGGTATTTAATACATTTCAGTTAGATAAGAAACTGACATAAGAAATATTAACAATATTTAGCAGTACATTAGCAAAAATGAAAATATTCTGCAGTCACGAAGTGGAGTTTTTTTTGTGTCGACGACCATAATTAAATTGAAAAACATACTGATACGGGTTACTTTCTTTTCTTTTATCCTAATTCGCAGTGACCTTAACTGCACAAATACTATAAATGTTGTTTACCTGCGCATTGTTATCTATCTAATTTTATTTTCATTTAATACTCATATTTGTGACTGGTCACGCAGTGGAGTTTACTATGGTGCACAAAACTTAATTAATCATAGGAAATAATATTGCTAATATTTTACTGTATTTCTTCAAGGACCAATGAAAACACAAAATAGTTAGTAGATATTGCTAGACAAAGTATACAATTATATTGCAAAATAAAAGTTATATCTTTTGTTTGAATAAAATACGCTTCGTGCACGGTCACGAAGTGGAGTTTTTACACTATGTAAACATAAATATTTCCGATAATTTGAAATTCTCCTTTTCTTTCTCATGTAATTTAGTTGAGGGACGTTGAATACTATCGTATAGCCGGCACAATTTTTATAAATTAAAATTATTTGTTAAAAAAAGTGACGTGAACGTGTCATTTGTCCTTTTTGAGAGAATGACCCATGTATGTTTGCATGTCTACATTACGTTGTGCCCAATATCTCAAAAGCTACAATACTTAGAACTATGTTTTTTTAACGAAATTATAGGTTTCTTAGGGGACAAATTATGATATAAGTTTGAACCCGATCGATCAATTCTAATTTTTTTCGCATTTAAAACTTTTGAAAAAATCGTTTATTTGCAAAATTGTATATTTTTTTAAAAAAAGTTAAAATGTAAGTATTTTATTCGTTTTATTTTTTAAAAACGCATCGATTAAGCTTTTAGCGAACCCTCTAGTGCAATTTACTCCAAAGTTATTAGAATTTTAAAAATCGAAAATTTTAAAAATCGTGTTTTTTAATAATTTTATTTTGATACTTTATTACAAGATTCAATATATTTTTATTATTATGTGGGTGATTAAAAAACACATCGAATGAGCTATTTGCTTACCTTATTGTCTAATTCTGTTTTGAGTTATCAAGGTTTCAAAAATTGAAAATTTTTATAAAAACTAATTTATTTGTGTTTTCTTTCTTTTATGAAGAATAATTTTTGTTCGTTTTATAGATAATTTAAAAATGCATCAATTGTCCTATTTAATATTTTTTGGGAGTTATTAATTAAAACTTTATATTTATTTATTTTGGTAATGTTTAATACATTTCTATAAAATTTGGATGAACTTTTGTAATTTTTTATGTATATTTGCAGTTTTTTCTAGAATTTTTGATTAATTATTGAAATTTTGTGTACTTTTATTTTTTGTTTTTTGAATTTATTTAATAATTTTTAATATCGAAATTTTTTGTTTTCGTTTTTTTTTGTGCATACTTTCTGAATGTTTTATTGAACATTTAATAAACAAAAGAAAATAATAAAAATAAAAGAGTTAAATAATAAAAACTAAAAAAACAATTTTCATAATGAATATATATTTCATGTGAAATGGAATAATTCACTATTTCGAATTTTAATTTCAATAAGCAATACTTTAAACGTTAAACAGAATAATATAATAATTTAAGGAGCAAGGAAAACACGAAAATAAACAATTACAATAAGCAAAACTAATATAAAATCGGGCAAGTACGAGTTACACCCGTACCAAAATCTAGGGTTCCGTACATTTACGAAACAAAGATAAACCTTATTAAGAAACAGAGAGCTCTAATTTGGTATACATATGTATTTTCAAGTGTAGATTACAGGAAAATTATAGAGAACATTATCTGGATTCAGTCAAAACGTTGTCAAAAAAAAACTGCAAATATTCGAAAAAAAAGTTTATTCCCCATTACTGTGAAACTATTTGAGTTAGAGGGCTAAAATTTGGTACATTTGTATATTTTTATGTACAGATTATGAAAATACTTCTACCTTCAAGGTCAACTTGAAATAAATATTATATTTAATATTTATTAATCATGAATGATATAATGAATTATATGAATTATGAATTATATGAATGATATAATTAGCTCGGAATATACAACTTCAAGGTTCAACTAGGTCGGAAATTGGTATAGTATGCAGCAAGGACGCCGCCATTACGGCATTACCGGCTAATCAACCAGTCACCTCGAAGTGTGCGTGTTCTCTCTCTCAAGACTCTATAGGAATTACTTAGTGCTAATTTGGAATAATAATAAAGTTAGTTTAATAGTGAAAATTTATTAATTAATGGAGATAGTTAGTGTTGTGCTCGTGCTTGTCACCCCCTCCTCTTCCATATCGGCGTGAACCGCGACCGTCTGAGTGTGTTCCCACTAGGACGTCGAGCTAGCCAGGCGGGAAAACGGTGCCGTGTACTAAGCTCACGGAGTCCGGATAAATATTTTATTTACCTGGCGCCTAGAGTAGGAAACTCCGAACATAAACAACGGACCCCGGGGGTGGTTCACGGACTCAAAGGGTGGAGTCCGTGAACTCCATGTCGGCGCCGTCAACGTCGTTTTTTTCTCAAAGTCTCTAGCAGTTAAAAATAGTAAAATCCTTTTTTTTAATATTGTTAATGGTTCCTAGTTAAAGTAATTTCAAATAGAAAACACCATTACACTACGTAGCATACTACGTAGTATATTGCGTCTCATACTACGTCGTTTACTACGTAGTTTCCGACGTCAAAATTCGGAAATTACGTATATCAGGACGCTGTATAGTACGACGAATCTTCATTGTTTCATTTATGGAAATTTGTGTAACAGGTGGAAAACTTTAAAATTCATGCTTTCATTCTCTTTTTCATTAGGACTTAAATTTTAAAAAATAAATACATATTTATTCGACCAGAAAAATGTATTTTTGTATCTGGCTGTTAAATCGCTGTTATTTATTGTATTTTATTCTTTTTTTAGGTATTTCACTATCCTTGACTTATTTTGGTCTAAAAATACTTTATAGAGTGCTCAAAATTTCTGAAGTTGGACACTTTTTTTTATGGTGATATTTTTATGTCTTATAAAAAATTTTTTGTATTATTTTCGAACCGAAATAATGTTCTGAAGTTGTTTTGCAAATTTTTAATTTTTTCATGAGTTACCTATTGTTTAAACAATATTCAAGTATCAAGTTAGGAATAATTTTTTTTGACAGTTCTATTTGATGGCTTTTGATAAATTTTGGTATGAGTAATACACAATAACCATGCTTTGGGATAAAAAAAATTAATTTGATATCGTGCTTAATACACGGCAGCCAATACACGGCTGCCAATAAGAGAAGCGGTTCGCTGCCACTGTGGGTAAAAAATTGACTGTGTCCAAATTGAATTTTAGCCCCTATTTTTTAACAGATTTACAATTTTTTTAAATTAAAGGTAATATTATTCTGCATAAAATGTACGTCTTTTATTTTTAAACAAAAATTGTTAACAACTGTTTATTAAACGTTAAAGTAAAAAAAAAAAATTCTTTTGTACTCTAAACATATATTGTTGCCTAATATAGGCTAGTATTGAAAAAATAATAATTATATTTATGGTTGCAATAGTCTAAGAATGTTTTTGCGCAGTAATTATATTGTTTAAATTTTTTTTCATTTTCTATTAACAAATAAGTGAACAAGAACTGATTTATTCAGATTATATACACTAAGCGTTTTAATTAAACCCAATTTACAGCTTTTGTTATATAAAAAATTAAATTATTAATTTAATTTGCAATATTAATATTATTACATAATGATAGTTTAAAATACAATTTGAAGTTCATTTTTCAATTAACACATTATTTAAACAATGCTTACGTTACAAATACATAGTCTTACAGATATTAGTTGTTTCAAGCTTGTTTTTTTTAAATATTTCATAATAGAATGTACAATATTTTTTTTAATTTTTCATTAACTTCAACTACCTTCATAATTAAAAATTATTTTTAACAATTTTATAAACAATTTTAAAAATATTGTTCCAGAAAAAACTTTGAACTCAATGTGTGTCGTTTTTTTCTTTAATTAAGAATTATTAATGTTATACAATTTTCAATTAGTGCAATTTTCATTACCAGATAGTAGTTTTAAACATTTGTTTAAAGAATGCTTCATTAACAAATACATAGACTAAAAGTTTTTTGTTGTTTAAAGCTTGTTCCTTTTTAATATTTCTCACATGTACTATATTTTTTAATTTCTTGTCAAGTATGACTTAAAATTATTATTAGCAAGTTTGTAAAAAATGTTATAAATCATTTTTTAGAAAAAAGGCCAATACAATGTCGGTAATTTTTTTTCTTCAGCTATAGATTATTATAAAAATAATTAATAGTTAGTTCAATTTTCACTACCTTACAACATTTTTAATTACTTGTTTCAACTTTCCTTATTTAGCAAATACACAGTCCTAATGATTAAACCTAGTTTTTTGAATAATTTATCTCAAAAGGAAAAATTTTATAAATTGTTTATTTTTAAAATTGTTTATAAACAAATAATATGTTATGTTTTAAATACTTTATACTGTACAATGCTAACTAAGAAACTACGTAGTCTCAAAGTTTTTGGTTGTTTAAAGCTTGCTTTTTTTAAACATTTCCTAATATGTACAATTTTTTTACATTCTCATCCTAAATGAGAAGGTCTTAAATTTGTGCGATTTTGAACTTTTGCTAAAACCCACATTTCTCGACGTTTTGAGACCTCCTGATTTCGAAAAAATAGGTTTTACGAAAGTGTCTGTCTGTCTGTCTGTGTAAAAATTTTTGAAATCCACCCTACTGAAAAATCCTATATAGGATCCTACGTAGGATCCTATATAGAATCCATATGGATTCCTATGAGAATCCACGTAGGATCCTATATAGGATCCTATATAGGTATTGTCCTATAGGAATCCATGTGGATTCTCATAGGAATCTATGTGGATTCCTATAGGTCGCCTATAGGACACGTCCTATATAGGATCCTATGTGGACTCTTCTATAGGAATACATGTAGGATCTCATATAGGATCCTACATAGGCGTCCCAAAAAAATTTTTGTAAACCCCCCTACATAGGATACTACGTAGGTTCCCATATAGGATCCTATATAGGATATTTTATGGGCGCCCAAAGAAAATTATGTACACAGAATTAATTGTTTTTTTTTTAACAACTTTATTCAAATATACATTAAGCACCATTATAAGGACGAAAAATATTTACTGCGCAGGCGTAAGTATTGTAGAATACGTAAAAGACGACTGCGCATGAGGAAGGGGTACAAAAATTTTTTTTGTGGGTACCCATGTAGGATCTTATATGGGTTCCCATATGGGATCCTATATGGGAACCTACGTAGGATCATATGTAGGAGGGTGTACAAAAATTTTTTGGGACGCCTATGCAGGATCCTATATGAGATCCTACATGTATTTCTATAGGAGAGTCCACATAGGATCCTATATAGGACTTGTCCTATAGGCGACCTATAGGAATCCACATAGATTCCTATGAGAATCCACGTGGATTTCTATAGGACAATACCTATATAGGATCCTATATAGGCTCCTACGTGGATTCTCATAGGAATCCATATGGATTCTATATAGGATCCTATGTAGGATCCTATATAGGATTTTTCAGTAGGGCATTAACTTGAGTAAAAATTTATCTATCAATTTGAAATTTGGTATGCGTTTTAAGTGACCAAAAATACAGATCGAGTTCGTTACCCAGCTATTTTGGACTAAAAATGTCATAAATAGAACATTTTCAAAATTAAAAAAAAAAATTTTTTTTTCAAAAAAAACATTTTCTCTAATTTTTTTCTTAAAGTACAAGTAAAATCAAACAAATTTTGTTCATAAAAGTTTCTGATATAATGCAACCCCACAAAGATATGAATTTTTTAAGTTTACACGTGCAAAAAGGGGAACTGAAAGTGGATATGTTATGATAAAAACAAAATTTTTTTGACTAGGCGTCATCATACTTTTATTATAAAATAGAAGAAATAATAAAAGATAGTTGACACAAAAGACGGCATTTAGCAGACGGATACTTGACACTCCGGTTAAAGTGTTCGTCAGCACATTACCTGGCTCCCGAATGAAGCTCATGGAAGAACCAAAAAAATATTACACTTAAGTAACAATTATAATTACTTTAAAGCAATTAGTCGGGAAAGCTGGATTAAATTATTGCTTGCCCGGGCGAGAATTTAATTCAGCTGCAATACAACGAAAGGTGTAGCGCGAGTTTAGAAAAGGTGAAATTGAAATTAAAAAGAAGAAAGAATTGTACAATGTATTGCTCTCGTGGCCGGTACGATCTCGGACGATGCGGCTACCAACACAATCTCAGACTCTGGCGTAAACATAAGACAAATACACGCGCACGGCCTGTTGCTCCTCGATGTTTCGCGTGGCAGCGTCTGGCAGACATCTTTATTTCTCCTTACCGCTTACCCCTCTTTCCTTCCAGTTACTTACAAGCTAAGAAAGATACGAACCAAAACAAAAGCACGTGTTCGTGCGGAAGCTGTGCCTTGAATATATTCTGTTATATGAATTAAAGATTCCGAATTAGGAATTTTGAATCATTTGCTGCATGTTGTTATTGATAAGTAGCAACTAAGTGTGCAGTAGTGATTGATGAATTATCTATTGATAACTGCAAAAACCAATAAATAAATAATGATCACCTCATTATTGATTTGTTGTGGAAGATTTTTAATTTCTAGGAGCAGAGTATTATAATACAAAAATTGCATAGCTAATATCCGTTCACACGAACGGATAGAAAATCCAAGATTCTGCATCAGCAAAAGTTCAACTTAGCAACAGTCTCGGACTGGTACCATCCAAGTAAATTTCCTAAATCATCAAATTTTCCCACTCCCAAGCTTAGTGACCGAGACATCGACGAGAACGAAATCAAAAGATAAAATGCAGTACAACTTCGATTCTCGTACGATCAACACCTTCCTGGCTTTTGGCCCGCTGAACGTGTTGATTGAGGGTTGAACGCTTGGACTTAGCCCGTCTACGCGCCGTGTTCACGACAAGGTTCGCATGGGTTGCAACCTGTTGTTCGGTAGACGATAAAGAAAGACTTAAATTCTCTAAACCGGCAGAGTCGAGTGGAGCCGGTTTTTTTTTTTGAAAAATTGCAATTACTTGAAAAGGCAGGTAATTGTAATTTCTGACAAAACTGACCGGTCAGTTCGTGCGGTTTGTACCTGCACCGTCTGAGAAAACGCAGACCACGAGTGCAGCCCTGCACTTCAACCTCGGGTAAAAGTAAAATTATTATTGACATTTTTATCTTCGCCCAACGGAAAATTGTGAGCGCCGACGAGCCATTTTCTCCATTGGTAATAATTATAGTTTATGGTAGGGTAAGTTAAACAATCTCTTAATAATAAATATTGTTTAAAATCTGTAGAAGCTGTATAACATTTTTGGTATAGAATAAACAAGTGAATGAAAATATAAATGCAAGGTACAAACAATCATTTGAATTTTCCTCAATCAAATAATTCATTGGCTGTAGAACTTAATTTCCAAAACATCAAGGCGCGGCAACGATAACTACTTCTAAAAGGCAATTCAACGATCTCCACATAAAAATAAATCAAGGACTATAAGGTTTTGCCCTTATAATTCTTGTCAGCTTGGATCCTCCGACATTCTTCTCGAAATTAGTAATAATAAATAATTTATATTTTCTTGGGAACGTAACAAGCTGTAAACAAGCGTAAGCACTGGCTTCCTTAATAAAAAATTAATTTTCCCCGATTAACCTTGTCGAAAGCGTGTAGCCGCTTGGACAAGTGAAGGGAATTAAAAACACAACAATTAATTTTTTTTTCGCGTAAAACCAAACTACACCCGACACCAAAAGAAAATAGGAAACTTTCGCAAAACACAAAACACTTTTGTTGGTAGTTGCTTTATTGTTTCAAATAAACCTCCGTGTATCAATTAATAAATTAAACTTGACGTGAATAAGATTTTTCCTGTTGGGCAAGCTTGCGCCTATCTGGCACCTGACTTTCCTAGTGGAAATTGCTCTAATTACTTGGCCTGCGTTTACGCAGTTTTTGGCGGAGTAATTGCGCACTATAAAATCTTACCCACGAAAAGATTCAATAGCAAAAAAATTTTATTATCATGAAGAAAATCAGCTTTAGTTAAATTTACAAAAATTGTTGTTATCACTAACTTGCCTAGATCTTGCCAGTCCTGAGCCTACCCTGGCCCTTGACTGCCTAAGTCTGGTCAACTACAATTGTTTGGCCTGCACATTGTGCAAATTTGGCGGAGTAATTGTAGATTGCGGGTTTGAGATTTCAAGGATTTAATTATCTTAATTATTTCATTTCAATGGAGTTTTACAATGTCTCAACTAACTAGTGCTATACTAGTTTCAAAACCAAATAAACACAGAGCTGGTAGACGTGTTCGAAATCGTACAAAGAAAGCAATAGAGCGAACTGCCAAAATTACGACACAAAACACCTCACACGGTCAGGCGATTCCAACACAGCCTAGAGAGTTAAAATCGTGGAACGAGTTTAAAAATTTTTTTGAGGAAATACTGAATGACGCGGAAAGGACCTTAGTCACCGTACACCCAACATTTCCAATCACCCCTAGCGAGCCTATAAACATTTCTCAGAAACCAGAGACCTTTGAGGATCTGTTAGTAGCAGTATCAACACTCTCCGTTTAGATCGCAAGGTCTGAGTTTGAACGCTAAGAAACGACAATTACTATCCTTGAATAGGCCGGACAGCATTTTCCCACAGCGGTGGTCGAAATTATTTCGGGAAACTCCTTGCCATAAATTTGAAGCGAACTCATCAATATTTTGGATATAAAAATTTTAGATACTTTCAAGGTTGACGGGACCAAAATCTGTTTCGGCGTACGATCAGTCAAACCAGAATTCAGAATTTAAATTAACCAGACTACTACTAGCTGTTGCAATTACTATACAAGGAAGTGGAAAATTCCGTGCGATTTTGAGTTGAGATCGAAGGAAAAATGAGAAAAATAATTTTCCCTTGTATCACTACTTACTCAAAACAGCTGGATTGATACACCTCCTCGTATGAGGAAAGCTAACGTGCTCAGTTTGTAAAAACCGATGACAAAAGAACAAAGAAAATTCTAGTTGCAATAATTGTAACTCTTACTAGCTGTTGCAACTGCTGTACAAGGAAGTGGAAAATTCCGTGCGATTTTGAGTTGAGATCGAAGGAAAATTGAGAGAAATAATTTTCCTTTGTATCACTACCTACTCAAAACAGCTGGAATGATACACCTCCTCGTATGAGGAAAGCTAACGTGCTCAGTTTGTAAAAATTATAGCAATTTTTGTCATTGGTTGAAAGAAAGGTCAAATGTAAACCGTGTACATGCATCCTTCACTCTTAATCATGACTGTTTAAAATGTCAGAGGTATACAAAATTAACTTTCTTCTCGGATTAAAAAGGAAATCGAAAAAGAGGCCACGGTCAGGTAGAAAACACCCCCGAAGAACACCAGAAGTTCCAGAACTTCCAGAAGCTCTTAAACAACCAGAAGTTCCAGAACTTCCAGAAGTTCCTGAACAACCAAAAGTTCCAGAACTTCCAGAAGTTCCTGAACAACCAAAGGTTCCAGAACTTCCGAAGATTCCGGAAACTCCAAACGAAACCGAATTGCCGGAACTTGCGCTAATTCCCGAATATTCGCGGATTTATCACAGTCTCGTTTTTCCCCTTCATAAGGTCAGGCCTGTTGGCACTGTTCTCCCTAGACCTAGGATAACGCCACCTGATCCTGAACCCATTCTAGTGACACTCGAAGAAGGTGATCTCGACCGCGCGCTTACTGAAGCGGTTCGTGAATTGATCAGGATAACCGAAGGCCCAGTAGAATCACGCGAAAACGATAATTTCTCCGACACCACAGTGGATTACGACAGTGATGTTGTGATCACAAATTGAGTTTTTGGAAATCTGAGATTGAACTATTTAGCCAAAAAACTATCATTGTACTGAAAGCAAGTAACAGAAAAATTTCTCGGTGGTGAAGACTTGTTAACAAGCCGACACACCACAGTATTTTAATTTTTCCAATCAGAAACGAGGTTAAAAATTTAAATATGGTTGTTTGTACCTCATAATCACAATTTCTCTTTCAGCTTAAGGTAATATTCGACAAATCATTGTCCTTACTTATGTTTCGCAACGAATCTACACAGACTCGCAATATGCCTTCGCAAGGAACCAACCCCGGGATACCCATGGAACAGCAAGCCATAAACCATGATACTAGCATGGCAATGAATTCGGTCGTAGAGGTTCTGACCTTGCAACAAGGTATTCTAAACATACCTTGTTTTGACGGAAAAAATCCTCCGTTAAGGGAATTTATCGATGACGTGGCAAACGGTGCAGTATTTGTAGTCCAAGCCACGGAGCCTACGTTTATAAAAGCCGTACTTAGCAGGTTAAAAGGGGCAGCCCGGGAAAGCTGCAGAAAGAAAGAATTTAAAAAGATCTCTGATCTACTAGCTCATTTGAAAAGGCGTTTTGCTTCCGCGAGAAATTACCAATGGTATTTCGAAAACATCCTTTCACTTAGATTGAAACAGTCGGAAACTGTAAACGACTATTATGATAGGTTACAGAGTTTGATCAGCGGTGCTAGGCACTCTCTTGAGTCCACGTATGCAAGGGAGTTCTTCGAGGACGTAGACGGAGAATATAGGGTATCAGAATGCGATATCATTATGCAACCGATAAAAAACGGTGCCTTAGAAGCTTTTATCAAGGGATTGCCAGACGAAATGTTAAATTTCGTAGACGCTCAAAACCCAAGGTCCCTTGAGGAAGCTCTAGAACACGCGATGCATGTTGAGGAGCGCTATAGATCCCCAGAAAGGTCAAGAGGGTCTTCCTACCATATCTCGAGGCGAGATGACCAGCCTCGCTCCCAAAGTCCCCATGCAAGGCAGAATGAAAGGCGAGCCGAAGGTCGCAGAAACGATCCCGATCAAGATAAAATTCCGTTAGTAAGACTGACCAATACCTTTCAATTCACTCCGGACCAATTGGCTCAACTGTACAAATCGATGATGGTACCTCAGCCTCCAATGACCACACACTCTTTACAACCTTCCTATCCTCAACAGGCTCACTTCCAACATTAATCCTCACATCAAGTACCTTATCAGCAGCCTGTGCCATACCAGCGCCAACATCAGGAATATAGGCCAACCCCAACACCACCTAGACCGGTATCCCCCGCTCCCTCGGGAAGTTTAAACTATCCCCAGACGTTGGACTTGGCGAGTCCAACGCCCCAGCGTCCAAAGAATGTACACTTCAGGGACAACACGGTCGGGTCTTTAGAGCAAGAACCGAGGCCAAGAACCCCTCAGTGAGTGAGGAGGATTCCCCAGTGGTCCAGCTGAATGCCCCTGAGTTTAGACAACCAAAGAGAACTTTCCTGGTAGACCCGGGTTCGGGCACGAACCTCATTAAACTGTGTGCGCTGATTCCAGAACTCACACTTGAAAGGAACAAGTGCATTGAGATAGCTGGGATTACCAAACACATTGTTAAAACGTTGGGTACTATCAACCTTACTCTCTTAGGAATTCCCGTGGAATTCCACGTGGTACAAAACAACTTTCCCATTTCTGCTCATGGCATTCTGGGACGACCTTATCTTAGAAAAGAGCAAGCCCAAATATCCTTTCGACACAATGCTTTGATTACGGTATCAAATCCAGTGACTCCAATCTCATTTGTAGATAAGGAATCACTGAAGGCCAAAGAGGTACTTAGGCCGGAAATAAAGCCATTCGCTAGAATCCTGCGAATAAGCTCTAGGACTAGAACTCCTATCCCTATTGATGTAGTCAACCCTAATTTAACGGAAAGCTACCTCCCTAAGATGGAGACCCCTCCAGGTCTTTTTCTAGGAGAAGCAGTGGTATTTGCCAAAGATGGCGTATGCCATGCAATGGCCATTAACACCAAGGAAACGGACATTGACCTTCACCTTACACCTCAAGAGTTGATTCCTTTCGACTTCTACA
This sequence comes from Ganaspis brasiliensis, assembly GCA_037103525.1. NCBI lineage: Eukaryota > Metazoa > Arthropoda > Insecta > Hymenoptera > Figitidae > Ganaspis > Ganaspis brasiliensis. The sequence continues at coordinate 458,138 of JAZKLR010000499.1, forward strand.
AATTCCCAGGCGAGGAGTTTTCGGACTCAGACGTCAAGGAATTGCCGAATCAGCCAGAGCTAACCTATTCTGAAAGAGTTAGAAAGGTGAAGAACGCCTTGCACATATCCCACCTAAATCCAGAAGAGCGGAAAGTAGTGATGGGATGGGCGGAGGACTATGCTGACATTTTTCATCTCAATGTCGAGAAGCTGACATGCACTCACCTTGTTCAGCATAGAATTCCGACCATCGACGATAAAGTTATACATAAGAAACAATATCGATCGCCACTGAAAGCCCAAGATCAGATTGATGTACAGATAAAAAAACAGCTAAACAGTGGAATTATAGGTCATTCCACTTCACCCTACAATGCACCCCTTCTTATCGTACCGAAAAAACTTGACGCGTCGGGAGAAAAGAAATGAAGAGTAGTGGTAAGGTGGAGACACACTAGGCGCGCCGAGCCTGTAATGTAATGCTCGGCGAGCATTCGCGCTGTACAAACTGGACGCGCAAACCCTGTAATGTAACGTTCGTCAAATGCTCGGCGAATGCTCGACGAACGTATACAATAGAAAATGAGTTACTGGCCAAGTTTCTACCGAATGTTCGCTAGATTTGTCCGTGTCACGCGCGGCTCGTGAAATGCTCGCGAGCTGTTCACAGCCGATCCGCAGATTGTCGGTTTTTCCTGCGCGCTCAAAGGGATTTGGGGTCCTACCTGCTTTGAGACCCCAGCCACCCTTCAACTGAACCAGTCATAAATTTTTTTATTGTACTTTCATGATGGTTTATTAAAAAATGACGAATATTCAATCCCACAAAAAATCATTTGATCATAAAATTGGTTATTAAACAATTTTTTATTATTAACTGTTTTTTGTTGGTACCCCAAAAACCTCCAAAAATTCAAAAATACAAAAGAAGCATTAAAAAATATTTATACTATTTTTGTTGCATGATTTTCATTAAATAGCATAAATATTGACTTTTAATAATTGTTTTATGTAATTGATAATTTGTTGAAGCAAATTATTATTGTTTATTGACAACTGAGCATAAATATGGACTTTTAACAATTGTTTCATGTAATTAATAATTTTTTGAAGCAAATTATTATTGTTTATTCACAACTAATTACCAAATTAAGCCATAGAGTTGCAACTATAAATCTCAATCTAAATAAGCAAATTATTATTGTTTATTGGGGACTCATGATTAAGTTCTAAAATTTATTATCTATAAATTCCATTTTATAGAATTTCATAAGGTAGAATTTTTTTGTAGCCGAAATTTCAAATTTTCTAACTTGTTTTCAATCGAATTTAAATGAATTCGAATTTTTACCTAACAGAATGTTTAGGTCACCAAATTCATATTTAACAGAATTTTTATTTAAAAGAATTCCAATTTAAACGAATATTAGTTTAGAAAAATTTTCATTTTACAGAATTTTAAATTAATCGAATTTTTAAGTGCCAGAATATTTATTTGACCGAATCTTCATTTGTGCGAAATTTTAATAGAACGAATTGACATTTGATAGAAAACTTAAATAGCAGAATGTTCATTTGTACGAAATTGCAAATGGCCGACAAAGCATCCGACAGAAATATTTTAGCACGAATTTTGAAATTGACCAATCAGAAAATATTAAGAAAATCCCCATTGGTCAATTTCAAAATTCGCGCTAAAATATTTCTGTCGGATGCTTTGTCGGCCATTTGCAATTTCGTACAAATGAACATTCTGCTATTTAAGTTTTCTATCAAATGTCAATTCGTTCTATTAAAATTTCGCACAAATGAAGATTCGGTCAAATAAATATTCTGGCACTTAAAAATTCGATTAATTTAAAATTCTGTAAAATGAAAATTTTTCTAAATTAAAATTCGTTTAAATTGGAATTCTTTTAAATAAAAATTCTGTTAAATATGAATTTGGTGACCTAAACATTCTGTTAGGTAAAAATTCGAATTCATTTAAATTCGATTGAAAACAAGTTAGAAAATTTGAAATTTCGGCTACAAAAAATTCTACCTTATGAAATTCTATAAAATGGAATTTCTAGACAATAACTTTTAGAACTTAATCATGCGTCCCGTTTATTGACAACTGATTACCAAATTAAGCCATAGAGTTGCAACTATAAATCTCCATCTAAATAAGCAATTGTATCACCTGTTTAAATAAATTATATTTGTTCAATTTCAACTGTTTAGCAAGTAAAATTATGAAGTTCCAACTTTTTCTCAATTTTGCAGTTTTTGAAGCTGAATGATACCAATTATTAACAACAAATTAAAAAAAATAAATCTGCCAATTGGTCATTTAAAAAATAGAAAATACTTTTCTTTTCAATATCTTCCTTCAATAGCTTCCTGCAGGTAGCTGTTTAATGTTATTTGATGATTTGTTTTCTTTTAGAAAAAACAAATCTAAAATCTTTTGCAAAGTAGGAAAAAATTTCAACTCTGTAAATAGCTTAATTTGATGAAAATTTGGAACTATTCTTTGCAGTCTCCTAAAGAGAAACAGAGTTTGCCGATTGAAAAATATTTCTTTCAAAGGATTCTATACACCATTTCTATAAAAATGATTTCTTAAATTTGTAAATTTAAATTTGTTTTATAGTGACCTCTCATTGAAATACCTTTATGGTGGTCCAAAAATACATGGGAAAAACAAAAAGTTAAAAATCTTACATGCTCTCACTCTCTATGATTATTCTATATCGAAAAAACAAATACTTGCATTTTTTTAAATTCAAAAATATTTACAGGTCCCTCGAAGCTTGCCATGTATTTTAATGGGAAAAAACAATTTTATACACATAATTTAGAAATTTTCGACATTTTGGAATATTTCCTTAACGATGGAAGAATTTTTTTCCGGTCATTCTTTTCCGTTAATTTTTTCTAAATTGGTTAATATATTGCTCAAATAATTGGGTATTTTCAACATATCTTTAATCCCCATCCCTTCGAGGATTGTAAATTGAAGTAGCAGTAAAAAGTTTGTTCTACAGAAAATAGTTTTGTCTATTTTATAACAAGGACATTTAGTTTGAAGAAGGAAGTTCTTAATACAATAGAAAAAGTGGGAATTCCCATACTTATTGTATCTTTAACTGCCCAACTTTGGTAAATTAAAAAGGCAATAAACACATTTGCGAACATGTGTTCATGAGGAAGAGTCCGTACTACCTGAATATAAATATGGAAAATTTTTACCATATTGGGCGCGAACCAGGTAAGTTTCTTAAGTCCAATAAAAAAAGGGTGTCTCAAAATTGTTTTTACTTTTTAAATAAATATCAGGTAAAGAAAGCCATGCCATGAAAATGCCAACTTTGACAGTTGTGGCTGTGCTTTCAAGCCTTCCTGGTGTTTTGTGCTCTTCGTTGTGCTTCTTCATAGTTAATATATAATCAGTGTTTTAAGTGTGCTTTGGAAGATGGAGATTTCTACTGAGGAACAGTGTTTTCAGTTAATAGATTTATTTAAAAGTTACCCTTTACTGTGGGATCCATTAGATAAAGATTACGCGAGAAAAAATTTGAAAGAAGATGCGTGGAGTAAAATCGCTATCGAAATTGGAACTACGGAAAAAATTTGCAAGAAAAAAATGATCAGCCTGCAATCGTCATATAGAAGGGAGAAGGCAAAAGAAAAGAGTTCTAAAGGAACAGGAAAGGGTAAGTCGCATTAAAAATTATGTAACATTAATAATAGGATTTTACGCAGATCGAGACGTAAATTTAGTGAAATTCTTCAGGTTTAAATTTTTTGTCTTTTTTTCATTAGTTTATTAAATTACAATTATTTTCTTTAAACTTCAATTACTTTCTTCTAATTTAAATTATTTTCTTTAAACTTTAAATTATTGCCATAATTTTTTTAATTTATTACACAAATTTTCATTTATTTTTGTAATATTTCAAGTATTTTCTTAAAATTTCAATTATGTTTTTAATCCTTATTTTATTGTCAGAAGTATTTAAATTTTCTACACAAATTTCAATTTAGTTTTGTTATTTTTTAAATTGTTTTCTTCAAATTTCAATTACTTTTGTCATTATTCAATTATTTCTGTCATTTTCCAATTATTTTCTTCATATCTTTATTATTTTTGACATTTTAAAATTATTTTTATCTAATTTCAATTATTGTATTCAATTTTGTTTATTGTCAAGAAATTAAAAAAATTTTACACCAGTTTTAAATAAATTTCTACAAATTTCAATTACTTTTCTTATATTTAAATTTTATGACATTTTTCAATTATTGTCTTCAAATTTCAATTTTTTCCTTTAGACTTTAATTAATTTCTAAAACTTTCAATTATTTTCCTCAAACTTCCAATATTTTTTTCAAATGTTCAATTATTGTCTATAAATTTTTAATTTTTAAACCAGATTTCTATTATTTATCTCATTATTCAACTAGTTTCTTAATATTTCAATTTTTTCGTCAATTTTTCAAGTATTGTCTTCAAATTTATAATTTTTTACACTTTTTCCAATTATTTAATACAAATTTCAATTCCTTTTCTCATATTTAATTTTTCTGGCATTTTTGAATTATTCTCTTTAAATTTCAATTATTTTCTTCAAACGTCAATTAATATCTTCAACTTTTAATTATTTTCTTCAAACTTCTAATACTTTTTTCAATTTTTCAATGATTATTGTCTATAAATTATCAATTACTTACATCAATTATCAAGTATTTTTGTCATTCCTCAATTATTTTTTTAAACAACTATTATTTTTGTTATAATTAAAATATTTTTGACATTTTGGAATTTTTTATTTTTTTTTATTTACTTAATGTGCCCACAATACAGAATTATTTATGGGCAATACAAAGAAATACATGTACATATAATGTTAATAAGAAATGAATTTTCTTTAATTATTTTTGTAAATTATTTAAAATATTTTCTTTAAATGTCATTTTCTTGAATCTTTTTATTACTGTTGTCAATAATTTTTTAATTTTTACACTTGCTTTTAATTATTTATGACATTATTCAATTAGTTTCTTCACGTTTCAATTATGTCCCTAATTTTTCAATTAAAGTAATACATTTTTTATTTTTTACTTCATTTTTGAATTATATTTCTCATTATTTCTTTTCCAAATTTTAGTTTTTTTTTTGGTAATTTTTTAACTGTTTTCTACATATTTTCTACATATGTAGAATCGTTTTATTTGCAAAAGTAATTAATTTCCAGTTGCCGAGTGTTTCAATACATAGTGGAATGTTTACCAGTCATTTTTAAATCGCTGTGTCTATTTCGCCAATATCTGGCGATTTAATGTGCTCAAATTATTCTGCCAGACAGCAAACTGGAGATTTAAAATGCTCAAATTAGTTCGCCATTTACGAAAAATAAATAGTAAAAGATTCGTGAATTAAGATGAGTAGGTTATTTCGACATTAAAAGAGAAAATAATAGGTGTGATAATAAACATAAAAATGAAAAATTTATGTTAGGTTACAAATCTGTCAAAAAACTCACAAACGTAAGTACACAGTAAAAAAAGAAACTTGTAATTTTCAAAGTAGGTCCGAAAATTACCTACTTCGAAAGCAACATTGTGACAGTTTCATTCTGTACTACTACCACGCCGCGTACATTTACCACTCTCAAACTTGTAAAATTACATGTCTACTTGTACTTCTAACCTTAAAAATTGTGTTCTCATCCCACTGAAAGCAGTAAAATTACACATATATTTACATGTAATTTAACGATTTCATACTGTAACTTTTTTTCATTTTTTACAGTTTAATAATTGTTCTCGTTCATTAACACGTATATCCTAATGAAAATTTTCTGGGTTATGCCGATGCTTACAAATGGTGCGGTACCGCGCTTCTTATTTCTGCCAAAGGTTGGCTTGCCAGAGTCGGCGCGGTACTGGCTGTAACGCTGTATGTGTACTGCGCCAATATTGATGTACTGTTTTGGCAGTCGTATTTCATTTTCGATTATTTTAATTGTTGTTGTAGTATTTTATTACTTAAAAAAAAATTGAAACACGTTATTCTTATAGATTAAAATATTTTCAAAATTATTTTTTTTTATAATATTATTATAATTTTTAATCTTTATTGCTATCAATAAAAGTTGCCATATATAAAGATTTAAAAATTAGATAATTCAAAAGTGAATCCTCAAAAATGAAAAGTAAGAAAATTCTGAATTCTTTATATAGACTAAAACTAGCACAACTTTAATTAAATGTTTAATTTTTATGAATATTATTCAAACAATTTTTCTTATTAATTATTTAGGCAGAGTTTACTACAGTTTAAAAAATATTTATTATAAAAAGTAAATAGTCCTCTCCATAACTGATCTGAAATTCAAATATTGGTTTATGTAAATATTAAACTAAGCCAGCGTGGCAGTGGGGTTTAAGCGTATAACTTGCGTCCGAAGGGTCCCGGGTTCTATCCCAACCAGCGTGCGATTTTTCGTTTTATGTAATAGTTTTAATTGTTTAGGTATAGCGAATATTAATCATATATGTTAAAATTTGTTTAAACAAATTGAATTAACTAATAAAATCTCAAAATAAAATTTGCAAGACGAAGTTTTCATTCGATTAATGAAATAATTGTACATAATAGTTGTATTCCAAAAATATAAATTTTATTTTTTATTTGCTCAAATAAGCAATAATAATGATAAATAGTAAATTAATAAAAAAATTGTACTGCGTCAGTGACTTTTTTCCCCTTGGGTTATTTGATTCCACTTTTCCGCCCGAATTTCTCCTTGACAATATACGCTTATACTGTTCACCATTAATGCATTAGCCCTGGCATGGCCGTATTGCGCCAGCCATGGCAGTTAGTATCGATCGTCGTTATCATTAATATTCAATATTATAATAATATTATTTTTTCTGGTTAAAATTCATTTTATAATTTATGTAAGTATTAATAATAGTAGTTTATATTCTTGCCTTAAATATTTATTATTACATTTTTAAATTATTATTTGCTTTATTATTATGTACGTATATGTATATAAATTAGTAACACTCATGCTAAATTTAAATTTCACTATGTCCATCTTGTTTCAGAATAATAGAAATAGTTTAAAGTTTTGTTATCGTTTATACTTATTTATTCTTATTTATTTATTGTTCTGATATAGTTATGCAGATCCTGTAGGAGAGAAAAATTTTAGAATGAAAAAAGGTATTTAATTATGACATTTCAGCCTATACACGGAAAAATATTTCCATCATAAAAAACTGTTCCCAATGTTTCACATTAAAATATGCTTACGGACATAATGTTCGGAAGAGAAGGCCAATGAAATTATCAGTGCTTCAAGTGCAGTAATTTTCTTGATGTATGGCACAGAATTTTTGGGTGTCATACTCAGTTGTCAATTTAAAAATATATAAACATTAGTATAACCTTACTCACATATAAACTCTTTCTTATATTTCTCAAAATGATTCTTGTAATTCATCAAAATTTTCTAATCAGTTCACAATTGTAGCTTTATACAGTAAGGTAAAACATGTCAATCACTTAAATTACTTTTTTTATTTTTGGAGATACAATTCGTTCAGTATTTACCCCTTAATCAAAAAGCGTCTTTGTGACTCATTCGCACTGCACGATCGTCTTATAGGTTGAGTAGAAATTTTAAATAAATAAAAACTTAAGTGACTGACATACTGTTATACATACTTACCTTACTGTATATTTTTAAATAATGAAAAATTATTTTATGAGTAGGTAAAAGCACAAAATTAATATTATAAATTATTTTGTAATAAAAAAGAAAATTTGTCTAATTTTACACTCTCATTTCTAGGAAAGTAAACACATATTTTTAATATGCATTATTAATATATATTATTAAACTTGCAAATATATCTATTTTTTATTATAAAAAATGACAAAGAATATAGCATGAATCAGAAAAATTAAACAATTATTAAAGCAATAAATATTTATTAAATTATACAAATCGCTTAAAGAGTACATAAGTTCAAATTGATAACACAGATATGCACGAAATAGTTAGATTGAACCCCATTTATTCGTAGGTTGGCAATCCATGTAAACATATTCATATTATATGTCTAGTTGATATGTAAAAAGAACTATTTTTTTTATGTAATAAGCAGGGTGTTCTAACTGTCACAGCATCATATTCAATTAGTTTCGTTATTTCGTCGGCAATAACGCTAAAGGCAAAGTAATGAGTACTAAATCCTATTATTCTAAATGGAATGTACTTAAAATAAATTGAATTATCTACAACGTAGACTTTTTGAATTTTTCCGAAAGCTGGTCCATTTTCTAAGATGTCCATTATAAGAACAATCCCGTCTTTATAAGTTACATCATTTATTGTGATATTGCTGACACATTTTCGAGATTGAGACTTAGGAAAATCTAGATTTATTGAGTCATCCTTTACATTAGTACCGTAAGTTACATACATATCCTTGTACTTTGAAAATTTAAAGTGGCTGAGTGTTAATTGCAACCTAATACCAGCACTTTTCAATATATTTTTTCTCGAAGCAATAGCGATCACTATTGTCTTAACATCTCTATGCTTTGCCTCGAATCGCATGGAAGACGTGTTAATTACAGGACCATTTTGCGAAATCAGCCGTGCATAATGAGTCAGAAGATGAAACTTGGCTTTTAAATCTCCAAACAATTCAATATATAAACTATGATGTTCATGAATTAAAATTTGTAATTGCAAAAGATATGAAGGCATAATAATCGGAGAAGTTAAAATATGGACAATCTCTCGTAATTTCAAATACAGACTCCATGTTTTATTATCTTCTGGTACCATATCGCCAACCATGATTCCAAAGTACCGTACAAAAAATAGAGACTCCGATGCTGACATTTTTAATCGATTATTTGTTTTCACATATTGCAGAGAAATGTTAAGAGGTTTATTTGATGATTCAAACGCAAAGTCCATTGTATTTAGTATATGGTTAATATAATCTATTGAGAGAATTTTTTGGTCCAAAATTAAAGATAATAATATTTTAGACATAACGCAGTTAACTACCCCCTCGAAAAGATCGTGCATAAGGTCTACAGATGAATTCTTAATAACATGAAATCTTTCTATTTTGTTAAAAACGCAATACTCTTTGATTCCTGTTTTGAAAACTTGAAGAGTTGTTGCATCTTTTTCATATTCTTCTACTGATCGCAGCAAAGTTTCATCTTCTTGTGTTAAGGTCTTTGTGTGCTCTGGTCCGGCAGAACAGATCCTACAAAAATGAGTTAACCCAAAAGATTCTACGAAGCCTAACATTCCGTTTAGACCGAGGTTATCACCCAATATTAAACTAGTTTCAAAATAAATCCTAAATGCTTTTGTATCCAAAAATACTACAAGTCCATTCTGTTGTAAATCTTGCAATTCATCAATAAGTTTTTTAAAGATTACTTCGTTCCCGTATTTTTTTCTGTCGTGAGAATAGAAAATATCAGTCACAATTATGCTTTCAAGTTTTGATGAAAAATTTGGTGGTAAACATGGAATCGTAGCATAAACACATCCAAGTTCGTTCTTTCCGGCATGACTGCCTAAAGCGTTACCAGTTTCAATATCGTCATAATAGACAACTAACGGCAAAACGATACCATCTCTATTCAAATTTTTTGTTTGATTATCCCAAAGAGAACCTTGAATAAAATTCACAATTGCCTTATCCTCTGTCTTTACTAAATTCATGTAAAACAACAATGCTTCCAATAATCCTTCCATCTCTAGAATTCGTTTGAGGGAATTTTTAAGAGATAAATGAACCATTGAAATAGTTTCGGTTTTCAAAAAGACTTTGTTATCAATGAATTTTGGCACGCATTTTTCTTGTAAAACAATAATTTCAGGCTCCAAATACAATCCCTTGTTTTTATATAAAGAAAATCTTTTAACTTCAGAACTATAAGGTTCAAAGGGGTTTTTATGAGTTTCAAAAACACTTTCCATTTCTTCTAAAGTCTTCTTATTAACTTTTTTATGCAAATTAATTATCAATTCTTTCAGTAAGAATGGGTTATAAACATTCGTTACAAAGTTTTGTAAAGTTTCAACTATTAGCTGTACATCAGATCGAGAAAACTTTAAGTTATTATACAAATCGCAAGTGATTTTTAAAATTTCTTTGTCTAACTCCATTTTCTTTTAGACTGATACAGCTCTACAAATTATAATTTAATCAATTTAACTTTTCTTCGTAATAATACAGTAATATACGTCCAGTATTCAAAAAATCATTTAATCGAAATTTTTCCCAAGTCGGTAATAAATTCTACAATTTTTCTTGATCCGACTAATACTTTGAGTCCTCTTATTCCATATACATACTTCTGAAAAAACGACCAAATGTGTGCACACAGTGGACAATAATTAATCCGAAAAGCATAAAAGCTTTTAAAACAAAAATCGACTGCTTCAACTGGATTGTTGCACTTTATAAGATTGTCTTTAAACACCACAAATGTTGATTTTATATCAACTAATTTCCCAAAAATTAGAATATATGGCTGTAGCGTACTGATTTGTTTACTTTCGTAGTAAGCACATCTATCCGATATGAATTTCTGAATTAGTTCTTCATTTTTTTCTTTATTTTCTATAGTCTATAATATAAAACATTTTAATATTGTTAATGAAAATTATTATAAAAAATTATTTTTTAGAGTTTACCTCCATGTGCACAATAAAAGATTTCATAATATCAGTTTCTTCCGGTTTCCATGATTTGTCATTGCTCGAAGATTTAAAATTATAATTTAATAAACTTGGTAACAGCAACAGTGCAAAAACGTTTACATGATCTAAGAAATAAATATTATAAATTTTTTTTATTCTCTCTGTATCTGAATTAGTAAAGCATGGGCTACTAATTCAATCAGTGTAAATTCCTACTAATTTTTAGTAGTCACTCATGAGTGAGAAATTCACTCTAAAAGAGTAAGATCTTACTCTTACAGACTGAACTATAACTACCATCCGAGTGAAAATTAAACTAACCCTCCTCTTTGACATTTTCATTATTTTCTAAGACATAATTCAAATCCATATAATTTGTTTTTGTGTAATTATCTGATATTTCTTGATTGCATAGTTTACGTCTCTTTTTCTTTGTACTAGTGTCACTATTTTCTACTCTGTTTTTTGCAACTTGAACTATTTTGGGAGCAATGATTGACCAATTTAAAATTAAGCGATCAGCTATTTCCAAATTTTTGAATTTGTCATCTTGGTGCGTTTTAACACTTTTAACGATTTCTTTAAAATCCGATGAAATCTAATATATATAACAAAAATTATTGTTTAAATTATTTACAATTATTTATGTAAAATGAATAAAGAAATAGAACTTTTAAAAAATTAAAATAATTTACCAAGTTTAGACTTAAATTTTCTTGTAAAATTGCAAAACGAGTTAGAATTTCATTAGCATTTAATTGTTTATAAATAGATTCATGTCTTGAGAAAAATGAATGCTTCCAGGTTTCAATTGCAACGTGTTCATCTTTGGGTGTTTTTTCGTAAAGAATTTCTAAGTTGAATTCGAATTCTTCTGATTAAAAAAATTGATTATTAAAATGTACAAGTTATCAAATAAAAGTTTTCATTAAGATTTTTAACGTTGAGTGTAAATTCAAAATTTTATTAGCGCACCTTCGATCTTATTTTTTTCTTTCTTTTCTCTCTTTTTCTTTGACAAGTCTAATAGTTTAATAGATCCCACTTTTTCTCTAAAGGACATGTAAGCCGTATATAAGAAACCTGTAGAATTAACTTTTCTTCTTTTAACATCATCGAAAAAAGAATAGGCGTTTGTATAATATAAATCCTTTTCTTCCGTAGGAAAAAGTTTTTTTATATCATTCACAAGTCTTGTAAAAGTTGCACTATTTATTCTAAAATTTATTAAATTGTTATTAGTGTTATCAATATGCTTAAACTGTAAAAAATTACGAATATGGACATTTCTAACAGAATTTAAATTATGTTGTAAGCATCTAAGACAATGGAGTAAATAATGATAGAATAAACAGTCAAATTTTGCTTACGAAAACGGGGTCAGACTTGCCAGCGACTCATTCATTTCATTTTCGATAATTATTTTGCTTAATTCTTTTCTCCAGACATCTTTTGAACTATGATAATTATATAGAATTATTTTGCCCACTAAACTTTTATGTAATAATTGGAATAATGGCAGTTCTACTTCAACTACAAAAATTTGAGTATTTAAAATGGTGTATTACAATTTGAAAAATTTAATTTTTAAGCAATTAATTTGAATATACAATATTATGAATATACAAGGATATATAAATATAAATTACTTTGTGTATAGAGTTTCTCAAGAATTAACAAATTTGTTATTTTCTCAGAACTTCCAAGTACTTCTATCTCATCAATACTAATTGTCTGCTTATCTAATTCAAACCCCACATTTTCTACTGTTACAATTGCCGGAGTAGTATTTTTTTTTAAATTATCATTTTGAAATTCAAAGATTATGTCATTTGCATTTAGGATATTTACTGCAACATTTTCTTTTGAACAATCACTTTCAACCACTATTGGATTTTCTACACCTTGAAGAGTACAATCAATAATTTGACAACTTGAAACGTTTGGTTTTTTTTGACAATTTTGAAATAGGTAAATTTTATATTTCTTTTTGAACTCTAATTGAAGATTTAATCCGTATTCTTCAGGAATAATTTCATTAATATCATCTTGAGTTAAAGAAGAGAATTTTGATGCATCGATTTTGTAAACTAAATAAAAATTTTGTTATGATTTTCATATTTATTATTTAAAACATTAGAATATACACAATATACACCTTGAATATACTAATTTTTAACGGAATTTAATTATAACCTTTTTTAAAATACTTTTTAACGATATGTATTTACTTACATTTGAACACATCTGTTAAATTTTGAAATTCCCAATCTTTGAGAATTTCAGATACATATTCGTCCATGGTTACGAAAATAAATCATAAAAATTAAAGGCAATCTACACAAATATGATATTTAAAACAGAGTTGTTAAGAAAAAACATACTTTGGAATATTACAAAGAAAAAGAGAAATGCGTATAACCAAAAAATACTTTTTTTTTAAAGAATAACCATGATAATTATTACTTTCGTGTAATAATTTTTTTTAAAAATAGTTTAATTTAATTCAATTTTTATACAAAAAAAGGTACTAAATTAATAAAATATTTACCTTTTAACTTTTAACCACTGTATTTTGACTTTGACAGCACCGTATTTGTCTTTTGACATTTAATATTTTCAAATCATCGGTCACATATAAAATGTGAAGGATGTCATTAAAAAAATCTGTGCCGAAAACAAATAAACGACATGCTTGATATGTAATATATAGGTGATCACTAAAGGATCTAAAATTTAAAAATTGAACTAAAAAAAATTATGTTTACACGCTAAAACAAGGTGCCATGGCATAAAAAAAAGGCGTATGTATTATACATTTGATATCATCATGAATACATTGTTTTATACAGTTCCGATACGAGATTTTAAAGTGACAATGAATTTGTCACAAACTTTAAAGGTGAAAACATTTTTCCGTGTATTCCAAACAGAAACATTTTACTGGGAAGTAAAAAAATGAATTAATTGAATTTAATTGCGATGTGACTCGTGTCTTGAGCGGTTTTACCAAATATGCGCAGAGTTAAATAAATCGCCAAAGACTGTTGATTGGTTTTGCAAACAGTGAAAATAAAAAAATAAAATTAATGATAAAATATTATTGTATATAAAATAATATAATGTTAGAATTACATTGTAAACATAATAAACGCAATTAAATTCAATTAATTCATTTTTTACTTCCCAGTAAAATGTTTCTGTTTGGAATAGGCTGAAATGTCATAATTAAATACCTTTTTTCATTCTAAAATTTTTCTCTCCTACAGGATCTGCATAACTATATCAGAACAATAAATAAATAAGAATAAATAAGTATAAACGATAACAAAACTTTAAACTATTTCTATTATTCTGAAACAAGATGGACATAGTGAAATTTAAATTTAGCATGAGTGTTACTAATTTATATACATATACGTACATAATAATATAGCAAATAATAATTTAAAAATGTAATAATAAATATTTAAGGCAAGAATATAAACTACTATTATTAATACTTACATAAATTATAAATTGAATTTTAACCAGAAAAAAAAATATTATTATAATATTGAATCTGAAATATATATTCAAATTTACCGCCAAACATGAAGGGGTTACAAACTGCAAGCATTTAATACTTTTAGAAAAATTGAAGTTCAAAAACTATGTTTATAAAGACGGATTTCGATTTAAAACGAATAGATATATATATATAATATATTTAAAAAACGTGATAATGAACGAGAACAATTGTTACTTACGATTTTGAGTTTTTTGACAGATTTGTAACCTAACCTCAATTTTTCATTTTTATGTTTATTATCACACCAATTATTTTCTCTTTTAATGTCTAAATAACCTACTCATCTTAATTCACGAATCTTTTACTATTTATTTTTCGTAAATGGCGAACTAATTTGAGCATTTTAAATCTCCAGTTTGCTGTCTGGCAGAATAATTTGAGCACCTTAAATCGCCAGATATCTGGCGAAATAGACACAGCGTTTTTAAATTGTTTAAACAAGATTAAAAAAATAATAACTTGATTAGGTTATGTATCATTTGCAAAACTAATTATTAATTACTATTTGCCGAGTGTTATAATATAATGTAATATGTTTCCCAATAATTTTTAAATTGTTTAAAAAATCTAAATAAATAAAATATCGACTTATTTAAAGGTTAATGCAATTTGTAAAGTTCATTTAAATATATAAATTTACATTAATGTTCAATTACTTTGAAATTATTTAACAATATTATACTTCCAAATAATACAGTACTGCTCAGCACTGGCCAGTACTGGGTCAGTATTGAGCCAGTAGTCAATTTATTATTGAGGTAATTTTCCACTAATGATTTACGGGAATAGTAGAATTGGTATTATTTGATCCTTGTATAGAATATCGGTTATTATAAAATAGTAAAAAAGCTTACTAATTTTTAGTATAAAACTACTAATTATAAATAGAAAGCTGCAAATTTCAAAGTGAACTATCTAAAAATTTAAATTGTGCAAATTTAATTTTTCAATTAATAGATATTTCACTTTCTAATTACTTTTTTTGTACTAAATATTATTAAAAATTTTTACTAATTAATAGTAACCAATTTTTCACAAATTCATTAGTAGAAAATCACTAATTCAGATTTTAAGAGATGAGTTTATGTAAAATTAAACTTCGTTTGTTCTTCATAGGTACATCAGATATTTACTGCAGCAGATGGTTTGCTTATGCAGCGTTTCGTTTTTTGGAGGATAAAAATAAACCGAGAAAAAGAATTAATACTGTAAGTTATACTTTATTATTTAACAATAATTGTGTTGCCACTCAAGAGCGCCTTCTTTTGAACAGTAATCTGCAATTTCATCGCGAATATCATTGAAAGAAGTTGTAGATCTTCTTGCGATATTTCTCAAAGGAATCAAAGAAGTTAAGTCATTATTGTCATGTCTCCAAGATCCTGGTAAAAATATTCCATTTTCTTCACGATCCAAACATTGAGGAGGTGTATAAATATGCGCAGAATGCTTCCTCAAATAATTGTGTAAATTGAGGCAAGCCATTACAACTATCTCTGCTTTCTGTGGTTCCAAAAGCATTGGTTTTCTTAAAACGCGAAAGACGGCAGATATAATGCCAAACGCGTTTTCGACAACTCTTCGGGCCCTACTTAATCGGTAATTAAAAATCCTCTTCAATGATCCTTTTGGATGCTTACCAGAATACGGTTTCATAATATTCTCTGACAAAGCAAATGCACTATCAGCAGCTAAAAAATATGGAACCTTCATTTGACGTCCAGGTAGTTCTTCTGCTTCTGGCAATCGTAAAGAATTATAAAATGATGAATCCTTGAACACTCCTCCATCAGAAATTCTACCTTGACAACCCACGTCAGCAAAAATAAAATTGTATTCCGCGTCCACTATGGCCATTAAGACTATACTAAACTGGGATTTGTAGTTAAAAAAATCGCTTCCAGAATTTATAGGTGACTGTAAAACCACATGTTTGCCGTCAACAGCTCCGATGCAGTGGGGTAAATTCCATTGTTCTTCAAAACATTTAGCAATTTCTAACCAAGAAGTGTGGTTAGTTGGTATCTAGAAAATACAGAAATAGAAAAATTAAGTTATGCATAACTGATCCCACGTAATAAAAAATTAACAACTGGCGCAGTATTGACCTAGCTCTGGGATGATAACGATAATCGGTACTGACTGCCAGCACAAGTGCAGTACTACCTGCCAAGGCTAGCGTAGTACAGAATGCCAGTACTGGTACGCTACTGACTACCAGAACTACTGCAACACTGGCAGCGCGATTGTGTAAAGCCAATTTCAGATTATTTAAATTCAATTTGGTATAAAAAAAGAGCGTTGCAGCTTAATTCAATTCAGAACAATTTTTTGTGCCAGTACTGACTACCAGTACTGTACATCAATATTGGTGCAGTACTGATACAGTTTTACAGAAAAATTGTTTATTGGACCGGTGAGAAAATGAATGACAATTTACCAAAGCAGGCATTTTACCCAGTTCTCCCCCACATAAATTTATAAGACTAAACCCCCCTCCCCTTTGGTTTCATTATTCAAAAAACGAACAAATTTGTTGCATATTGTAAAACGATTAAATAAATAATAACCCATGCTAATAAAAGAAATTCAACATTTTGTACACCAAGTTTGATCCGAAATTTTGAAAAAGTGATATCATCTACATATTACGTGGCCTGTTCGGGGGAAGGGTGTTTGCGGTCAAATGCTACGGTAGACAATGGGGGAGGCGGAGATAAAAAAAATCAAAAATTAGTGTCGCGTAATTTATGGGTGATCCCTTACAATTAGCCATGTATTTTCAATGGGGATTTTTGATTAACTGGAGCATTTCATAACATTTCAGGAGCATATTCAGCCATCAGATGATGAAATCGGAGATGTCGATGACATTGTCGAGGATGAAATTCACCAAAATTCTCAAGAAATAACACCTCCGCCAGCAAAGAGAAAAAGAAATAATGAAAAGGAGAAAATGATGTCAGAGTGCATTAACATTATGAAAAATGCAACAAGTAATCTTGGCAGGAATGAAATAGATCCTGACGTCTCAACATTTTTGAACTATTTAGGTTTAAAAATGAACAAATTGTCAAAAGAACGAAGATGTGGCATTGAGTCGCTAATGTTAGATATTGTTAATAAAGCCGAATTAGAAGAAATTACAAATAACAGATGCGAGTTTCCAATTGCATCTTCTATTAATTTTAGTAATCTTTTTTCTCCCCAAACACAATTTTATCCAAGTCCAAGTTACCCAATTTCAAATTACCCACCTTTAAACTCAAATTATTCTACTTCAAACTATCCAATTTCACATTTTCCACCTATAAATTACCCATCTCAACCTGTTTTTCCTGAATTTTCACATCCAAATTCTACACCGAATCCTCACCATTCTTTTTCAACTCCACCGTCTCCTAATGCAACTCCTGGTTTATCGCAATCTTAATTTTAATTAAAGTGTACTTTCTGAATCTGAATTAGTGATTTTTCACTGACGAATTACAGAAAAATCGTTTACTTCTAACCCATTAACGTCTATGCATTAAGAAAAAATATATCAAAAAGTGAATAAAAAATTTTTTAAGTTAAACAATAATTAAAAAATATCTTGTTCTAAGGTATTTCTCCGGCATTTACTTTTTAAATATGAATTAGTTAATTATCACTAATTCTCAGTCATTTTTTATCAATTCATACAGGGTGTATTCGTTGACTGTGGAATAGTTTATTGACTATTTATAACACAGTGACAAATTTGAAAATATAAGACTTGTTCCTTCAGTAATTCGTGGCATACACAGTTAAAAATTTTGTGTATTTGTGTAGAAAACAGTCCTTGTTAAATTTTTCGTGTATTGATTTTACACATTCTTCAAATGTCATTTGATTCTTGAACATAACCTCAAATTTTTTAGTAGTAACTCTGTAATTTATGTTTATTTTTTTGTTGCAAAAGCATAAATTCCTTATTGAAAATTCATTTTATAACTTGCAAAAGATAAAATACAATAGTAATTGCATAAAATATACACGCTTTAAATTATTATAATGCGTAAAATAAGAGGTTAAAATTTGTATACAAAATTCAACATATTTTTTTTGTGTTGAATTAACACAAAGTTTTTTACTGTGTAAAATTGAATTTGTCTATTAGTTTATAATACTTTGTCTACACAATTTTTAATGTCATAAATCATTATTTGGTCAAGAGTCCTCTTTCCCGCATTCATTTTTTTATATCTTTTTTCCCCTAAGCACAATGCCCGGCAAGAAGAGGTTGATTAGAATGCATTAAAATGAAAACGAAAAAGTTCAAAAATGACATTGATTGGAATAGAAAGCGATATCAATATTCGTCATTTTTTCAAACATCTTAATCTGTTTTAATTCCGTTTGATTGAAATGAATTAAACTGTTACCAAGTTTTTTGTCTTAAACGGAATTTAATTGATTGCATATTTTTGAGCAAGAAAGCGGGATTAAATTGATTTCATTTCTAACTACCCTATCAGAATTAAAATGAAGCAGGATTAAATTAAGTTCATTTCTAACTCATGTATCGGAATTGAAATGCGTACCATTTTTATCAGGAACTGAAAGGAATAAAAATGGGTCTAGATGAATTCTTTCCAGAAGAATTAAAACGTAGAAGTTCAAAAATGACATAAAATTGGATTAAAAATGTTCGAAATTTCATGACATTTGAAAGCGTTTTTATTTGTTTCAATTAACCTCTTATTACCGGGTGGGTGTTAATGGGTCAAGTGGTAGAATATTTTAATAATTTTTAGAAAAAAAACTACTAAATTGAAAGTAAAATATCTATTAAGGGAAATGGTGAAAGCTTACTTTTTAAATAAGTAGATGTTTCACTTTCAAATTAGTAGATTTACACTACAAATTTGTAAAATATTATACTGGTTAATAGTAACAGATTTTTTTGTAAATAATTTGTATCAAATCACTATAATTCAGATGTATAGAGTGAAGTTGTCGGATGTATGGTTTTTTATAATTTATAAATATTTTTGATATCTACTTTTCATTATATTTTGTAAAATTTTTAAGTACAATTATATTATCAAATTTTATGTAATAAAATACTTTATGTAACAAATTTTATTTTTTTATTACTTGAATATTCCCTTTTAGTTCATCTACAATTGCCGCACAGACTTCAGGAATTATATAGCCAATCGCCTGCCTAGAGATTCTAAATACATACTGTAGACTAGTAAATGAATCTCCACTTGCTAAAAATCGTAAAGTAACAGCTAACCTAAAACGTTAGAAAATTATTTTGATTACAATTGATAATTTAAAAAAATTACATTTATTACAAATAAAAATACTTGCCTTTCTTGAACAGATATAGGACTTCTGAAAGGAGTTTCTTGTTTAACAATTTTAGGTCCTATTCTGTTAAGTAAGTCCTCATAATTGGTTGATGACATTTGTAAAAAATTTTTATATTGTCCACTTATCTCTTGAAATTTTAAATCTTTTAGTAACTCTGAACCCGTACGTTTTTTGAACAATTCTGTTCGCCACCATCGGCGATGACTTTCTTTTCTTTTCATTAAATTTAACATAAGAAACATTGCACCACTGCAAAGCATTAACGACAAATTTTCATCACCTGGCATTTTACACTTTTCACTTTTGTAACTTCGAAACGCAATGCTTGAAAACCGATTTAAAACTAACTTAACTTACATCACATTTTAACAATCTACCTTAGCTTTCTACTTAACTGCACCGTAATTACAGAATTTTCGTTAACGATGTATTCTTTATAATTTTGTCGAGCACGATATCTCAGGGGCAAATTCACTATCAGCCCCAGGTAGGTGTGATTTCAACAGTACTCTTAAAAAAATATCTGCCTAAATTAACCAGAATTCTTGTTATTTTAACTAGAATAGAATGTTAAATATACTCTCCAAATCTGAATTAGTTAAAAGTAACTAATTTGAAAGCAAAAACTTAGTCACTACTTCAAATAGTTATATATCTACTAATCATTTTGTAAAAAATAACTAATTATAGTCAAATTCATTTTTAGGTTATGTTAAAATAACTAATATTGTAGTAAACTTTGTTTACTAATTCAATTAGTCGAATTTTAACTATTTTTAAGTTATGTTTTTAATAAAAATAAGTCATTTTTAGGGTTCCGTACACAAAGTGTCCAAACGGAACCCTTATGTTTTCACTCGTTTGTCCGTCGCCCAAAACCATTACCCCCCCCCCCCCCCCCTAGCGGCCAAACTATTTGAGATAGAGAGTTGAAATTTGGTATCCTTATGTATTTTCACGTGTAGATTACAGGAAAAATATAGCGAACATGATTGAACGTGATGTTCATAGCGTTGTCAAGGAAATAACAAGATTTTTTTCAAAAAATGCATTAAAATGACTATTTACCCCCCCCCCCCTTATCTCCTAAACTATTTGACCTAGAGTATTGAAATTTGGTACACATATGTATTTTCGCGAGTAGAGTTCAGGAAAAATATAGAGAACATGATTGGAGGTGATGGTCATAGCGTTGTCAAGGAAAAACTTTTTTTTTAAAAAAAACGTGTCCCCCCCCCCTTATCATCCAAACCATTTGACCTAGAGGTTTGAAATTTGGTATACCTAGGTATTTTTACGTGTAGTTTACAGGAAAAATATAGCGAACGTTGCTGGACTTAATTTTCAAAAGTTATTAATGAAAAGTTGAAAAATGACAAAAAACCCCTATGCTAGCGCTCAGCGTATTTATCCTGAAAGGTTGGGAATTGGTTAAAAATGTGTAATTTTATGCAGAATTTTTTATAAAACCATAAAAATTGTGGTTTAAATTTATTATCATAACATTATTTCCAAAAAACTGAAATTTTACCAAAAAAAATTTTTTTCTTCTAAACAGCTACAGTATTTTATAGTTTCAGATTATTTTTTTTTGTACAAAATGTTTATGTTTATGTTTAAATTACTTTAATAGTTAAAAAATTTAAAAAAATTAAAAAAAAAATTCTTTTGGCTTTAAAATTCAAAATTATATAAAAAAGTTTAGTCTATTTAATTGGAAATTTTTAATCTTATAAAAATCATTAAGCTTATACTTAAATGTCTTTAAAAATAAAAAAAATTATTTTAATTTATCATTATTTCAATTATTATTCAAATAATCTCTGACTCATATAATTGAAAAAAATTAGAGCTGTACGGAACCCTTCGACTTGGTACGAGTGTAACTCGTACTTGCCCGATATTTTATTTTACTAATAATTAGTTATTTTTCACTAATTGTGGAAATAAAAACTCAGGCACGATTTTACTAATTATTAGTTATTTTTAACTAATTCAGATTTAGAAAGTACTCAGTACATCAGCGCTATAAGCCCAGTCGGAAAAAT
The DNA here is from genome assembly GCA_037103525.1 of Ganaspis brasiliensis. Lineage (NCBI taxonomy): Eukaryota > Metazoa > Arthropoda > Insecta > Hymenoptera > Figitidae > Ganaspis > Ganaspis brasiliensis. The sequence continues at coordinate 479,832 of JAZKLR010000499.1, forward strand.
TCCATAAAATCGTTATAGAATGCTTCTATCAAATTTTTATTAAATCTTTTGAAAATCTTTAACGTCCGAGATTTGTTAAATTTCTTAAAATTTTTAAAAACTAGTCAAATAATATTATTGTATCCCTATCGACTTAGTCCGAAAGTGTCATTAGGCTTTTTAAAAATCTATTAAATCATTTTGTAGAAATTTTTTTTTTAATTTGAAAATATACATGTCAGTTAGAGAACATAAAAAAAGTAGCAAATATTTTTCCATATCTGAGACAATAGAAAGTAGGCATCTATCCAATCGGAGCATCTATCCTGATTCATTTTATATAATTGGAGGCGCAAATTAGAAGACAAAATATATTCATAATAATTTACAGGCTGAATCCTAATACATATTTAAGTACTGCATATTTTGTGATAATTACTTTGTGAAATCACTTAAAGTCGAGTTTAAAAAGTAATTAAAGAATGATCTACCTTACCAGAGTCTTTATTATTTTTGCCTTAAATCTTTTCTTCCGTAAATTTGCTATATAATCCTCAAAAACCACTCAAAACAGCAATAGACCAATAACATATTGAAGTATAATATTTTATTGTTAATAATAATATAATAATAAGAATAATTTGTTTAAATAGTAAGTACTACCTACTATAATATAGACATTTTCATATAAATTTATACAAAAATAATAAAAGGATAACAAATAGCAACACTAGAAAACCACTGCATAGTCGTATATAAATTTTGAAAAGGGTTCATAAATAACAAGAATTTTTTGTTTAAACAATTAATAAATAATAATTCATAGTCAGTATTTTTTTTAACCAAAGCCCATTAATTTTTAAAATAAGGAAAAATAATAATTAATATCAATAATCTGTTAAAAAAAAATTGTAATTTGTTTCTGTACAGTTTTGTACCATCCTACACCCTATATTTTCATATTGTATATTCTTTAAGCCCATTTATAATTATATAGCACGTCCCCTAATGAGGGTTACTGTAGTATTTGGAAACCGTTTCGTTTTCTCATTGTCCAGAGGTTCGTCCGATGTTCGTTGCCTGCTCGCAGCGAATGCTCGCCGAACATTCGTCGAGCATTACATTACAGGCTCGGCGCGCATAGTGTGTCTCCACCTGTAGATTATCGGGCGTTGAACGAGAAAATCATAGGGGATGCCTATCCCCTCCCAAACATCGTGTCGATTCTCGAAAGGCTTGGAAAAGCGCGGTATTTCACTGTCTTTGACCTGGCTAGCGGATTTCATCAAATTGAAACCCACCCTGATGATAGGCAGAAAACCGCATTTTCCTCGCGTAATGGACATTTTGAATACCAAAGAATGCCCATGGGAATAAAAAATGCCCCACCCACATTCCAGCGCTTGCTTAACAGCACCGTACAATCTATGCTTGACGAGGAGGCTGTCGTTTATCTAGATGACGTGATCATTCCCTCCGAGACACTCACGGAACATGACAGGCGAGCTCGTCGACTCTTTAATAGACTTAGGAAAGCGAATTTAAAATTACAGCCCGACAAGTGCGACTTCCTCAGAACTGAAGTAGCCTATCTTGGCCACATCGTGAGTGAAAAAGGTGTGAAACCAAATCCCGACAAGATAATAGCGATTAAAAATTTTCCCCCACCTACTACCCGTAAAGACATTCAACGATTTTTGGGACTTTCGGGATATTATCGTAGGTTCATAAAGGATTATGCGGAATTGGCAAAACCATTAACCGAACTTCTAAAAAAGGACGTTCAGTGGAAATGGGACCAACCACAACAAAAGAGTTTTTCTCGATTAAGAAAATATCTGTGTAGAAAACCTATTTTACACTACCCGGACCTTAGTGCGATGTTTAGGCTCACTTGCGATGCTTCGGAGCATGCCGTTGGGGCAATGTTGACCCAACAGAAGGATGGCGTCGACTTACCCGTGGCCTAATTCTCGAAGACGTTGAATGAATGTGAGCAACGGTACGAAAAAGCGGAAAAGGATTGTCTATCAATTCTTTATGCTACGGAACATTTCAGACCCTATTTATACGGCCGGGAATTCATCCTGGCATGCGACTTTGAACCAGTTCATTGGATGACGTACATTGATAATCCCGGAGCCAGAATTCAAAGATGGCGGATTCGACTCCAGAATTATCAATATAGGTTTGAACACAAACCAGGTAAGATTAACAGAATTGTAGAGGCGCTATCAAGTAACCCAGCCGATGAGACCAAAGATTCAAGGTCCGAATGGTCTAAAACGGTCACTTCAGAAGACACTGCCCACCTTCCAATGACCGAACTCGAAAAGGATGCGGAATGCGATCAAGTGGTTAACGACACGCGAGTGATAAACGAAAATATACCGAAAACGTATCGTGCATTGCCCCTCACGAATTTATCCGAAAAGAAGAACAAGGAGAAAGGTGCACAAGTAGACACTAACCCCCCTAATAGTACCTCTAAGGACGTTCAACCCCCGACCCTGCCTCTTCGAGCCTACCTAAGCGAACGAGTAGTCTGAAGGAAGGTTTTAAACCAAAGGTGCGCGCAAGGATAACTTCTCAACCGTCCAAGTTGCCCCCACCCAGCGTCTCCAAAGAACCTAAGGGTGTCACGAGCTCAGCCCAGTGGACAGTCAAAATGGGCGGCTCTCTGGGCCAACCTGCCATGAACAAAGCATCGGAACTACGAATGACCCTATCAAGAAAACCCATTAATTCTGAACCAACCACAGATTACGAAAAAGCAAATGCCGCAAGGAAAGGCCAAGTCAAATTCATCCTTAAGGGCCCCTCAATGCTGAATCCTCTCCCAAGACCCCGAGGACGACCGAAAGGAAGCAAAAAGGCTAAAAAACCTAAGGACGATGAATCTGATACTTCCCAAGAGGAGCTAACAAATACAGACGCTGACCAGAGTTGTATTGCGAAACGCTTGAGAACACGCAGAAGGACCACAAACACGGAAATTGTCAAGTTTTCCGACTCTTCCTCACCACCAGCCGAAGACGCAGATATGGAAGACGAAGACGAAGATTCCGATCCTCCTGTTTTCCGGAAGGAACATAGTGCCTTTCCAAACCTTCCTCTTCCTACAACCCCACGGAAACCACCAAGAGCGGGAGTCGGAGTATGGTTCGGACCGGATCACCCACTTAACGTATCAAAACGATACGGAGGACGGCTAACAAACAATGCTTCCGAAATTGAAGCGGCTGTAGTAGCTGCCAAACAAGCACAAAAAGCAGGAATCCAAAAATTACAAATAAAAACGGACTCGCAATACCTAGTTCAGAGCATACAGGAGTGGCTACCAAAATGGCTGAAGAATGATTGGAAAACTACGGAGAACAAGCCTGTAAAAAATAGACCGGCATACGAAAGATTATTAAAAGCAATAGAACCCCTTGATGTCATATGGGAGCACGTTCCAGGACACGTGAAGGCACACTCATGAATCCAGACCCAGATTCCTACCCGCCTTCTGAAAGTGAACCCGCGGAAATTCCGCTCGATCAAATATTGATAGAAGGGCGACGTTTAGCCGCTAGCAGCGATGAGGAAACCGATGAGCAAAACTCGGAGGACCAGAAAAACAAAAGAATGCAGCTGATAAAGGACGTGAATGAATCAATCCTCAAATTTGATCACACACTCACCAATCGGAGGCCCACTTTTGCAGAATCTAACAATCGCACCCTATATTGGGATTATGAAGGGTTGGACTCCATACCACGAAGACAATACGTGTCCAATGGTGAGGACGACGAGGAACATTTACAATATCTCCAAACCCTCGATCCTGCATCCGACTATGATGATGCTTTTGCAGAAAGGATACAGAAATTTTTAGAAAATTACAACCGAGATCGTGATGCCGCACGGAGTCAACGAAAAGAATCCCTCCACACAGGAACCGGAATTAGTACCGTGGCACCAGAACCAGAAACTTCTGCCCCCGCGACCTTTTCCCCTTGAAGCGAAGAAGCATGGTTCGATTCAACGATATTCCTGAATTGACTGAACAATTAGACGATGAACCATCTGAATCAGTTGATGTCCAAATGCCTACACCCAAGCCTTTAACATATCCTAGCGCGCATTCAACCCCTTTTACCGGGCTTAGAAGTAAAACCGGCAATTTAGAACCTATGGACAACCGAAAAGTGAATGTGATACCTCGAAAACTAGCAATAAGCAGTGATATGACTAAAGTGAAGTGCGCGCCTCTCGAGAACTCTTTTATAACCGTTGAAATACCCCATTGTGAACCCCCCCCCCCCCCCGTAATCAATCAGTGGACCGAACCACTAACGTATAGGCGAGACAATTATGCGCATTTTATTTCTGAGGACTGCGAACCGGTAGACTCAATCTCTAGACTCTTAATTGCGACAGAAAAATTAGACTTTTAGGATATTCGAGAGAGTAAACCTGTCAAAGGGCAGATATGTGTGACTCCTTGTGGAAAGTATCGGGTGTACTCTCTTGTTGTCAAAAAACGACATTTCGACGATGTTTGCTGGAAGGATGTTCTCATATGTTTGAATAATTTAAAAAATGCCCTTCAGTCGAATCAACAAACATCATGTCGAATGGCGAACACCGGAGACCTTTTAGGCCCACTTCCTCAATCTAAAATGTCGGAATTGTTGACAGATATTTTCCGCGGTGGCGATATATCTGTCACCGTATGCTACGGAAAAAATGAAGTACCCCCAGTCGAATTGAGACCAAAAATAATTTCGGAATTCCACTCCAACCTGGTGGGAGGTCATAAGGGAATAACTAAAACCTACTTAAGAATCCGAGAACGGTATTATTGGCCGAAAATGCGTGATGAAGTAACACAGTTTATTAGAGGCTGTAAGAGTTGCTTCGAGAACAAGTTGGTAAGGGCTCGTACTAGAGAGCCTATGCTTATCACTGACACTCCAGCCAGACCTTTTGACAAGGTATCACTAGACACGGTTGGAAAATTACGAGCGACCCCTAATGGGAACCGACACATTCTAACGATGCAAGATAACTTTTCTAAGTATTGCATCGCCGTTCCCATTCCCAATATTGACGCAAAGACCATTGCTCATGCAGTGGCAACTAACCTCTTTTTAGTTCACGGAGCCCCGCGATGCGTGCTCACAGATCGCGGAGCTAGTTTCGTGAGTTCTTTGATGCGAGGACTAGAAAAAATATTCGGCGTTAAACCACTTACGACATCAGGTTATCGACCACAAACAAACGGTGCCCTTGAAAGGAGCCACATAGAACTGGCGGATTACATTAAACATTATGCAAAGGATTTCGACGATTGGGATCGTCTACTACCATTTGCCATTTTTAATTATAACACGTCAGTCCATGAGGCCACTAACTTTACCCCTTTCGAGTTAATATTCGCTCATATGGCGAGAATCCCGAGCTCTCTACCACAAGGACCGGAACTTGAAACATACGGATCCTATCTCAAAAATCTCATCTTCCGAATGAACGAGCTGCAAAATCTTGCTGCTAATTCATTAATGAGGGCGAAGGAGAGATCTAAACTTCAATATGACAAAAAGGCTAAACCTTTGAATGCCAAATTGGGGGACCAGGTATTCGTTGTCAGGGAAACAAGAACGAACAAATTTGACAAAAGAGCTATTGGTCCATTCACTATTGTGGGATTCACTGAGAACAATAATGTGATTCTTGAGGACGAACACGGAGAGAGATTCTCGTAACATCGGGACAAAGTCATGATTACCTACTGTTAGATTTAAGCAATTTACCTTTATATCTATGTTTTATTTAATTTTATCTATGTCGGTTTTAGGGAGGAAGAGTATAAACCATGATGAGGAGGATGATGATGATGATGACTCTGCTTTCTTTTTTCCTTCTCATGACAGCTTCCGCTTATCCAACAGACCAGCAATTTCCACAGAAGCCCATAATTGAGGACAACTATCAGGTCACGCCTTTTAAGACCAGCAGCGGCATTTTTTATGAACATGCCGGGAAAATGAGACGATCCATGACCAATTGAAGAATCCTCGTTTTCCTGGATATCGGACACCAATATCGCCAGTACGACGACTTAATGGCCAGACAAAAGAGACTTCAGGATCAGTGTGCACCTACAAAAGGACAATGCAGTAAATGGATAGGTCTTTTCCAGTGGGGAGACAAATGGGAAATGGCCTCGACACTTCAGAAAAGGTTTCGAGCCCAAATCCAAGAATTAGAAAATACTAAAGAGACCTCACCTAGAGCGATGACATCACAACTGAGAACCAGAAGATCGGTCCCTTGGTTCGGTTTCCTGGGAAAAATTGCAGGCCCCGTGGCTGGTATGCTTACCTACGAGGACGGAGAGCGATACGATGCAGCCATCCAAGATCTCAATGCAGCTCAAGCCAACCTCTCGCACCTTGTAGGACAACAGACTCATGTTATGAGGTCACAACTTGACACATTGCACTCGCAAGTCCAAAGACACGATATCCAACTGAAGAAGATGCATGATGATTTCCAGTCGCTGATGGAGGCATCAGGTGCAGGACTCAAGGCTGAGAATGAACGTATTGATGCCGCACTGGCCTTGATGAATGCAATTAGTCTAGGCCTTGATCACAATATCCGGGCGACATCAACCATGTTGGAGGCCGTTCACGAAGCCAGGAAGGGGAAATTACATCCAGATCTCATTACTTCTGAACAAATGGAGCCAATATTGAGGTACATCCAGGACAAGACTTAAAACGATGTGATATTAGACTGACTACAAGTGTTGAATCCTATTGGGAGCCCCTCACAACCCTTGCTGGCTGGATTTACACCATACCTACCTTGGAAACCCTAATTATTATCTGTCACTCCAGTGTCCACACAAGAGTCAACCTCATTGGAGTTGCAATACTAAAGATGGTCCCGGGATGTTCTCTGAAAGGAAAAGGAGTGACTATCCCCGCCACCACCTCTCAAGCTGGAAACACCGAGATTATCTACGAAGCCGAATTCCATCTGGACGTGGTTAAATTGTCTCCTGTATTGGCAAAATACAAACATTTGCTGACTGAATCTGCGATACTGACAAATGATGAGCCATTGACGTCTAATCCAGAAACCTTAACCTTTGAAGCAAACTCTAAAACTTTGGATGAATTGGAGAAACAGCTCGAGAACTTTGCACTCCAGAGACATCTCAGGGACAGGCAAACCATCTCTACGTACGGATCCTATGGAGGATTAATGCTACTTGGCATCCTTTTTACCTTATACCTATGCCGCAACGCTTTAAAAAATAGATTTTACATTTTATTCGGAACATGCAACCAGAATAGAAGGGTTCTGAATCTAGCAGAAAAACATTCATCTCCCACGGAGAAAAGAATCCATCCCCAATCCCGAAAAAATAATGCCAGAGTTTTAAAGATGAGACACTCGTCGCCCCGATCGAAGAACCTTGAACATGAGTCACCAACAGAACTCAGCTCAACTTCAAAGTTTGACGAGAAAGATGCATCATTTGAAATTCAACAAACACTAGCTGGAACAGACGTTTATGCCACCATTGAGACTCCAGCCATAGGAACATCCACTCAAAAATTGAAGAATACCACGGAATCGTCGTCAGTGGCAGGACTGGTCAGACCTGTCCCAAGCCTCAAGTCAAGAAAATTAATAATGCTGCCTGTACAGAATCTGCAGCCAGTGTAAATAATGTCTACGGTGTTATGTGAGTCAGAATATCACTATCCAAAAGGGAATTTAGAAATAAGTGATTTATTCAAACTTGAGCAGCACATTAAACCTTGTAGTTCCAGAATTAACTAGCTTCTAGGTGTCAATTTCTGGGAATTTCAAATTATTTTTCTATTTTAATCAATCAAGAGTATAAAACTTATTTATTAACTGAAATTAAAAGTGTTTTGTTTACTGCAGATGATTTGAATATCCCAGTGACACCACTAGTAGCTTAAATTGATTTCAAATGGTCCAATTAAATTAGAGCATGCGATATGGAAAACGAATTAATGTTTGTGAGGTATGTTCAGGTTTGGAAGAACCAAAATATATAAATATTGGATATATCAGTTATTGTTATTAGTAATTCTATCGGCAGCATGAAATTCACCTTGAATCCGAATCAATCAAAGGGTAACTAATTATTAGCAAATTAGCAGACTAGTCAGATTTAGCTATTTCCTCCAATCTAAGGATGAATTTGACTAATAATTGGTTAACCTCTATTAATTAATTAGTAAATAATGTTATTTGTGCGTAATCGGTTGTTTCTACTGATTATAACTACAATTTCTTTTTGGTAATGGAATCATAGTGGAAAAGAGATCTTATTGGCAAAAAATTAGTGGACCATTGTACTGACTATTTCATACAGTCACGCAGGATATTTATTCCGTGGTCGCGGAACCACTCACTGAATAAATAAATTCAGAAACAATGAATAAATTTAATATACTTAATAGTATTGATTCTCTATACTGAAATTAGCAATTGAATTGAATCATAATCAAGTCATGCAACTTAACTTAATTAATTAAATTAATAGTTGTTCTACTTTACGGAACTTGCAGTTTCGCATAGGGTAATCCAGGAAGACTTAACCTTTTCTCATTTGGGTTTTTGTATTATTTAAATTATGAACCATGAATGAAGGGCAAAAATTTAATTAAAAACAAAACAAAACAAAATCAAAGAAAAGGATAACAGGATTTCAATTTAAATTAAACACATGTACGTTAATTTATCGAACTAACCCTTTAATAATTTTATTTACAATTAATATTAAAACATCTACAATTAAGTATGATTTCACTAATAAGGTAATAATAATAATAATAAAAACAAAATAAAGAAAGAAAAAAAAAAGTAAAGTAAAAAAAAAGGGGGTATATAAAAATACAAAAATATATATAAAACATTCCGGTGTCTCAAACCAACTCCTTAGCGTCCCGGGACATCCGCAACTGCCCTCTGAAAAACCAAAAGAAAGTATAAAAGGACGGTCAAGCTTACACTATTTGTATGGACTTTCCCCACCTCCCTACTCACCCATTCCCAATATCTTGTGGGAACCGGCTGAGAAGCACCCCTCTCGTATCGCTGAATGTATATCAGCACTCGGGAGGGCACAGCGGATCTAATCCCTTCAGACGGTGGTACCCTAGGCAGAGCTGTGAAGCGACTGTAACAATTCGATAAAATAAAATTTTTAGATAATCAGGATATCTACCGAATGAAATAAAAATGAAAATAAAAACGTCTGGGACTAGCGTTAACTTACATAGTTTGGCGAACAGTTCCCACTAGTATCGCAACACGGGCTACCCTCTGCCTCCTCGGATGAAAAAACCCCCCCTGAAAAATGGATAAGGAAAGGATTAAAATAAAAAAATGTGTTTGCCATGCAATGCCTAACACTTTGCGAAGAATTTCGATCTACCTGTGCCCAGAACCCGTGAGCTCTCCAGTGTCCGGTTGGAGAGTAAACGAATTCCAGGTGCCAAAGAGTCCGAGAACCAGCTAGGTCGGGTCGAGGTGAGCGCTCATAAATGTTGGTTGCCCAGCCCCTGCGCCCGGGAGGCAGCACATACGTCCACCTTCCGCAGGCAATGGTGTACCTGGAATAAGCACGACAATAGGACCAATTTTTCGAAAATGTTTATTAAAGTTTAAATGAATATTAATTAATATGCAGGACAATTTTAGTTTTGTATATTACTTTGTATATTGTTTTATATTCACAATAACTCTCCGTCAATTCTTACAATATTCTCTAAGAAGTTTCCTTTTCAAAACGGGTTAACTTTCTATAATGATAGTCCGCTAAATTTGTTTATTTTATTCTATTCGCATTTAAAGTTAGTTGTCCTTTGAAAGTATTGAACTATTAAAATAAATCTCATTTAAAAATATTTTATATTAAATAGTTATTATTATTATCTATCTAATATTTACTAGATGTATGTATTATAAATATTGTAAATTGTATTATAATACAATGATCTTGCTAAAGAGGCTAACTCCAAAATCACATTTGATTGTATTGTACCAATTGTAAACGTTATGGTTCCAAATGTCAAAGAGTGTGAATATAATAATGTATACTTCTGAACTATCAAAAACGCTGTTGCCATATGCACAAATTTTCAATTAAGCAAAACAAAACTTGAAAACAATAAAAAAATTTTTAATCATTTATTTAACTTTACGCCCTTACACTGAAAAAGAGAATTATTTAGATCAAGTGGAAGTTGTTTGACCCAGTTAAGTCATTTACTTGTCTATTATCCAATAAACCTGTATTTGAACCAAATAACTATTTAGTGAACCTAGGTATTTTGTTTGATTGTATTAAGTGAAGACTAATTTGTATCAAATACAAATTACTTGAGTCAAGTAAATGGAATGATTGAAGCTAGTACATAATGCTTTAAATCAATTATGAAGATTGTTTCATTTAAATAATGTTTTGTTCGACCTGAGTATTTTATTTTATCGCATTAAATAAACAGTAATTTGTGTCAGTTAAGTTAAATACTTGGAGCTAATAACTGATAATTTGAATCAATCATAAAAATTATTTCATTTATGTTTTTGAGGCAAATAGATGTTAGTTTGCATAAATAAAATATAATCCCTTTTTGTTGTTGAGTTTACTCTTGTTTAATGTTATTATGAGTATGGTGATTTTCATTCATAACATTCTTATTATTTATTATTTATTTAAATACTGATTATTTTACACTTAATTATTTATATTAGTTAATACCTATTATAACCTAACATATAAACTACGAAATAAAATTTCGCACTACTCACGAAGCCACGCTGACTTGACTTCATAATTACAAAATTAAAAAACCTATTTAGCCTCACACATAAGTAACAATAAATTATTTGTTTGATCTAAATACTTTTTATTTGTTTTTTAAAAAGAAAATACTAGCAGTAAATAATTTGATTTACTATGACTCATAACATAATTAAATTGTGTTTAATGATTTTATTTGTCTCAAAAACCCAATTACTCGAGTGAAAAGATTAAATGAATGGTTTTAGGTGATTTAGCATTTGTATTAAATGTATTCGTTTGTTGGATTAAATTAATTATTTACTTGATCCAAGGAAGATTTATTTGGTTTAAATAGGAGTGATTCAGATAATTCGGGTTATTTGAATCAAATACATATTTTTAAATCCAACTAAAGATATTTGAACGAAGTGAATATTTGTCAAGTAATTTGAATTGATTGAGTCAAATGATTTTTTTTGTACCTTGCGGTTTAAATAAATTAAAGTTGAAATGTTCTTGTGAGTATTAAATAATGATAATCTTCGTAAATTCCTGAAGTCAGTTCGTAATTATATTTATTCATTTTTGCCAATGTTTTAAAAAACTGAAGCGAAGTTAGTCCCTGTTATTTTATTGATTTGACTCTCTTTTTCAGTAAATATTTTGGATTTGAATTAAAAGAATAAGGTGACATTTTTCGTTGGTGTCATGTTGTGCTGTTTCGAATTGTCAATTGTGTAAAGGAAAAAGTTTCGGAAAATGTTTTAAAGATTTTATTGTGCTTTTGTTCTCAATTTCTACTATTTCCTCAACTTTAATTCTTTACATTTGTTTATAATTTCAAAAGTGTTAACTATTTATTTGACTTGACAATTAATTTATTATTTATATAATTTTCTTCAATTTTCAATTATTTTCTCCAATTTTTATTATTCAATTTTATTTTAATTTATTTTTAAGATTCTCAAGTATTTCTTATATTTAAATTACTTGATTGCATTAATTTTATTAATTTGCAAAAATTTTCAATTGTTTAGTTTAATTTCAATTACTTGTTGCAATTCCTTTTAACTCTAAAATATTATAAACTTTCTCCTAAATAAATATTTATTTTATTTATAACTATTAATTTTTAAATATTATATTTGAAATAATTATTTCAACTTATGAGATAAATATTATTTACCGATTTCAGGGATCACAGTGGTTTCCTTGTTCAATTTTAGGTGAAAAAGGGGATTTTGGAAATTAAGAAAAAAAAAAATATTCTCCTTTATTGTATTTTTCTATTTTGTGATTCGAAACGATTAGTTTTTGTCTGGAATAGGTAAATGTATTTCAAAAACAATTTTTTTTTGTCCAATAAAGTAAATTTGATGTATTTCAGCAAAAATACATGGTACTCAAAACATGTTTTAATTTTAGTAAAAATATGACAGCAAAATTTTTATTACAAAAATATAATTAAATACATTAGTATAATAATTTTCATAACATTTATTTCCTTTTTGCAAAATGTGACAGAATTAGTTCAAATTATTTTTGTTAACCTTTTTATTATCTTATTTTATGATGCAGAACTGGTAGTGTTTGTTTGAAACGAGTAAAAATGTAAAATAAAAAGTTTTTGTTATCCAGTGAATGTATTTGCTGTACTTAATTAAGAATGCATAGTTATAAGAATATTATTTAACTTTTTAAAGTGATTTTATTTTAATTATGTTTATGCAACTAAAAATGACTCACTAGATTTGTAATTATTATTACGACTTTTAAACATTTTTATTTTTTTTTCTATTAAAATTGGTTATTTATTTGTTATAGAAAAATTATAATTATTTGATTATTTTAAAGTTAACAGAGAATTAAGTTTTTTAATTCATGTTGTTTTTAAATATTAAATAATATTATTAGTATCATGAATCTTATTTTAATTGCAGAAAATTTCTTTTATTGAATAAGATTATTACTATGTAATATAATTTGCTTGTTCGGGCGGGCATTGGTGGTTTTGAGTCATAAAATGAAATAAGACACCGATAAAATTAGTTAGTTACTATAAGGATAGCAAATTCTCAGCTACGGCAGCTAAAAATTAGCTAAGTGACTTTTAACATTTAAATTCAATTACTAATTTCTCATCATTGTACAGACACCCTAAAAAGGGGATAAATTTTTGCATTTTCGAAAGTGAAAAATAGAAACTTTTTGAAAAGAGAAGGCCAAAGAGGAGTAAAATTTTGATTTTAGGTGTTTTAGGTGATAAAATCTTGATTTTGGGTGTTTTAGGTGATTTTTCTAAAGAAAGGGGAGAAACTGTGATCCCTGCGATTTGCTATATTTATTATTGTATTTTATAATTTCTAAAAGGTATGAAAAACTAATCGTGCGCTTGCGTGCGTTTTGGTTTTCTAGTACTAATCAATATCTGTTTTAGATCATTGGAAGTTGAGATCATTAAGATTTTTAATTAATTATTTTTAATGAAAACCTATATTGGCAATTAAGAATTAAAATATGATTAAGCTGTAACTTACACGAAAAAAAAAAATCTAGCGCGGCGAACCACTGAATTTAGAAATAAAACTATGAGAGAAAGATTTTTTTTTGTGTCGCATAAATAATTTATTATCAAGTCTTAATTGAATAGAAAGAATTTATTATTTTCAAAGATTTATTTTTTTTTGCCTCTAAATACAAAATTTGTTGATTCCGGCGGAAGCCTTCCGTTTCCAAAATCGATTTTGGTTTTTGAAATTTAAAGGACTCGCTTATCACAATTTCATTCAGAAATGCCTGCTTAGTATATAAGGAAGTTTCTTTCTCTAACTTTACCGTCAATTATGTTACACGCGTTTCGTCATTCTGCGTTTATATGTACGCGTATTACTGTCGAGTTAGTGTAAGAATGAGTTAAGCCAATCAAAGCGAGCCACTGCGTTGTGGTTGTGTAGTCACATCGTCTATCCTTCACTATAGAGTGGGAGAAAGGTTAGACAAAGATCTGATTGGTGTTTCGTCCTTCCAAACATTCTTTTTCGCACGCCTCCCTATTTTAATATACTTTTTGTCCTACATGCACGGAAAGTATGTCATTTCGGGCACTTTATGCGGGTGCAAAGTGAGTCATTCCCGCCCGGGGGTAGGGTAAGCGGGTGCAAAATACATTTCCGCCCGCTGACGTCACCGAAGCGGGCGCAAAATACATTTCCGCCCGCTGACGTCATAGAAGCGGGCGCAAAATGCTTTCCTGCCCGCTGACGTCAGAGGAGCGGGCGCAGAAGTTATGAACACATGCGCAGTAGTATTACATAACACACAAATTTTTATGGTATTTATACAATATGTTCATTAATTGTTAATTAGCTGAAGGTTTTGCCGCTTGTGCCCTCAATGACATACTTACCATGCAAGTAGGACAAAAAACGTTGTTCGCACCACGGGCGCAAGGTGATTGTAGCTTGGACGAGATTAGGAAAACCTCGGCGATCCTCCCGCGACCTCGGCTTCGCCTCGGGCGCTTCAGATCCCCTCGGTTTCCCTAATCTCGCCCTCGCTGCAATCATCTGTTTTGCGCTCTCGATACGAAAATAACTATTTTATCCCACAGGCACAAACATGGCGCTTTTAGATGCCTGTAGGCAGGGTCTAAACGCATTCATTTGTTTGACCGGGTAAAAATGGCTTCCATTTTTTCCCTAGGGAAAAAATGAACAGCTGATCCATGCATTTTTTCCACCACAGGGCAAAAATGGCCGCCATTTTTATACGGTCAAACAAGTGAATGCATTTAGACCCTAACCTACAAACATTTAAAAGCACCAAGTTTGTGCCTTTGGAATAAAAAGTATCGTAAGCAACACGGGTTTAAAGTCAGTCCAATTTGTTTACAATGATGTTTGTGTACTCGTTCACGTCTCGGGCTTCGCCCTCGACTGTCACTCGTACACAAACATCAGCGTAAACAAATGGCTGCCTTTAACCCCTTGTTGCTTAATATACTATTTCCCTAAATTGAAACACGGAATGCTAAAATATTCAATCACTTTTAACAAATATTATAACGGAACTTCTATGCGTGTGGCAAATATATGAATTGATAATACATTTTCCCTAATATCGAAAAATTGAGCGACTATTTTCAATTTCGCCAAAACAGTGACATTGGCAACATCGTTCGTTCGGTTTTGGCTAAATGTTAGTTATTATGAAAAAAAGATTCACTGATGCAGTTATACTTTTTCCGTGTATTAAAGTTTGAATTTACCTAAATTTTATTGGTTATTAGGCTTTAACTTATCTGAATTTTAACCAACCATCGCGCTTTTATTACTTTAATTATTAATAACTAAAAATTTGAAGTTTCACAATTTTAATCTTGTAACCATAAATTTCAATTAATTTCAAATTCCATCAGACTCAATTTTCATTGATTAAAACTAAAGTCTAAATTTGTATTTTCAAAATTTTGACTGATTAGAGCTTTAACATACAATGAAAATTTTTGTATAATTAGAAGTTCTTATATAACGATTAATGTTAAAATAATGTAAATATGCGCTAATAGATTTTGAAAAATATGCAAAGTTATAACAGTTCAATTTGAATCAATTAGAAAATTTTATTTTTTATTTTTATTAAAAATTTAAAGGAATTTAAAACCAATTAAAATAGTATTCTTGAGACTTTTATAAAATAAGCAGTCGAATTAATTGAGGTTCAAGTAAATTTGAGGCAACATTTCGCTGAAACTTTTAAGTTTGAACTATTCTAAACTTGGAAAAATTAAAACTTGAATAGTTAAAGCTTTTGAAGGGTAAAAACAATCCTTAGTAGAAATTTGGAACGATTAAAGTTATTATTAAATAATAATAATCTCTGTAAACTCATTATTTTTATTTATTCATTTTTCTGTCGGCGTTTAAAATCCGTAGTGAAGCAAGTCCCTCCTTGTCCCTCTTTATCAGCAAAATTTAAAATTGTTTTAGTTTATAGATAAAATACGCAGATGAGGTATATAGTGTAGAAAGACCAATGTTAAATTACAGTCGGAACATAATTTTCATTTGGTACGGTTTGTAATTGGTTAGATTACTGCCTGAATCTTTACAAACAAGAGTCTTTGTCTACTTCTTGGTTAAAGTTTTTATGTGATGTTTTTTTTGAGTGTTGTTTAGCGAACAAACTTATAAAAATGTAATTATATATTATTTAAGGTTCTTAGTCAGTTTTAATATTATGTAAAGAAAAAATTAAAAATACATGCTTTTTATAATTTTACACCTGTTTTTAATTATTTTCATAATTATTTTTATTATTGTTACGAATTTGCCGCATTTTAATTGATTCTTCAAACTTTAATTATTTTTGTCATCTCTCAATTAATTTTAAGTTACAACTATTTTTGCTAATATTCTAATATTTTTGACATTTGGAATTATTTTCAATTATTCTGCGATTTTCAAAATTTTTATTAAATGGCCTTCCTGCTGGCGCACCCAATTTAATACTAGTAAAATCAAAACTCTATCTTTTATTTTATTAAAAACTTGAAATCACACTTACCGGAAGTCAATAAGTTCTCCCACCGGCACAGCCTCAGCGTCGGGACGGGCTCTGGCCCCTATCAATTCCGCTGCCATGTGCCCACCCCACCCAGCTACCCTTTCACGCCTGGGGCACAAACACGAAATCCCAGCAGCTTTAAATCCTGGGTCCAGCAGGATACAACGGATTCCGCTGGCCCCGTCCATGAGCACTCTCACTTCCTCAATTTCACCCTCGGGCAAAAATTCATTGAAGGGCACTTCCCGTCTCACTCCCGCTGTGTAGAGGCGTCGTGCCCGGTCCAGTAATAGGCGTTGCCCCAATTCTATCGCCCGGGACATTCCGATCTTGTAAATGCCTTCCATGACTAACGTCAACGAGAAACTGAATTCAAGCACGAAATCTAGGCATACATCGCGCTTAGCCTTGAAAAGAGGTTTCTTATTTCGAAGATAAGGGCAGGAAAACCGTACATAAGCAATGCAAAGACTGAAACTAACTTCCCCGCATAAAACTCTATAATTATATTAATTAAAACGTAGCATAAAATGCATGATTAACCCAATAATTACATTATAAGCCTAATTGTTAAGAAATAATAATAATAATAATAATAATTTTGGTTATACCTTCACTGTAAAAATTTGGGATTTCTACCAGGAATTTTTTGTGTAATTTTTCCAATATTTTTGGTAAAGTAGTTTTCCAAAAAAGAATTTTTGGTAATTTTCGCTAAAATATTAAAAAAATTTTCCAACTAAATCCGGAAAAAATATCCAAAAGTTTAGGAACATTTTCGAATGTTGGCTCGAAATTCAGTTCCTAGAGAGCATTATTTGCACAATTATATATATTTAAGTAATCTTTTTTTTAAAACCATTTTAAATATATTTAAAATAATATACATAAAATGTCTTATAAATAAATAATAAATAAATAAATAAGCAGAAAATAAAAAACTGTAATTAAAAATAATACAATAGCAAACCCAAATCCTATCCCAAAAAAAAACCAAATTCGTTCATAACTTTTATTGTGGGTATTTTGTAATCTTAATTATTCTCGCCATATGTTCCTTATTATTTTGCCATTTCAGAATTCTTACGAATCTCTATTATTTTATTAAAAAACGAAAAAATTAAATATTCGGTGAGCGCGTCTGGCAGTAACGGCAAGGACAATTATTGTAACTATTAGGCGAGAATGAAGTGACCAGTATGATTGTCCACTATACAAATTGTTAGTTGAGACCATGTAACTCGAAATCATCCTATCCGCTTTTACAAGGAGAAAAGCTTTCTCACTGTAATTCTATTTTAATACGAATTTTGATTTTTTGTAAACCATTTCTTAAAAGGATATATATATATATATATATATATGTATGCGTGCGTAAAGCAGTATGTATTTTTTTTTGGGCATAAGAAATTTCTCATCTCTGAGCTTGATTCGGTAGCGAGGGTTCCTCGGGGACAAGAAACATTATTTCCACGGTGGGTTGTTATGATAAAAACAAAATTTTTTTGACTAGGCGTCATCATACTTTTATTATAAAATAAAAGAAATAATAAAAGATAGTTGACACAAAAGACGGCATTTAGCAGACGGATACTTGACACTCCGGTAAAAGTGTCCGTCAGCACATTACCTGGCTCCCGAATGAAGCTCATGGAAGAACCAAAAAAATATTACACTTAAGTAACAATTATAATTACTTTAAAGCAGTTAGTCGGGAAAGCTGGATTAAATTATTGCCCGCCCGGGCGAGAATTTAATTCAGCTGCAATTCAACGAAAGGTATAGCGCGAGTTTAGAAAAGGTGAAATTGAAATTAAAAAGAAGAAAGAATTGTACAATGTATTGCTCTCGTGGCCGGTACGATCTCGGACGATGCGGCTACCAACACAATCTCAGACTCTGGCGTAAACATAAGACAAATACACGCGCACGGCCTGTTGCTCCTCGATGTTTCGCGTGGCAGCGTCCGGCAGCCATCTTTATTTCTCCTTACCGCTTACCCCTCTTTCCTTCCAGTTACTTACAAGCTAAGAAAGATACGAACCAAAACAAAAGCACGTGTTCGTGCGGAAGCTGTGCCTTGAATATATTCTGTTATATGAATTAAAGATTCCGAATTAGGAATTTTGAATCATTTGCTGCATGTTGTTATTGATAAGTAGCAACTAAGTGTGCAGTAGTGATTGATGAATTATCTATTGATAACTGCAAAAACCAATAAATAAATAATGATCACCTCATTATTGATTTGTTGTGGAAGATTTTTAATTTCTAGGAGCAGAGTATTATAATACAAAAATTGCATAGCTAATATCCGTTCACACGAACGGATAAAAAATCCAAGATTCTGCATCAGCAAAAGTTCAACTTAGCAACAGTCTCGGACTGGTACCATCCAAGCAAATTTCCTAAATCATCAAATTTTTCCACTCCCAAGCTTTGTGACCGAGACATCGACGAGAACAAAATTAAAAGATAAAATGCAGTACAACTTCGATTCTCGTACGATCAACACCTTCCTGGCTTTTGGCCCGCTGAACGTGTTGATTGAGGGTTGAACGCTTGGACTTAGCCCGTCTACGCGCCGTGTTCACGACAAGGTTCGCATGGGTTGCAACCTGTTGTTCGGTAGACGATAAAGAAAGACTTAAATTCTCTAAACCGGCAGAGTCGAGTGGAGCCGTTTTTTTTTGGAAAAATTGCAATTACTTGAAAAGGCAGGTAATTGTAATTTCTGTCAAAACTGACCGGTCAGTCCGTGCGGTTTGTACCTGCACCGTCTGAGAAAACGCAGACCACGAGTGCAGCCCTGCACTTCAACCTCGGGTAAAAGTAAAATTATTATTGACATTTTTATCTTCGCCCAACGGAAAATTGTGAGCGCCGACAAGCCATTTTCTCCATTGGTAATAATTATAGTTTATGGTAGGGTAAGTTAAACAATCTCTTAATAATAAATATTGTTTAAAATCTGTAGAAGCTGTATAACATTTTTGGTATAGAATAAACAAGTGAATGAAAATATAAATGCAAGGTACAAACAATCATTTGAATTTTCCTCAATCAAATAATTCATTGGCTGTACAACTTAATTTACAAAACATCAAGGCGTGGCAACGATAACTACTTCTAAAAGGCAATTCAACGATCTCCACATAAAAATAAATCAAGGACTATAAGGTTTTGCCCTTATAATTCCTGTCAGCTTGGATCCTCCGACATTCTTCTCGAAATTAGTAATAATAAATAATTTATATTTTCTTGGGAACGTAACAGGGTAAATCTTATACAGAAACTCTATTATTTTTCAAAAAAACGAACAAACTTCCGGTTTTTTCTTCCTATTTACTTTAATGCATCCCACCTGATAAAACTGCATAAAAAAATATTGAATTTTCCAAAAATTTTTGGAAATTTTGAAAAAATTTATTTTTACATTCTCATCCTAAATGAGGTCTTCAATTTGTGCGATTTTGGACTTTTGCTAAAACCAACACTTCTCGACGTTTTGAGACCTCCTGATGCCAAAAAATGGGTTTTTTTATATATAAGTGCCACATGCGTCTTGGTTTAATGGAAAATTTGAAATTCGCCTCTCAGCCTTTACAAACATTATTAATATTTTGAAATTTAAATTTTCGAGAAAATTGAAGTTCTATGAAATTTTAAACATTTGTGAATAAATATTATTATATCGTTATTAGTAATATAATAAGAAATTTTATCTAATGAATATGTGAAATTAACAATTTTGGCATAAAAGGAATAGTGACACAGGCACACAATAGAAATACTAGTCTATTTCTATGTGATTTTTTCTGCTGAATCCGAATCTGAAGGCAGAAGTTTTAGATTGCCTAAAGTTTTCGAGTTAAATTAGAAACGGTTGAAAAACACGAATTATAGGCAAATTTAAAAAAAAAAATTTCCCTAGACACTACAATAGTGTTTTTTTTTTGATTTTGGGTGCTGAATTCGAATTTGAGGTCAGAAGTTTCAGATTTTCTAAAATTTTTGTAAATACCTCAAAAATCTGCTCAAAAACACGAATTTGATTCCATTAAATAGAAATAAATGAATTGAATTATTCCAATGTATTTTTTCCTTCTGAATCTTAATCTAAAGTGAGAATTGTCAGATTGTCTCCATTTTGGTATCAATAGATTCGTTGAAAAAAACTGCATCTGATAGTTATAGTGTAAATCATTTTTTAAAATTATTCACAAAAAAAAATTCTTAATAGTAACGGATTCCTGTCATTTTGATGCAATTTGACCTCTTCTATATGGTCACTAATGTATCCCTTTCTATTTGAGAGGATTTTCCTCTTCTATCCTCTTCTGTCAAATTTAGAAATTTCACATATTATTGTAAAATTTATAATTTGTCACAAACTTAATATTTTTTTACATAAAAAATTTACCTGTTTTAAAATTAGACTATATAATTTCCTGAATATATCTCAAGTATCAGAATTTTTTATTATTTTTTAATTCTTTATACTATTAAATTAGGTTGAAGTAAACCCATGGCGTTTGCCTAAGTTCTTCCATCTGATCAAGGGTCCGCGCTCGCCTACCTGTCTGGCAGAAACTACGCAAAGGACTTTGCCTAACTTATTCCTTCGTATTTGCATTTAGAAAAACTCGCATTTCCATTGTTTTCATATAATTTGTTTAAACAATGAACTTTTAATTTCATAACTAAATAGAACATTATCATTTTATACAGTATGTGAAGTTAAATTCAACAATTTTTTAGTTTTTATCAGGGTTCTTAATGCCAACAGTTTTTCTTGATTTTCTCAGTTCGACCGAAAATGTCGTTTGCCTAAGTTTTTCATTAGTACGGCAGTGCAGTATCTCGGCGATTTCATTTTCCTATTTTTGCTGATATTCGTGTTCTTGAGCACTTGTTGGATCTAAACTCAACAAATCAAGCCCATCTGACAATTCTAACTACACATTCGGTATTAGCGCGAAAAATGACATAGGAATACACTGGTGTAGTGTCTGGGCCATGACACTTTTTTGGGTGTCTTTGTAATTTATTATACTGCACGCAAATAAAGTGTTTATATTATTTTAAAAATAAAAAGAATACATAGTAATACTTTGAGGAAAAAAGCGTGTTAAAAGTATTAATACTTACTGATATGTCGTGTTAACGTGCAATTTCTGTTTGTTAGACATTACCCTTAATTATATTCTAAATTTGAGTTTAATACTACATTGATTTGAAGACTAGTCTTACTCAATCATGGAATTGTATCGAGGCAGGAGTCAACTAATATCAATAAGTTCAAACAGAAATTGTAGTGTTTTTTAATGACATTTAGGTGCAACAACCCTTTGCTTTGAGGATTTAGGTAACTGAGATTTTTCTTTTCGCTCCAGTCTATCGCAAATATTCCGGAAAGTATTAGTATCGAGCGCGAAGCGTGAGTTCCGTGATGAGAATGTATTCCTTAAAGACGTAGAACTTTAAGACAAAAAAAGTTTTACATTTTAAGTGAAAACACAATTTAGAATAGCGTTAAACAGTGCCAAAGATTAAACTGGCTCATGTCTTAGGGAAAGTATACAATTTCGATAACGAAGAGCATGTATTACATGATCGAAGCGTGCAGCCTGACGGGAAGATTAATAATAATCGGAGTGCGAAGCACGACATTCAATTCAAATACGGAGCGCGTAGCGCGACGATTACTAAAAGTCATTTTAGTAAAAGTCATTAAGTCATTTAATTAAGGTTAGTTCAAACAAATGTATAAAAATATTATCAAGTAATAAAAATTGCACTAACTGAAAATTGTATTTCATTAACAATTCTTAATTTTAAAAAAAATGACGCACATTGAGTTCAAAGTTTTTTCTCAAACAATGTTTTTAAAATTGTTTATAAAATTGTTAATAATAATTATTAATTATGAATGTTGTTAAAGTTGACGAAGAATTAAAAAAATATTGTACATTCTATTATGAAATATTAAAAAAGAACAAGCTTTAAACAACGAAAAACTTAAGAACTATGTATTTGTAAAATAAGCATTGTTTAAACAATGTGTAAATTGAAAAATGAACTTGAAATTGTATTTTAATTTGTTATGTTATAAACAATTTATATAAACAATATATGTCTCAAAGTATCTTATAAAGTGATTAATGAAATTTAAATGACAATATTTAAGTATTATTACATAATGATAGTCTAAATACAATTTCAAGTTCATTTTTTAATTTACAGTTTAGTTTTTAAGTTTTTCACCTGTTACAAAAATTACCACAAATGAAACAATGAAGTATTCGTCGTAGTATACAGCGTCCTGATATACGTAATTTCCGAATTTTGACGTCGGAAACTACGTAGTAAACGACGTAGTATGAGACGTAATATACTACGTAGTATGCTACGTAGGTTAGAACGTCGTGTGTCAATGTGTAATTTGCGACGTCGTATGCTACGTAGTATCCGACGTCGTATTCCATTTATTGTTAGGTTGGGTTATGATGTCTTGTACTTCTTCCCTTTTTCATTGGAACTTAAATGGAAAAAATAATTAAATGTTTGCTCATTAAGGAAAATACATTTTTTATACCTTGGTAATAAATTGCTAATATCATTTGGCAAGGAAGATCTTCCTTGGTCGAGTGCGTTAAGGCGTAATTCCCAGTACGGTCGAAATCTAAACATATAGCCTTAAAATTGGGATTCACGGGTTCGAGCCTTGCAAATCCCAGATATTTCAAATATGAAGTTCCTCTAGATATTCTATTTTTTTTTTTGTTAAATACAAATTTTTTTTAAAAGAAATGCAAAATATACATTCTGCATAATTTTTTAAAGCTTTCTAAACAATAAATTGTTTATTTAACAAAAATTTTTACGTTTAAATTATCAGTAGGAATACGACGTCGTATACGACGTAGTGTACTACGTAGGTAACGACTTAGTATATTACGTCAGCCATGACGTCGTATAATACGACGGATCCCACGTAGTTTCCAACGTCGGAATTTTTAACAGGGGTGAGCTCTAGCATAGGGGTCTAAACCTCTTTTTGGTCATTTTTTGAATTTTTTTTGTGACCTCATAATTTTAGCCCTCTAGCTCAAATAATGGCAAAGTCAGAGAGAAAAAATGTTTTTTTTTGGGAATTTGTAGTTTGTCCTTGACAACGCTATGGCCATCAATTCAGATCATGTTCTCTATATTTTTCGTGTAATCTACACGTGAAAATACATATGTGTACCAAATTTCAGCACTCTATGTCAAATAGTTTGGAAGTTAAGGGGGGGGGGAATGGTTTTCGGCTACGGACGCACGAGTCTCGCTATAAGGGTTCCGCCGACGCTTAAAACCCTAAAAAACGATAAAAACTTCAATAAATAATCGTAACCTGCGAAAAATCACTTTACGGATAAGATATGTAACATATAAATATATTATATAGGTATTTATTAGAAAAACGTTTTTACTTACTTTTTGTTTTCCTTCAGTTTATTATGTAGTAAAATAATGTATTAAAAATACATTAAAGGTTCAAGTGTTTGCTGACATTTTGTATACATATAACAAAAGTAAACAAAACACTTTCAGAGTTTCTAAAAAAGCTCACGTCATTAACAACCAATCAGGTTTTCGCCAACAATGTGCTCGATATCTCGTTAGTACTACTTTTTAGGATAGGATAGTTTATATTTTTTTTTCAAATACGCTTTATTTACATTATAAATCTTTTGTATCCCATTTATGGTCAATTAGGACCGCGGAAATTGTACTTAATAAATAAATAATTAATAAAGAAATAAAATAAATTAATGAATACTGTTTTTTGAAACAAATTATTAGCAGTTTTCAATTGGCTTTACCATGACGATTCTGTAATTCCCTACACAAATTTGGTGCTTTAAACGTAAAAAAAATCAATTATAAAATTTGTTTCCATCGCAGTGAATCTCTTGAGGGAAGTCAATTGCTGCTTATATACTAAAATATAACTAAATTCTGATTTGATTTTTATGAAATATTTCAATTTTTTTTTAGAAAGGCTTTACCATAACACAAAACTGGGGACAAGAAATAATATCTTTTTACAACCAATTTTTTTTTAAAATCTACACACTTAGACAATAAATAAATGTTACCATTAATTAGTTTTTCTATTGAAGTTTACTAAAAATATTTATTTCTGTTTCGTAACTGACCCTGGGGACAGGCTTCACCATGATGAATTGGCTTTTAAATTTGTATTTAAAAAAAATTTAATCTTCTAAATTAAAGTGGCTACAGGCTTTTGTTTGTGGTCACCAGAGTTACTTTTTACGTTGAATTTATTACCATTATGTGCATTTTGTTTCTTAAAAATGCAAGGGACATGGAATTGTCCGTTTCGTGGAGAATCACCCATATATAAAATTTTTATAATTATAGATTTGTTAATTAAATGATAATGTAATTAACTGAATTATAGAAAAAAACATAAGCAATAAAAATTCAATTCATTTTATATTTCTTATACTGAGAAAAATATTTTCTTGATTTAAATATAAGTATTTGTTTGAATGATTATGGTTGAATGAATAATGTTTTCAAGTTTGATTTCAATGTATTAGAAATATCTGAAGTTTTAATTGAAATATATTTTATGTTTGAAGATAGTTTTCTGTTTGTTTGATTAAAAACTAAATTTTATTCAAATTAAACCAAATTTATGTTTAAAGTCTTCATACTTGAAAGAAATATATTTTATGTTTGATTCAAACATATTGAATTATGGCGTCGTTACTGTACTGACGTTAGTTTACTTTTTCTGTAAGACATGTACGCGTCGTTTCTAGTATTTACGTGTGTTTCTCGCTTTATTGGAAAAAAATGTTTACAATCGTGGTTTTGTTTTTATTAAAGTGATTTCTTAAATTGTGTAAGTGTTATTATTTTAACAAAAAATTGAGGTATATCTGAAGTGATTAAAAACATTTGTACACAAATGAGTTTACTAAAAATATTATTTCTTTTGTGCATTTTTCTTCAAAATTAGACTGATTCAAAGTTCCACATTTCCAGAATTGTGTGCAGTTACAATGAAAAGTGTAATTTTCTTCGGTTTTTATACCCGGTAAAAAGAGGTTGATTAAAACGCATTAAAACGTTTCAATGCGCTTTGATTCCGTTTTTGTATAAATGCCTTCAAATGCTTAAAAACAAATCAGTAGCCATATTGCAAGGGAAAATTGAACATGTGATTGTTATGTTTTACTCTGATTATTGTCTTTATCAATATTTTACTCTTTAAATTCAAATATGTTAATAGGTTAACTTCAGCTAAATAGTAGACCAAAATAGAATAAACTATAAGCACTAAATTTAACACTTAACGTCATTTTCGTATTTTGTCTTGCATGCAACAAAAAATGACAAAATGACTTTAAACCTTGTGTTTGCGTTCACTCCTTCACTTTGCTTAGGTAAACTATTAGTATTAGACACAAAATCACTTTGTTTTTCACTTCTATAACGCGATTTAGTTAAAATAGATCGAACAACACAAAATAGAAAGATTTCACGACGACGCGCTGCAAAGAATGAACAAGTTAACGACAGCAGAATGGCGTTTTTTTAATCTGCTGACATAGGCATAGAACGGCATTAAACTTCTTGAGGCATTGACTACGTTCAAAACTGTTTTCTTGAAGGCATTTAATGGCATTTAATTTGATACATTATCAGAAAGCATTTAATGGCATTTGGATCTAATTCGTGGTGTTTCGCTTGAAGGTAAAGAAACGCATTCAATTTTTTTCATAAAATTTATGAGCATTCAAAATGATTAAAATGAAACAAATATCAATCAAGAAAACGCGTTAAATGACATTGAGGACAAAAACGGAATTAGTAGGCATCTGTCAGCATTCAAATGACTGTTTTTTTAAATGCCAATTTATGCGTTTTAATCAACCTCTTTTTACCGAGTAGTTTATATGTAAACACTTAAAGTAATTTCAAACGTAAAGGATGCTTTATATAAAAGCAGGAAACAAAAATTAAACTATCGCGGAACATATTTTGTGTTTAAAATAAACAAATCTTGTGTTAAAAAAAAAAGAATAATAATATAAAGATAACAGTTTCTTTTATTTAAAATAAAATTTACTTCGTTTAAAAGGAAAAATTATATTTTGTTTAAAGTAAATGAAATTTTTGTTCAAATCAAACATAAATGATCCATCACTAAATTTGTTTGAATCAAACTTAATTATGTTTGACTGTATAACAAAGTGAAATTATGTTTAAATCAAACATATTATGTTTTTTTTCTCAAACTTTTTTCTCAGTGCAAAGATTGTCACCAAAATTTTAATAAATACTTCAAATTTGTATTCTCTTACATGATTTTAGACATTTAAAAGTTGTCTCGAAATCTTTTATTGTTAATTCTAAATTTTCTTAAACATAATCATATACATAAGTTCTAGTTTTTCTAAATTTTGTAACATTTTGTGTCCACAATAACTAAGTATGAAAATGAAGGATAATATTAAAGTTTTTTTTTTGCGTAGGATATGAAAACCTGCACTCAGGTACCCTGTAGCCCGTACTACAGGGTTATGCGGGGGTTGCGATGTTATGCCGACCCGCTAAAAACACATCCTTACTTGGGACCTTAGAGACCACTCCAGGGGAGAGTCAATAGCTGACGTATCGCCTTCGGGATTGGTCTTAAGTCCCTCCTCTATCGCCTAAGCGATTTGTTCCTCGGCTTCCGGGAAACTACCTTTCTTGGCGACCATCGAAATCTTTGACCTTCATAACGTATTGTATGAAGGTCTCGATGTGTCGCCATTTCTGTTTGGATTCGGTCATTAACAGGATCATGTTCCCCGGTGTAACTTCGCAGTATACACCGGCGAACATGGTCTGCCTTTGAGCGTCCCATCTGCGGCATATGAAGAGTGTGTGCTCTGCGTCATCCTGTGGGGACCGACAGTACATACACTCTGCACTTTCTCGTTTTTTAAAGCGCTCCAGGTACGAGCCAAAGCACCCGTGACCTGAGAGCGCTTGCGTCAAATAATAGGAGACTACTCAATGTCTCCTATTGATCCAATTTTCTACAGTGGGAATTAGTCGGTGGGTCCACCAGCCCTTCTCCCTGCTATATCTCGCTTGCCATCTTGCAACGAGTCTGCTTCTCGTATCTCGGCGAATTTGGTCTTTGCTTGGTCTGTTGTCATTTGTATAACGGGGGGACATTCTGTCAGTGGCGTAACAATAGGGGTTGGTGGGGATGTGAAACATCAGGGCCCCCGGAGTTTAGGGGCCCCCAAAAGTATAAACTAATATTTTTGAACATCAAATATAAACACAAATGTAACTAATAAATTAAATATAATAAATATAATAATATATATAAATAATATATATATAATATAAATTAATATAATAAATTAAAAATAAGTAAGTTAATTGAAGAAGTTATTAAAAAAAAGAGAATTTTAAGTGCAAAAAAATGAAAAAACATTAATTATTTTACGAATTTTTGATCATTTATCAAAGATATATATATGTCAATCGATTCGTTTGAGGTAAGGAATATGATTTTTGTATTCCGCAAGTTGCAGAATGGCAAAAAATCTAAAAGTAGGGTTCAAATTGATTTTTTAAGCGTAATTTTTAACTGATTTCAAACTTTTTTTTTAAATGTTCACAAATAAATTCTTTAGAGATCTGTGAGAGCCGATTTTTTAATTTTTGCATTATAAACAATTTATGTTCATTCAAAGTGCCAAAAAAAGTGATTTTTAACATTTTATTATAAAAAAAAAGGAACATTAATTGCAAACAAAATTCGCTTCATAACAAAGTTCAGTTTACTTGACCTAAGCGTAATATAAAAATAAATAATTTGTTTATCATAAAAATCTCATTTTAGTTTATCTGTTTATATTTATTGTTTATAAAAACAGGTAAATTAATTGTAAAATAAATTTTTACAAAAAAATATTTACTTTGCATTGTCTGGAGAAAATTCACTGAAAACGCAACAATTTTTGGTTAATAAATGGCCAAATAATGCATTCGTTTATAACAATTGTTTAAAAAGAAATAAGTATATTTAATTGCAATATAATTTTTTTGTTATTAAAAGTTTTCATTTGCATATTAAAAGAACAATTTAGTAAAAACAAGTTGTTTTTTCTACTCACATATGTCCAAACAGTTAATTTGTTTATATTGTTTGTTTATAACAATTTTTTTAAAATTGAACTAATTGTTTTCTTTTTGTACCCTCATAAGCACTACACACATAAAGTGTAGAGCATAGGGAAAATATTTGCTATGAATGAAATCAAAAAATGTTAAAAATCACTTTTTTTTTGCACTTTGCATGAACATAAATTGTTTACAATGCAAAAATTAAAAAAACCGCTCTCACAGATCTCTGATGAATTCATTTGTGAACATTTAAAAAAAAGAGTTTGAAATTGGTTGATTGTTTTGGCGAAATTGAAAATAGTCGCTCAATTTTTCGATATTAGGGAAAATGTATTATCAATTCATATATTTGCCACACGCATAGAAGTTCCGTTATAATATTTGTTAAAAGTGATTAAATATTTTAGCATTCCGTGTTTCAATTTAGGGAAATAGTATATTAAGCAACAAGGGGTTAAAGGCAGCCATTTGTTTACGCTGATGTTTGTGTACGAGTGACAGTCGAGGGCGAAGCCCGAGAGAAAACGAGTACACAAATATCATTGTAAACAAATAGGACTGAC
The DNA here is from genome assembly GCA_037103525.1 of Ganaspis brasiliensis. Lineage (NCBI taxonomy): Eukaryota > Metazoa > Arthropoda > Insecta > Hymenoptera > Figitidae > Ganaspis > Ganaspis brasiliensis. The sequence goes on from JAZKLR010000499.1 coordinate 508,986, forward strand.
TTTAAACCCGTGTTGCTTACGATACTTTTTATTCCAAATGCACAAACGGGGTGCTTTTAAATGCCTGTAGGTTAGGGTCTAAATGCGTTCATCTGTTTGACCGTATGAAAATGGCGTCTATTTTTTCCCTAAGGTGGAAAAAATGCATGGATCAGCTGTTCATTTTTTCCCTAGGGAAAAAATGGATGCCATTTTCACACGGTCAAACAAATGAATGCGTTTAGACCCTGCCTACAGGCATCTAAAAGCGCCATGTTTGTGCCTGTGGGATAAAAATCAATTTGAACCCTAATTTACGATTTTTTCCCACTGTGAGTTGTATTTTTAGCTTGGAAAACATTTTTGGAAAAAAACGATTTTTTTAGTTGAAAAAAGGTACCCCAAAAAGTTTGATTGGGTATTATCGGAAATCCCTGTGTCCAAATTTAGGTATTCATGAGCTTAATATACCCAAAATTATTTATTAAAAAAATAAATTACATTTTACATTATTTTTTTTTTAGTAATGAAAATTATGTTATGTGACAAAGGACCCCCAATGTCTTGTCACATCAGGGCCCCGAGGTTCCTATTTACGCCACTGCATTCTGTCCTTGAAAAGGAGGAAAGTTTCCTTCCTTTCTTGCGCCAAAAGGTCTGCCGACGGGACGCTGGCAAGGACCTGAGCAGCACTCGTAGATACTATCCGGTATGCCGAAATGATACGCATGGTAACAATTCTTTGCGCGGACAGTACCTTGCTTAAGATGGTCTCGCATCTTTTCTGTCGCAGGGTAGAAGCCCACACTGGGGCTGCATACAGCAGCACAGAGTGGGCGACACTCGCCACTAAGCTACTTTTTTGTTCAGACGGTCCCCCAACGTTCGGCATTAAGCGTGCTAAGCTTAACGCCCGCAGGGCGGCCTTATACGAAGCCACGGCTATGTGGTGCTTTAAACTCAAGTACCTGTCGAGTTCCACTCCCAGGTACTTTATATGATCTCTCCACTTAACCACGGATCCGTCTACTTCGATCCGGGGGAGTTCATATTTACGTCTGTCTGTGACCATCAGAGCTTCGGTTTTGTCCAGGGCCATTTGAAGACCTGTGGCATCCAGCCAGCTCTTTGCTAGTCTCAGACATTTGTTTACTAGTATTCCGAGAGCCTCTGCAGTTTCGTTGGTGCACACTAACAACGCTTCGGCCGCGAAGCCGATGATCACCGCGCCTTCAGGTAGACCCATTCGCAAGAAGTCGTCATAAGAGACATTCCATACGAATGGTCCTATCCTCGAGCCTTGAGGGGCACCTCTTTGCATCTCTTCCTTCAGAGTGCAGGTGTCGCCCTCATATATAACCCACCTGTCGCTAAGATAATTATCCATTATCCGCAACAGGTAGGGTGGTATTCCTTTGTTTTTTATCAACTTGATGAGATCTTCCCATCTCGCGGTATTAAACGCATTGCGTATATCTATTGCCACCAACGCGCAGAAGCCCTTTTTCTTCCCAGGACCCAGTTTGGCTTTTCCTATTCTGGCTAGGTCCACAGCTTTCTGAATAGCATCAACTGTGGACAGACCTTTGCGGAACCCAAACTAGATTTCAGATAGACTCTGCTCTCCGGTCAAGTGGAGCTGCATCCTCTGCAGAACCATGTCCTCCATCGTATCTAACATGCATATTGGCCTGTACGATGAGACGTTATCTAGAGGTTTGTTACCTTTCCTTAGGAGGACCAGCCACTGTCTTTGTCAGTCGCGGAAGAAGTCTTCTCTTTTTAAACAGTTGTTAAAGTAATCTAAAAGAATCTGGGGTGAAGCAACGATCACTTGTTTAAGGATCTCGTTGCTTATCCCATCGATTCCGGGCGCTTTGCCCGGCTTCAATCTTCTGCCGGCTTCGTGAAGCTCTGTAAGAGTGAACCGACTTGACAGGCACTCCAGTCAGTCCTAGGCCATAGCTCCGCAGGTGGAAACAAGGTCTTGATAATTTCTAGGACCCAATCAGGATTGTCTAGGCCGGGGGTCTTTTGCTTCGTTACCAATTTCTTGGTAACGATTTTATAGCCGAGACCCCATTGGTCCTTCTCGACGTCCTCGATTAGGTCCTTCCAACACCGTCGCTGTGCCGCGCGGATCTCCTTCTGGAGGATCCTTTTGGCCTCTTTATATCCGTCTTTTAGCAGAGTCAGTCTTGCCCTGACGCATGCTTTTCGCAAAGAGGCTAGCTCCTCTGACCACAAGTATACGTTACGTCTTCTGGGAGTGGTGCTTCTACGACGCGGCATTGACGCGTCACATGCGGTGATAATCATATTCCTCACCGTCCGCACCTCTCTGTCCAGATTGTTCAGCCTCTTCACCCATCCCAGTTCCTCAATGAGGCGGGATTCTTCAAGGGACCGGCTGAACTTTTCAACGTTCAGTTTCTTAAAGTCCTAGGCGTGTCTCCCCCTGAGACTGAGAACTTGATATACTGGTGGTCACTTTCGATGTGATCCTCAGAGACCCGCCAATCCTTTATCCGCTTTTTTAGGAGGGATGTTGTAAATGTGAGGTCAATAATTGACCCGACATGATAGTCTCTCCTGAACGTCCATTTTTGGACCCGGTTGACAACCATCAGATTGTTCCTGGAGACAATTTCTGCGATCAGGATACCTCTATTGTCGAGCTTTGTCTCGCCCCAGTCTGGTGACTTTGCATTGAAGTCACCTGTGACGAGAACATCCAGCCTGGATTCTTGCAGGCTTGACTCGAGTTCATCTACCTCGGCTTCGAAGGCTGTCAGTGGTTCGTTGGGTGAGAAGTAGCAGCTATACGTGCGTACACCTGAAATTTCCACCCACACGAACCCACTGCTCGTCTCCAGAAACTTGTCTGCCCTTAAATCTGGGTTAAGGACCTGAATGGATGCCCGTCCTGATGTATCCTGGTACCAGTGAGCGAGTTCGTTTCTCTTGTTCTGCTCACTACAGAACAGAACGTCAATCTTCTTCTCACTGGCTGTCACCAACATCAGGTCCTGGGCCTTCTTGCTTGTATGCAGAATAATTTGCAGAAACTTTAGGCTTTTGCCTTTTTAAGTTTCTGCAGTTCCTCCTTATATATTGGACAGGCCATACTACTTGCCCAGTGTGAGGTCCTGTTTACCCAAATAGCTGCATGAAATACAGCTGGGTTCCGTGACCTCACAATTCTTAGCCATGTGACCAGTTCTGCCGCATTTTCGACAGTTTTTCATTCTGTCGGGGCCCTTGCAGAGACGTGTCGCATGCCCGAAATTCTCTCCGGAATATTAAAGGTTTAACAATTGTTTAAATAATCTCTTAATGGTACTTTTAAATGATCTCAATCAGGGCCGAATTGGGGTTTGAAAACAGTCCGGAAAGCACAATGGGGACACTTCACAAACGGCCCTATTTTGGACAAGCTCTAAAGAAATACCGGCCCACAGTGGGGCAAACGTAGAATTTACTGTTCAAAACTATCTACAGCTTACAATTCTTAACGGATTTAAAATTTTTTTATTTTATAATAAAGATAATTAATTCTTCAGAGGTGTAGGAAGGTACTTTTTAAATTTTTTTATTTTTTATAACATTTTTTTTAAACAAAGTTGTAAAAACGAAATTATGAAGTGAAAAGATTTTTCTTTTTGAACTCGAGGCCTTTATTTGTGCTCAAAATGAGTTTAAATTATATTATTTATATTCATAGAAGATACATAATTTACTTATAATGAAATTTTGACAGTTGACAGCTGTTAATTTAACGGTCAAATTTACTAAAAACCAATTTATTGAAAATGACAGTCTAAGGGTTTTCAGTATCGCTGATAACGAATATAATGTCAAATTGACATTTTGACACTTGACAGCTGCCAATTCAACTGTCAACTTTTCCAAAATGCAATTTATTTTTATGAAAATGACAGGATAAGGGTTTTTAGGGTTTAATATCAAATTGACATTTTGACACTTGACAGCTGTCAATTGAACTGTAAACTTTTCCAACAAGCAATTCATTTTTATGAAAATGACAGTCCAAGTGTTTTCAAAGATGCTTATAATGAATATAATGTTAAATTCGCATTTTGACACTTGACAGCTGCCAATTTAACTGTTAACTTTTCCAATAAGCAATTCATTTTTATGAAAATTCCAGGGTACGTGTTTTCATGATCGCTTTTAACAAATTTAATGTCAAATTAATTTTTGGATACTTCACAGCTGTCAATTCAACTGTCAACTTTTCCAATAAGCAATTCATTTTTATGAAAATGACAGTCCAAAGCTTTTTAGGAACGCTGATAATGAATATAATGTTAAATTCGCATTTTGACACTTGACAGCTGTCAATTCAACTGTCAACTTTGCCAAATAGCAATTTATTTTTATGAAAATGGCAGTCTAAGGGTTTTCGGGGTCGCAAATAAGGGCACGTCCATTAATTACGTGAGGTGTTTTTTTTTAAATCTGGACCCCCCACCCCTTTGGTGAGATTTTGTGGACCCCCCCTATCGTGAGATTTTCATTTTTTCTTAAATAAGCAGAAAAAATGATACTATATTAAAGGTACTATGTTATATAAAACTTTTTAAATTTTTTCCCCTAAGCAGTTTGTTTTTTTATTAATTAGTTTAATAGTATAAGACTCAAAAAATACTTCTTTTCTTATCAAGGAACTATTACATTATAGCAAAGAAGATTAAAATAATTTTATTGTAAGGTAACTGCACTAATAGTCGATCAAAAAATATTATAAAGTAATATTACAGTAACATTACAAGTTTGTATTAAAATATGAAGAACATTTTCAAAATATATTTTAGGAGCTAAATAACCGAGGGTTATTACCTTCTTGGTCAGTTCCTTCACTTACAAAGGTTCAAAACTCGGCGGCCCAAATTGTTTGTAAAGTACCAGCCATAATTGAGTGGACACCTGTTTTAAGTGTTTCAAAATAATTAATTTTTTTGTTTAAAATTTTAAAATATAATTTTTTCTCTGTTATTAGTTTAAAACTATCTAAATTCTTAAAAAATAGGCTCAGGATAAAGTCTTGTTGTCAATTCCTGTAACGTGTATTGTAAAAATAGTGTAGGGTAAGTCCGGGAGAGTTGGAAAACCTTTTTTTAAACCACTGCAAATTCTAAGGAATTAAATAAAATAATCTTAATCTTGTAAAATACTTTAATATTAACATCCATACATTAGCTCGTGAAGCCGGTTTAATTCTCTTCCATTTTTTCTCAGTTTAAAAAAAAAATTTAAAAAAGATGACAATTCCGGGAAAGATAGAATTGTCCGGGTAAGATGGAACATGGTTTGTTCGTTGTTATAAATAACTATATATGATGGAAAATTTATAAATAAAAGTTAAATACTATAAAAAACACTTAATTCTACTAGCAAAAAAGGCTAGTAGAAGAGTTGGGAGTAAGGCAAGGCTAGTAGTAGGAGGGTATAAAACCGTAATGTCAGTACTAAAGAAACTGAATAAATCTTTTCATTTTAGATAGTTTTTAATAAATACCTGAAATTTCCTTATTTTATGAAGTTGATACCTAATTCAAACCGAATGATACTGTCCTATAGGCAGAGATTATACGCTTGGTTATAATCCTTTGCACGGACAGTATCTTCTCCAAGATGGTCTTGCTTCTGTCTGTTCGCAGGGAGGGAGCCCACACTGGTGCTGCATAAAGCAGCTTTGAGTGGAACACACTCGCCACCAATCTCCTTTTCTTTTCAAAAGGCCCACCGACGTTCGGCATTATACGGGCTAAATTTAGTGCACATTCTGCAGCTTTGTGGGAAGCCACAGCAATGTGGTGCTTAAAATTAAAAAACTTGTCGAGTTGTACACCAAGATACTTTATATGCGTGCTCCACTTGACCTCAAATCCGTCTACTTCGATCCGGGGAAGTTCGTAACCACGTCTGTCTGTGACCATGAGCGCTTCAGTTTTGTCCAGGGCCATTTGAAGGCCTCTGGCATCCAGCCAGCTCTTTGTTCGTCGCAGACATTCGTTCACCAAGATTCCGAGCTCTTCTGCAGTTTCGGCAGAGCATACGATCAACGCGTCGTCCGCGAAGCCGATGATCACCGCACCTTCGGGTAGACCCATTCGCAAGAAGTCATCGTACGAGACGTTCCATACGAATGGTCCTATCCTCGAGCCTTGAGGGGCACCTCTTTGCATCTCTTCCTTCAGAGTGCAGGTGTCCCCCTCGTATATTACCCACCTGTCGCTAAGATAATTATTCATTATCCGCAACAGGTAGGGCGGTATTCCTTTGTTTCTCATCGACTTGATGAGATCTTCCCATTTAGCGGTATTAAACGCGTTGCGTATATCTATAGCTACTAAAGCGCAGAAGCTCTTCTTCTTCCCCGGACCCAATTTGTCCTTTCCTTCCTTGGCTAGGTCCACTGCCTTTTGTATGGCATCTACTGTGGACAGGCCTTTACGGAAACCAAATTGGTAGTCGGATAGACTATTCTCTCCATTTAAGTGGAGCTGCATCCTCTGCAGAACCATGTCCTTCAGAAGTTTGCCCATCGTATCTAACAGGCATATTGGCCTGTAAGATGAGACATTATCTAGAGGTTTGTTACCTTTTCTTAGGAGGACCAGCCTCTGTCGTTTCCAGTCCCGAAAGAACTCTCCTCTTCTTAGGCAATTGTTGAAGCAATCTAAGAGAATCTGGGGTGAAGCAACGATCACTTGTTTAAGTATCTCGTTACTTATCCCATCGATTCCAGGCGCCTTGCCTGGCTTCAATCTTCTGCCGGCTTGGTAAAGCTCTGCAAGAGTGAAGAGTTCCTCCTCACGGACTTGACAGTCACTCCAGTCCATCCTAGGCTATGGTTCTGCTGGTGGAAACAGGGCCCTGATTATTTGACGCACCCAATCGGGATTGTCCAGGCCGGGGGTCTTTTGCTTCGTTACCAATTTCTTGATGACGATTTTATAGCCCAGACCCCATGGGTCCTTCTCGACATCCTCGATCAGGGTCTTCCAACACCTTCGCTGTGAAGCTCGAATTTCCTTTCTGAGGATCCTCTTGGCCTCTATATATGCGTCCTTTAGCATAGGATCTCCCTTAGAGCGGGTGTATATCCTTCTTGCTCTGACGCATGCTTTTCGCAGAGGCCAGCTCCTCTGACCACCAGTATACATTACGTCTTCTGGGAGTGGTACTTCTACGACGCGGCATTGACGCGTCGCATGCGGCGATTAGCATGTTCATCACCGGCCGCACCTCCCCATCCAGATTATTCGGTCTCTTCACCCATCCAAGTTCCTCAATGAGGCGGGATTCTTCAAGGGACCGACCGAACTTTTCGACGTCTAGTTTCTTAATGTTCCACCTAGGGCCTTTCTTACAGGAAGCAACCTGCTTGTTTGCTCAAGGTGTGTCTCCTCCTGAGACTGAAAACTTAATATACTGGTGATCACTTTCGGTATGATCCTTAGAGACGTGCCAGTCTGTAATGCGCTTGTTTAGGAGAGATGTTGTTATCGTTAGATCGATAATTGATCCGATATTATGGTCTCTCCTAAACGTCCATTTATGGCCCTGGTTAACAACCATCAGATTGTTCCTGGAGACCATTTCTGCGATTAGAATTCCTCTATTGTCGAGCCTTGTCTCGCCCCAGTCTGGCGACTTCGCATTGAAGTCGCCTGTGACGAGAACATCCAGCCTGGATTCTCGCAGGCTCGACTCGAGTTCGTCTATCTCCGCTTCGAAGGTTGTCAGTGGGTCGTTGGGTGAGAAGTAGCAGCTATACGTGCGTATACCTGAAATTTCCACCCACACGAACCCACTGCTCGTCTCCAGGAACTTGTCTACCCTCAAATCGGGATTGTAGACCTGAATGGCTGCCCTACCCGATGAATCCTGGTACCAGCAGGCGAGATCGTTTCTTTTGTTCTGCTCACTACAGAACCGAACGTCGATCCCCTCCTGACTGGCTGTCACCAGCATCAGGTCCTGGGCTTTCTTCGCTGTGTGCAGGTTAACCTGCAAAAACTTTAGGCTTTTGCCTTTTTAAGCTTCTGTAGTTCCTGCTTGTACACCGGGCAGACGTCGCTACCAGTCCAATGTCCGAGGTCGGATTTTCCCAAGTCCAAGCACGTTATACACTTTGGCTCGTTTACGCTACAGGCCTTGGCGAGGTGACCCGCGCCGCCGCATCTCCGACAGTTTTTAACCCTGTCGGGGCCTTTGCATGCGCGAGTCCCGTGTCCGTATCCTAAGCACTTTTGGCACCTCGGGACTTCGACGTGTTGCCTAATTGCTGCATTAATCCAGCCAACCCGGACTTTGACTATCTTCAGGAGTGTATCACACTCTCCTTCTGGTAGGCGGACCAATGCCATCTTCATTCCGCCAAAACGCGAGATAAGGCGACACGTCAGGTCCGGATGGGCGTTCTCAAGCTTAGCCCTTAGAGCAGTAACAACGTCCTCTTCCGTGGTTGTCTCGTCGAGATCTCGGATCTCGACGGTTTTTTTGTTAATTAGCGCGGACACTTCCGCCTTATTCTGCAATACCGCAGTAAGAGCTTCAGCAAGTTCCGAGGTCTTTCCTCCCTTTTTTACGACAATGAGGACCTCCTTCTTGATGGTCCTCCTGACTTTAAGTACCTCTGCGCCGAACTGGTCCGGATTAATGGACGATTTCATGGCGCGGAGTATCTCGTCGTAGGCCTCCGAAGACTCTGCTGAGATTTTGACGGCCTCCGTCATCCTCGGCTTAGAAGATATTTTCTTCTCCGCCAATTGGATCTTTCTCTCAGCAGCCTTCTTTTCCTTGGCCTCTTTCTTCTTATCTCTGACGAGTATAAAGCCGTCGCTCTCCATAGGAGCTGACCCTAGTGCCACATCTGCATAGGTCCTGGCAGGAGGTTTTGCCGGAGCAGTATTTTGCTCTTTCGGTTTCCCCCTCTCCAGATTCGCTGCAACTGGGGCCCTGCGTCTAAGTTTCTTTTCCCGTTCTATCAAGCGACTAGCATCTGGGCTGTCCCCCTCGATACGCGGGCGCTTTTTTTCTACTCCTATTTTTTCCTGAGGACCATTCTTCGCGGACGTTTTTGCCGACTTCTGGGTCGGCATTTGTACAAATCGCAAATTTTTGATGATTTTATCAAAAACGTCCGCTAGGTCTTGGATGCCTTTTTGGACCTCCTTTTTTATATTTTTTTGGGTTCCGATGCCCTTTTTTATGACCTCGAAGATCTTTGGAACACCGGCCAACTCGTTGGCGATAATTTCCAAAAATCTCGTATTCGACATAAATTGGTCATCGATCTCCATACTATTTTCGGCTGTACTAGACAGCAAGTGAGATTGGCTCTCCCCAGAATCCTTGAAGCCCGCGTTGGCCATCGGGGCTTTCACCCGATCGGAACCAACGGCAGGACCACCCTCAGAAGAGGGGCCTGCCTGGGGTAGTGTGTTTTGATCCGCACTTTCCATTTTTACTAGTTTGGTGTCGTTGGTCAGACCGAACAGACAACCGGTCCATCGGGCGCCAACCCTGGATCGAGGCTACTCCACACCAACTTAGAGAAACCAAGAAGGCAGGAGTGTCCCATTCCTGCCAGAACCCATGTCGTCCACAGCTGACAAAGATGGTTAGCCTCCATTTGGAATCCGAATTAACATCATCCGCACAGGATAGCTAGTGCACAAGTTCGAAAAACGGCGACTACCCGAATTAACGGGGTCCCGTTCATTCCCCTGTGCCCAAACTCGCCAGGCATCGGGGGTCGATAAGTCCTGGGAAGAGCCGAACAGCTCGTCCAGTGATAGCGTCCGAAGGACAAGCGCCTGGCCGTTCCTAAGCCCCCTCACCACGACAAGGTGACACCACATAAATATTTATTTATTTCTTATAATATTCATAGATAGTAGTCAGGAATAAATCATTGTAGTTTATTCATTTACAATATTTTTAAAAACAAATAAAACTCCAAAATCGTTATGCTCATAGGATAGAAGACGTGAAGCGTAATACTCTTTTGCCGATATCTCGAGAACTAAGAGACCCTCCATCAATTTTTTTTAAATAAAGGTAAAATAAAAAGCTTTCATTATATTGTGACGAAAATAAAAAATATAAATTAGCACACATAGAAAAAAGGTTTAAAATTTTTTTTGTGTTTTTCTACATGAATTTTTGAAGTTTTTAAATCTACTTCCAATTTATTTAAAACCTTATAGTTTTTTGCAAAGACCCTATAAATTTCATTGAAATCGGTTAAAAACTCTTTAAATGACAAGAATTTGAAAAAATAAAGGGTAAAAAATCCAAAGTGACGTAATTCCTAAAATTTTGGAAATTTTTCAAAAATACTTGACTAAGTTATTACTACCCCTAAATACTACAAATTGACCAACTTTGATCAAAATCAAAAACTTGACTTGTAACTTTGATCTTTTTGGTATGGAAACTCTCTATTCAAAATTAAGAATATGTACTAATATTAACATAACTATAATTATGTATACCATCTATAAAAAAGGGGGAACCGTATATGATTATTAGCAAGTTATTATTGCCATAAGGAAAATGAAGATTAATTGCAATATATATTTTAATTAGATAATTTATTTTAATTAACTTTTTGGATTAATTAATTAATACTATTATCATTTCCGTGTAAATGCGTGAAAAGTAGATACCGTATTCGTTTCATAATTTGTTTTGCGATATATTTTGTTTTAATGATTAGTAATTACGGAATTATTTCCTTTAATGAAGACAATATTTCAAACATAATTAGATTATTATTTTAGTCTCAAAATCTAAAATATGTAAGAACACATTATCTCTTTATTTTAATTAAATGAATAAAAATTTTAATACATAAAGAAAAAAGTATTATTGAATGATTAATTAGACCTCTTCTATTATTGGCATTGTAATAATGTCATATATAGGGTTTCTTTTAGAGGAATTGGTTGATAAGAATGTGAACGCTCGTGTTTTCTCTGGTAGTTAAATAGTTATGCCAAAATAAGAATTTTCAAAAAGGATCTATTATAATATTTATTTACTCATCCCTTACGGGTTCGAGGGCCTCCGCTCCTTTAACATTCAGATACAAGTAACGCTTACAAATACCACTTAATTAATCTTACTCTAAATACATAATCAACTTAACCTAACGGCCACTCTTCTCATATTTTATCCATCTAATTGCCGAGTGCCTGAGCTTCCGTTTCCTGTTCCTTTTTCCCAACATGGGTTCATCCCCTTTCTTGCCCATCCTTTTATATAAAATCTAACTCTACTTTTCTGTTTCATATCTTACCATTAACCCTTTAAATCATCTTTCATCCTCAACTCTACTTCTTAAATCTCAATATATTCCACCTTTACCATTTATACACTCTACTCGCAACCATTCACTAACTTTCTCTCAATTTCTCATCCAATCATCCCCTTATCTCAACCTCACCATTCTTTCATTTACACGTTTTCACTCTTTCTCATGTTCTATTTAACTTTTTCTTTCTATGTCTAAATCTATTTTTGGTCCCATTTTGATTACCCCTTATGCATCCTATTTTACCTGCCATTTTACACCATCCACCCAAACACTTTCTCTGTACATTTTTACCTCACTTCCATTTCTTCTCTCCACTCACACTATTTATTCCAGCAGCCATCTTCTCCTTCTCTCTCTCCACGTTCTATTCAAATCTATCATCTCCACACTTCCTCTCAAACTGCTCTTTAATCTAATAACTTCATTCTTATCCTCTTCAATATCTAAATACAAAATTCAACAGGAATTTTCTGGATAAAAATTTATTCATTTTATTTCATATTGAACTCTCCAAAGAGAACAATGAGCTCTAAAAAGGAGACGTTTCGACACAAGCGCTCGTGTCCTCTTCAATATCTAATTTCACAATCCACAATTTTGGTCTTTCTGTATCCTCTTCTCTCGCCCTCTTAACATTTCTAATCCTAACCTTCGCCCCAACCCTTGACAACAGTTCCTCTACTTTTTCTTTACCTTCTCCCCACCCTACCTTTATGCCTCTGATCACGATATACCTCTTCCTTTTTTCCCTTTGCATAAGTTCTACTCGCCTCAATAATTCCTCCATTTTGAATTTCAGGTTCTCATCTCCTATTCCTCTACTCCCCTCACTACCTCTTTTTCCTTCACTTAATGTGACTGTCTCTATTTCTACTTTTTCTCTCTGCAAACTCCTCTCATTCTCTGTTATAATTATTCCTTTCTGTAAATTCTTAATTCTTTTCCACATACTCTCCTTCTCCTCTTCCCAACTTGCCTCCCACACTGAAATCGCTTTAAAATCTCATTCACTGCCTTTCGTAACATTTCAATCTGCCTAGACCTTTTTTCCTCTAATTCCTCCCAAGCTTTATTAAATTTTTCCTTCGAATCCTTCATTGACCTTTTCATTACCTTAAGTAAAACTTGACAATCTTTACATTTAATACTTTTCATGATATCCTCCTTTCCAAATTTTCGCGCCCTGTCCTCATTCACTACTTGAGTCATTGCTCTCCGACATTCTCACACCCCACCTTATCTACATTTTACCGATAACCTGACAATTTTTCCTTCTTTTTCACTTCTTGTTACCATTCATACATTCAACTACCTCTTCATATACTCTTTTTATTCACACCTTCGCACTTCACTCTACACTTACCAATCACTCGACTGCCCACCCTTCAGTTATTAAACATAAATTTTCAACAAAACTATTTCCCTTTCACAAACACGCCAGCTACTTATCGGTACCGGAAACGGAAGCCCTTGAAAAGGATCTATTGATATCTTATAAATAAAAAATATATATTAATATTATTATAATAAATAACACAAATGAGAAAATTATCCATGATACAAGGTAATATTGATAATGTCGTAGTTCATTTTGATTCTCTTTTTGAATATAATTTTTAGTTTGTCAAATAAAGTTTTTTAATTGAAGAATTGAAATTAGTTTTTTCTTGTGAAATATATTGTTTGCTTAAAGTTTTAATTTTTTTTTAAAGAAAATGTTTCTTTTTAGAAGTATCAGTAAGATATTTATTAATATGTTGAGTAATTGGTAGTTATGTGCATAGATCATTTAAATTGGTTATAAGATTAATTGGTAAAAATGGTAAGGAAATCCGTTGATTTAGAATGCAATCTGGTTGAATCTGTAACTTTCCATTACCGTTGATAAAAAATGGGGTGTTTGCATTGTTTGAACAAACCATTTGAAATAAATGGTTTAGTTGCAAATTGTATATCCATGAATTTTTTTTGGTAAAGGGTAAAGACATCGATGTTCTGGTTCAGACAGAACACGGATATCAGAGTTTGTAACTAATCCTTGAAATAAAAGTGAACTTTCGGACGAGGAATCTAATCCTAATGACTTAATTTCTGCTGAGATTTTACATATAAGTTCTAGCAACTGAGAACAGTATGACTTAAACCACTGATAATTAAAAGGAAAATATGTTTCATTATTAACTAAGAGTGCTACATACTCATTTTTGGGGTCTATGTCAACGATTGTTTTAAAATTTTTACTCGAATTTTGAGTTTCTCTAATCAAATAAATTTTAAATAATTCAAACTTTTCCTTCGACAATACTGGAATATCTAGCAGAACAACCATGTAATGTTTCACATGATATAATGATGTTTCTGCTGGTCTAAAAATGTCTGGAAATGATACAACAGTAGGAATAGAAATATTTGGATTCACTTCATTAACACTTTTTATTTAACACTACACATAACAAAATATTCATAAAATATAAGTTTGTTGTCAATAAATTAAAAAAGTTCAAATTCACCTAATCGTTTAAACCATAGTAGCTTTTTTATTTCGTCAGAATTTTAAAAAATTGTTAAAATTATAAATAAATAAATAAATAAATATTACTTTTTTATAAAAACTCATATTATAAAATGTGTCTTGAGCCATCGACGGACAAGTCAAAACTGAAATAAGAAATAGCACTGTTTTGCTTCTATGGTCAGGTCGAGGTAAAGTATTTGAGAAGAGTCAGTGAACTCTAAATAAAAACAAACATTGTAATCTCAGTCGAGACACTGAAAAAGTCTAATCACAAGTTTAATTGTCTATGTAAAGGATAAAATATTTTATTTATAGTTAAACAGTCTTCTTTAATATTGATTGTGTGGTGAATAGAATTTATATGAATCATTTCAGAAATAGTGCGTTTTTTCCAATTTGATTCATAATCCAAAATCTTAACATTCTTCCAATGGAACTCGTGACCAACCTTTTGACGATAATAGGCAATTACAGAATTTTCATTTTTGTTATTTTTGTGTTTATTAACACGGTTTTTTAACATACGTTTTGTTTCTCCTATGTAATATGCTGGACAATCTTGACCTTCAATTCTTTAAACAACATTTGTACGTTCTGATTTGTTAGTCACGTCTTTACCTAATTTTACGATAGAATTCAAATTTTTTTTAATCAAAGGAATCGTCGAGATATTATATTTTTTTAGTAAGTTGGATAATTTGAAAAAATAATCATTGTATGGTAGAGCAATTTTCGGAATGTATTTAAATAAACTATTGCAATTGTTGACAGTTTTTTCTTGTGTATATTTTAATTTTTGCATGCGGATTTTTATATGTTTCTGAATAAAGTCAAAATAGTAGTCATTATTAATTAAAATCTTAGTTGCCAATTTTAAATTGTTAGAATGGAATCTATTGTCAGACAAAGATATTGCAAGATCAACTAGATTATAAACAATATTCTTCTTTTGTTGGATCGTGTGATTAGAAAAATAATTTATTAACCTACAAGACGAAGTTGGTTTTTTGTACCAATCAGTAATAATCTTTACATCTTCTTTAATTAATGTTAAGTCTAAAAAGTTGATTCTATAGTCATTTTCAATTTCAAAAGTGAATTGTAAATTTTTATCATACGAATTAAAAAGGTTAATCAGAATGTCAACAAAGTCCTTCTTAATACATATAAGTGTGTCATCTACGTATCTATGATAAAAACGTTGAATATAAACATACTTTTCCTTTAATTGTTTAAGACAATCTAATTCTAAATCTTCCATTACCATATCGGCAAAAAGAGGCGAAATCGGGGAGCCCATCGGGGAGCCCATTAATTTGTTGATAAAATTTGTTGTTAAAGGAGAAATAGGTGTTGTCAAATAAAAATTTAGTGTATTCTACAATTTCATGAAAAGGAATATTGCATTTTTGATTTATATAATTAAATCGACGAGCTAAGCTTTGCATAACCAGGTGGCATGGTATGTTAGTAAATAAAGATTTTACATCGAGTGAGAGAAGGATGTCATTCTCATCTAAAGTGTAGTTACTTAATTTATTTTTCAATTCAAAGCTGTTATTAATGTGTGACTTCGGTGCTGGAATACATTTTTTTAAGGGGTTACATGGGTTTCACAGCTTTAAAAAATCAAAAATTTTTTTTATTATCTAATTAATTTCTACAATATCTCGAGAATATTATCCTAAAATTTCAAATTGATCTGAATAAAAGCTTCGGAGATACAGCCTTGGGAAGGTGCGCGCTCAGAGTCAGGTATTATGTGCGCGCAGCTAAAAAATAATCTCCGAGCGAGACTCGCAAAGCCAGGATTCATCATAGACAGGAACAAAAGGATGCCCTAGATACTATAGCTGCTGCAGGTTCTTTACTTTATGGCCCAGAAATTGACGATTCAATGGAAATTAACAAAAATGTTTTATTTCCAGTTTTATTGTTACTCAAAACTGCGTTTTCAAAGTCGATTGTCAAAATTTCTCGGAAACTACCAAACCGATCTTGATGAAATTTTGCACAGGCCTTCTAGATACAATTCTCCAGTACTTGGACGAAGGATTTTTTTTTCAATCATAACTATTAAAAAAAAAATGTTGAGCATATTTTACCAAAATTTGCATTTTTTTGTAAAAAGGTCTGCCAAAAATCCAATTTTGACTTTTTTCTTTTTCCCTTCGTCCACTTTC
Organism: Ganaspis brasiliensis; assembly: GCA_037103525.1. Classification (NCBI taxonomy): domain Eukaryota; kingdom Metazoa; phylum Arthropoda; class Insecta; order Hymenoptera; family Figitidae; genus Ganaspis; species Ganaspis brasiliensis. Next base: position 525,019 of record JAZKLR010000499.1, read on the forward strand.
TGGTTTCAGGTCTATACTAAAAGAAAATATTTAGTTTTTTCATTTCAGATGATTCTGTCAGGAATTGTGCTATCAACGCGGACGCACCTTTTTTCCGAGGGGTCACCGGAAATGACGCCTCAATGGCTGACTTCTGAATATTTTTCTTCGCAAATTTCAAAAATTCTTCTTTAAATATATATATTTAAGAAACTAAAAAGTTATAATAAAATATTTCCTTCTTTATATAAAAAAAAATTGTTGAAAATAGGCCTTTTTTGCCGAATAAACCCATGTAACCCCTTAATTCATTATATAATGAATGATTTCTTTGATAGCAATCTTACGAGATTCATCTCACGATTACGTCAACATACAATGGACTTAAATTATTCATGTGTGAGCCTAGCCTTATAGTGTTACATTTGTTAAAATAAATTACAGGTTGTTATTTTTAGGTTAATTAAAAGGGCATGTCCCGTGAATTTAAATAAATAAATAAATAAATAATACTTGAGATAAAAAATAAGTCGGACTGTTTACAAGAGATATAATCGGTCGTAGAGGTAAATCGATTTTATGAACTTTTGGTAAGCCATATGCTTTAGCTAAATTCGTGTCAGTCAGAGTAAGGTCATTATTATGGTATTTTTTGTCAAGATTTAATTAGTTTATATGTTAGAGAGTCTGAGAGTAAAGTTAACATTTTTGAAAAATATTATTCAGTTTTTAGGCATAAAGTTACATTACCTTTGTCAGCAATAGTTATCAAAAGGTCCGAATTTTATTTTAAAAAATCTTTTGTATTTCTTAATTTTTTTCTAAAAATTGTGTTCTGAAACGAAATATGTTTCTTCTCTCTCAGACAGCTAACGATAACGTTTGAAAATTTGCCTCTTAGCTCATTCTTTAATTCTAAAGACATATCTACCGAAGACATCGTCGATTCTAAATTTTTTATTGAGACAATCACATTTTGTTTTGATATTTCCTGCTTTGCACTAAAATTAGGTCCTAATGTTACAACATCAATGATTTCTGTCGGTACTTAGACAATTGAACTTGTGATTAGACTTTTTCAGTGTATCGACTGAGATTACAATGTTTGTTTTTATTTAGAGTTCACTGACTCTTCTCAAATACTTTACCTCGACCTGACCATAGAAGCAAAACAGTGCTATTTCTTATTTCAGTTTTGACTTGGCCGTCGATGGCTCAAGACACATTTTATAATATGAGTTTTTATAAAAAAGTAATATTTATTTATTTATTTATTTATAATTTTAACAATTTTTTAAAATTCTGACGAAATAAAAAAGCTACTATGGTTTAAACGATTAGGTGAATTTGAACTTTTTTAATTTATTGACAACAAACTTATATTTTATGAATATTTTGTTATGTGTAGTGTTAAATAAAAAGTGTTAATGAAGTGTTTAAATAAATTCTATCCTAATGAGGTTGGCAAACCAGGGCCAACGAAACGTTGCGAAGATAAAAATTAGATAATTTTTGTTCATCGACCTTCCTAAGATCAACTAAATTTTTTATTAATAAATGAAATATTATTCCAACAAACCTCAAACCAGAATCAATTACTGTCTATCCTCGAATTATTGATTAGTATCTTCTTACCCTGGATAACCTATATCAAGCCTTAATTTTAGTTCCCAATAATGTTTGGTACCCTCCACTAATATTATCAAATTTTGAGTTTTCATATGAGGAAATTCAACAAGCTAATCCAAATATTTCTATTCCTACTGTTGTATCATTTCCAGACATTTTTAGACCAGCAGAAACATCATTATATCATGTGAAACATTACATGGTTGTTCTGCTAGATATTCCAGTATTGTCGAAGGAAAAATTTGAATTATTTAAAATTTATTTGATTAGAGAAACTCAAAATTCGAGTAAAAATTTTAAAACAATCGTTGACATAGACCCCAAAAATGAGTATGTAGCACTCTTAGTTAATAATGAAACATATTTTCCTTTTAATTATCAGTGGTTTAATTCATACTGTTCTCAGTTGCTAGAACTTATATGTAAAATCTCAGCAGAAATTAAGTCATTAGGATTAGATTCCTCGTCCGAAAGTTCACTTTTATTTCAAGGATTAGTTACAAACTCTGATATCCGTGTTCTGTCTGAACCAGAACATCGATGTCTTTACCCTTTACCAAAAAAAATTCATGGATATACAATTTGCAACTAAACCATTTATTTCAAATGGTTTGTTCAAACAATGCAAACACCCCATTTTTTATCAACGGTAATGGAAAGTTACAGATTCAACCAGATTGCATTCTAAATCAAAAAAGACATTTTTTTTAATGTTTTTTTTTAAAAACAAAGCTTAAAATGTGTACTTTTAGTACACCAAATATAAAAATGTCTTTTTTTTGTTTTCGAGATATTAAATAATGAATTTTTAGAAAAAAGGTGAAAAATATAATAATTCCTCAAGAATATAAAGTTTAAGTTAATTTAAATTTCTAATTTTAAAGAAAATAAAAAGCTACATTCAAAAGAGCCCAAACATAAATTATTCTAATTAATATTTACCAAATAAACAACATTTAAATAATTATTAATAAAAACTTGATTATAAAATTATTGTTATCTAATAAAAAAAAAATATTATGTCAATTCTATTTTTATATTTAGGTTTATTTATTTCTATATTTATTTATTTGTATGTTTCTTTATTTACATGTTTAAAAAATATAATAAGCTGTATGTTTTTACAATTGATATTGATATTATAAATAAATTATCGAAAATCTGTATTCGTATATTTTAACGAGAATCTAATTTTTCATCCATTTTCTAAAAAAAGGTTTTTCTTTTTTTTATATCTTTAATAATAAGCAATAATATGTTAGAAATATTGTGTAAAATGTTGTTTGTAATTAATTAAGGACTAAAATAAGCTTTCTGTTACAATAAAGTAATCTTCTTTACTTTAAATATGTATCCTCTGTTTAAAGTATTTTTAAATTTAGCGCCTATTTTAAAGTAGTTCTAAAAGTTGCCACTGGGGGCCAAGTTTTTATTTCCCACAGTACAGTTGCGTATTATGATTTATAAGAAGTGTTGAAGATTTCATTTTTTTATTCTTGAAGAACACGTTGATCTCAGGTTCGTACAAATTATCTTGGTATATTTTTCGTATTGTATACTTTTATAAAGCAAACAATATTTTTGTATTTTCTGAACAAGTTTTCTATTAGATATAAAATTTTTTATTTTTGAGTAAATAAGCAGGTTTGTAGATATTTCTTTACATATTCTTTACTAACACAAGACGCATGTTATTTTAATATTTTCTAACAATTGTTCCATTTTTTAAAATAGTTTGTATTTGATTGTCGATATTTTAATCAAACATGGCTTCAAGTCAGTCATTAATTGTTTGGAAAAATAGATGCATTAAGAAAAAAGGTCATACAAATAGTGCATTACGTCTCGTGTCTTCGAATGTGCAACGAAGATACTCTTTTCCACCAGGTGCAAAAATTTCCTTGAATTGTAATTTTGCTTTACAAAAAGAAATGAATCTTTCAACAGCAGCAGTTAAGGAAACTTCAAGCACGTGTACTGAAGCACAGCTGCATGAAGTACATAAAATAGATTTTGAAAAATCTGATGAAATTTTTGATGAAATCGACGATCAGAAAAACGATGAAGACTTTGTTTTGCCTGGAAATAAAATAAGTAATTTTAAATGTACTGATAAAGATTATGAACATCACAAATCGTGTGTAGAAATTTTTGATCAAATTAAGGGAAAATTTCAAAACTCAAATAATTTAGCAGAACAATTTCAACTTCTTACACTTCTACCAAGCTCTTGGAGTCGTAATAAGTTAATGACAGAATTTAACGTTTCCGACAGACAGGCGAGAAATGTAAAATATACCGTAGCTAAATATGGCATTTTGTCTTTACCAAAACCAAGGAAAGGAAACCAAATGTCGACTGAAACGGTGACTTTAGTTAAAGATTATTACAATCGTGACGACATCAGTCGCATGATGCCTGGCATGAAGGACTTCATTTCAGTAAAAAATGAGGATGGACTTCGTGAGCATGTGCAAAAAAGGCTTCTATTATGCAATTTAAATGAATTATATGAGCAATTTAAATCAGAACACAACGACGTACAAATAAGTTTATCAAAATTTTCCCAACTTAGGCCTACTCATTGTGTGTTAGCTGGAAGTAGCGGCACACACACTGTATGTGTTTGCACGTATCACGAAAATGTGAAATTAATGCTAAATGAAATTAACATTGAAGATTTAACTAAGGACAATAAACTACAGTTATCTAATTATCATGATTGTATAAAATCTATAATCTGTCCTATTCCCAGAATTTCTTGCTATTTAGGAGATTGTGAACTATGTCCAGGTACAAATGTTTTGAGAGAAATTTTAATTGAAGCTTTTGATAAAGATTATGTTGAAGAGATAAAGTGTGAAGTTTGGATGCAGACTGATAGATATAACTTAAAAACTCTCGTACAAAACGTTGATGAATTTGTAGAAGGTTTATGTGGACGCTTAAGTAAACTGAAGACACATGATTTTTATTGCCAGAGAACAAGCAATTTTCTATAAAAGTCTAAAGGAAAAATTAGCGCCTGGTGAGTTTGTAATTTCATTTGATTTCGCTGAAAATTATGCTTTTATCGTTCAAAACGCTGCCCAAGCTTTTGACTGGAACAACAACCAAGTAACGATCTTTACAGTAGTAATATACTACAATGTAGAAGACAATTTGTTGCATAAAAGCATGGCTATAATTTCAGACAATTTGGCACATGACACTGCTAGTGTCTATGAATATCAAACTGTCATCATGAACTATTTAAAAGAAAATTTTGAAGTAAAAAAAGTTTTTTACTTTACTAATGGAGCAAGGCAGCATTTTAAAAATAAATATTCTTTTGCTTATCTTCTGGCTCATGAAAAAGATTTTGGTATTCCTGCAGAATGACATTACCATGCCACTGCCCATGGTAAAGGAGCTTGCGATGGCGTAGGAGCAAATATAAAAAGAGAAGCTGCTCGTGCAAGTCTCCATGCCTGTTCAAAACAACACATTCTTAATGCAGAAAGTTTATTTAACTGGGCAAAAAATATTGCAAAGAAACTCTTATTTTTTTTAAAAGTAAAGAGACTCATGACTCAACCATCCAAATGTTAAACAGCAGATTCGATAGTGCAGTGACAATAACTGGTACTTCTCAATATCATTCCTTTAAACCGCAAGAAGATAACAGACTTCAATTAAAAAAACTTTCATCTGCGATGGAATGTGACTATTTTCCAAAAATGTCGAAAACAACACAAAGAAAAAGGAGCAAAATACCGAAAGCTACTAAAATCCCAACAAAGGTTACAAAAACAAGGAACTCCAACAAAACCAATAAAAAAGAAAATAAGTAAAACAGCTTCAATCATTTAAGTCTATTTTTAAAAATAGATAATTTTATAATACAACATATTACACAAATACAGTACAAATCACGAATCATATTTTTATAAAGAGTAAAATACCACATATTTACACATTTACATATTACACAGCTGTAATGCAGGCATTGAAATAACTCCCAATTAGTGACAGTCTAAACCCTGTAAAATGCAGATAATAGTTTTCAAATATTATTGCTTATTATTAAAGATATGAAAAAAAGATAAACCTTTTTTTAGAAAATGGATGAAAAATTAGATCCTCGTTAAAATACACGAATACAGATTTTCGATAATTTATTTATAATATCAATATCAATTGTAAAAACAAACAGTTTATTATATTTTTTAAACATGTAAATATAGGAACATACAAATAAATAAATATAGAAATAAATAAACCTAAATATAAAAATAGAATTGACATAATTTTTTTTTTTATTAGATAACAATAATTTTATAATCAAGTTTTTATTAATAATTATTTAAATATTGTTTATTTGGTAAATATTAATTAGAATAATTTATGTTTGGGCTCTTTTGAATGTAGCTTTTTATTTTCTTTAAAATTAGAAATTTAAATTAACTTAAACTTCATTTTCTTGAGGAATTATTATATTTTTCACCTTATTTCTAAAAATTCATTATTTAATATCTCGAAACCAAAAAGAAGACATTTTTATATTTGGTGTACTAAAAGTACACATTTTAAGCTTTGTTTTTAAAAAAAAAAATAAAAAAAAAATGTCTTTTTTGAAAAAAGTCAAAAAAATTCTTGATTTTTTAAAAAAAAGTCAAATTTTTAATTTTTAAAAAATGTTTTTCTACCATTTGAAAGAACAGAAAAAAACTTATCGATAATATATAGGACAAAAAAATGTGCGACTTTCCGTATAAAAGTTACGAATGACCAAAACGGAGTATACCTGCTCTTCCTCAAAAACTTGACCCCCCTTCCTTCCACACAGTTTTTGTTAAAATATAGTAATACTTGGTGACTGAAGTACTCACCCCTAGGGTTAAATTAAGTACAAATTTCAGTCCGATCTGAGAACATTTTTTTTTTAGTTGGATCGGTACAGAAATTTTGCCCCATAGGCAAAACTAACAACATTACATAGGCAGACACAACTTTAAACGCCCGTCCTGTAAAATTTGTTTCTTGCAGCTAAGGAGCCGTCCATAAATTACGTAAGACTTTTAGGGAGGAGGGTGGGTCTAGAAAATCTTACCCCCAATAGAAAAACTGGTGATAATGTATGTAAAAAATCTTACATGTGGTGGGGTTTTAAAATTTTGAATTTTTTTAAAATGTAGTTTTTTAAATTTATTATAATTCTAAGTAGATTGCATAAAAGTTAACATGTATATAGTGATTTTTAAAGTTTTTTTTACAGACTACTCGATGGTAAGAAAAGTTTTTATGAAAAAAAATTATTTGACCTTGAAATTCAAGGTCAAAGTGTTAATTTGATTGTATTTCGAAATCGGATTTTTTAGAAAATTTTTAACCTATCTCAATGGAAAGCTTGATTTTTTTCCTATAAGATATGTAAAAATTAGAGTGAAACTCTAAATACTTTTCTCAAAAATACATCTCAAATACCCATGCGCGCTAGAGAAACCAGTGGTTACTCGCGCGAGGTCGCGCTATTCGAGCGCGCCCGGGTGTTTGAGATGTATTTTTGACAAAAGTATTTAGAGTTCCACTCTAATTTTTACATATCTTATAAGAAAAGAAGTCAAGCTTTCCATGGAGATAGGTTAAAATTTTTCTAAAAAATCCGATTTCGAAATACAATCAAATTAACACTTTGACCTTGAATTTCAAGGTCAAATAATTTTTTTTCATAAAAACTTTTCTTACCATCGAGTAGTCTGTAAAAAAAACTTTAAAAATAACTATAGACATGTTAACTTTTATGCAATCTACTTAGAAATATAATAAATTTAAAAAACTACATTTTAAAAAAATTCAAAATTTTAAAACTGTGTAACTCAAAAACTATTTCATGGAGTTTGGAAATATTTGGTATTTACACTTCCACTAACAATGAAAACACTTTAGCAAAGTTTGAATAGATTTTATTTTTTGACCTGGACAGTTCAGGAATCAAGCCCCATATACATATTTGTTTGTTCATTTATAATACATTATAATCATTGAATATTATATATTATAATAAATCAATTTAATACATTGCAAATAAGTTTTTCTTGCAAATATATTTTTTTAAATTATTAAAAGTTTCAATTGTTTTTCTTAGCTTCAATGGAGTTGTGCTGTTTTACCATTTTTCTGACGACAGAAATAGACTTATGTTATTAGATTATTTAATATTTTCCACGAATACGGAGAATTCGAAAAGGGTAAATTAGTTTCAGGTGATGAAATGTTACTATAGAGAACAAGTAAAAGAAATTTGATCAAAAAGTGAGTTGCCATTACACTTCTGGTTTTACCTGAAACAGAATAGAACAGTTGTTAGTTGTATTCATAAACAAAACAAAATATCAGAATACCAATGTTTAATATGAAATCCGAAATTTTGTCATTTCATGCATACTTTTAATTTTCTTATTTTACCAGGCATTATTTTATTGTTATTAAGGTGTCTCGGAAAGGTAGATTGAAACATTGCAGTTATAGGTGTTTTAAATGGAAATCTTTTTCTAGGAATTTAAGAACTTGGTTATTGGATGAGGATGAGTTTTCGATTCGTACACTATAAGTATTAGTAGTAGACATTAAATTTTGCTGTGATATTATATAACGATGTGGATTAGAAACAAAAAGTAATATGGAATGAAGAGCTGTAATCATGCTAAGAACTGCTTGAAGGTGACCAATTAAAGGATTAAATGTAGTTATAGTTTTTTCATAGTCACGAATTTTTATGATAATTGTAAAAAGAAATCTCTTTATCTACTTGAATTTGGAAAAAATTAAATGTTGGATTAGGTAATTTATTCCAGTATCATAATCTCTTTAATTCAATCAGTCTAAAAAAAGGTATCGGCTGATTCCTGCGTTTCATAACCTTCACTTTTTAAAAATTCAAAAAAAAATTTTACAGTATTTTGTTCTAATTTCATTGGATTTTCCCCGTTACATTTATAGTTTCATCCATATCTTAAAACACAAGTGAATTCTTGATTATCCTTTTTAAAATTTTGTGTGATTTCAACTTCAGGTAGAGGACATGCATTTTTAATTAAGAGGTTATATAGAAGAGTAATACAGCAAGCCCCATGCATCCTTGTATTCTCATACATGAACGACATAATTATTTACACTGTTAGGATTAGGATAGATATGTTGTATTTAAGAATTTTCATAATTACCTTGAGTTTTTGGATCTAGGTACTTATTTTTTGGTGAAGGAGATGGACAATTTAGTTGACCGAGTTCAATATCATGCGTAAGGGCTTCTGCCGGAGTTGGTTCGTTCCTGCCGAGATGTAACAACAAATTAGTAACGGAATCACAAAAAGCACCTAATAACTTAAAAGACCAACCAAAAACAGCATGCAAAGTATATAAACATAACTAAATGTATCAGCTAAAAGCTTAAAACAATGAATAATTATAGCTATACTGATTAAACCAGCACTATCAGTACCGAAACTCGTAAAGATAGACCAAAATTTTCCCCAGGCTGAGAAATTATCGTAACCAAAAAATCTTCGAGCTGAAATATTTAATATCATAGGTTTTGCTGCGGGGAGCATGACATGTTCGCGTAGTTTTTCTAAATCTGATTGTGAATAAATTCCACTAATTGCTAATGATGCTGGATTGGTATATTTACATATATGATTTTTCATGGTGTTACATCCCAGTAACTTAAAATTTTCTAAACTAAAGAATTAATCTTGCTCAATAAAATATGATGTTGTGGTTCGTCCAGTATTGGCAACTTACACAACAAGTTGAAATATTACAATAACAACTAAACCATTAAAAATCTTTATAGGATCAATATTAATTGTACTATCCCATTAAAACTATAGTTCAGATTGCCAATACTGGCACGGCGCTAAAGCGAATATATCAAACTTAGCGAAAAATATATAAGATACAAGTACTGACTTAGTGCTTGGCCAGTACTAACGTAGAATAGCAAAAGTCGAAATGAGATATAATATAAAAACTACATCACACTAATACCAAATTTAAAATGTTAAAATGTATAATTCCAACGTTTTAGTAAAACTTATTACTGGCTTGGTATCGGGTCAGTATCAGTAAGGAAATTGGTATTAACTAAAGTATAGAACATTCTATTACTCAAATCAGTAAACATCCATTACGAATGGCATGTTTATTGATTAATTACTTTATAAATACAGAGTGATTAAAAATTGTATTATTATTGTAAAAGGAAAGCTGTAATATGAGACATGAGCGAGAGCGGAACGTGGCGTTTTGCGCTTTAGCATGGAATATTAGGTTTCTAAATTTTCTTATTAATTATGAGATATCTAGTTTCTATTAAATTATGTTTCTATATTATAAAATATTCAAGATTCCAGATATTGTTGTCAAACGTGACTTTCTGTGCTTTGTCGTTCTGGGCTTTGTCTGCACCCGCCACAACTAGGCGCGTGCTCTTTTGCGATTTATCGCGTGTCTATGATACACCCCGCTTTGCCTTAACGATCTTTTCGCAATTTCCACCCCGCGACTCTTAGTTTGACTACTATAAAGTCAAGCGACGCATAATGGAGAGGGTCGAACACTCCAATATCGCCGCCGTGTTAACGTCGCTGAGAGACCCTTCCGTTAACAACGATTAGCATTTTTGCATCTTGATTGATGCATATCGAGTGATATGATTGATATCGAGTAATCGATACGGATTTACGGACATTTTTTTAAATTGAAATCTATCTATCTATATAAATAAAATCAACATTTTGTCTGAACATTGCGCCAAACTCAAAAATTTTTAAATACTTTTTCGTTTTGAGTGATAAGGATCGCGAAAATGCAAAAAAAAAAATTCTGTCTGTCTGTCCAGGATTTTTTGTCCGGTATCACTTAAAAACGGCTTAGCCGATTCATGTGAAATTTGGCAGAGTATTAGAGTGTCACTCAACTGAGATTTATAAAAAAAAAAATTTCAGATAATATTATTAGAAACTGAGATATACAACTAAGTCACATTTTCACATATACGTACATACATACACATAAACACTCATATATACATATATACATACACACACAAACACATACTTACATATACACACACTCACATACACACACACACATATAACTTTATATTCAAGTAAAAGAATAATGTTTATACCGCATGCATACACACACACTTTTTCACCTTGAGCAGGTTTTTTTGCAAGTAACACTCAATGATAACGTTTTGTCATTACAATTATACTACATACAGTGTAACGATTTAAGTTATTTAGTACATCCCTACCTTATAAAGTGTTTTGGCGAGATCTATCTTGTATAGCATGTCAATTATTACTATTATTATATCGTATCTGGGTTTTCGAAGATTATTTTACCCAATGTAATGTATTATCCCAACTTGCTTAAATAAACGTTCTTTTACAAATAAAAAATAAAAAAAAACACTTATATATCTATCTATCTATCTATCTATATAAATAAAATCAACATTTTGTCTGTACATTGCGCCAAACTCAAAAATTTTTACATACTTTTCGGTTTTGAGTGATAAGGATCGCGAAAATGCAAAAAAAAAATTCTGTCTGTCTGTCCAGGATTTTTTGTCCGGGCATCACTTTAAAACGGCTCAGCCGATCCATGTGTGTACGCCAATCACATTTAAATGACTTGACCGATTTAAACAAAATTTTGTGGAGCATTATGTACACGCAGAAAAATGGTTGGCTACTGCATCCACTTTTTATTGGATGAGAGCAAAATTGTTGTAACAACTATCTAAAATGATAATTGAACTAACGCAGTTGGACACACAGCAACAATTTAAAAATGATACCAGCTATTGGTTCACGCAGAAAAATGGTTGGCTACTGCATCCACTTTTTATTGGATGAGAGCAAAATTGTTGTAACAACTATCTAAAATGATAATTGAACTAACGCAGTTGGACACAGCAACAATCTAAAAATGATACCAGCTATTGGTTGTTACATCCCTTTAGTTGGTTCTGCCATCCAATTGTGTTGGACAGAACAGCTGATTCAATTGGCGACTGCCCTACGAGCAGTCTGCGCCTGCGCAAAGCTGTTCTTTTAAAAGATTGAGGTTAAATTATACAAAACACGCAAATTTTTTACCTCAAGCACTTTTTTTACTTATATAATTCTTTTAGAAAACTACTGTTATTGAAAATTAGATTTTGACGCAATATATCACATACTTTATACATCTCAAATTATAAAATGATAAATCTGAGTATTTTATACGATTAAAACAAATATAAAATTTGAAATAAAATGCATATTCTTAAAATTTTTAGTATCTTTCACCTGTTTTTTATTATTTCTCAACCAAATCGAACCAAACAGAAAAAAACCAGCTTTCGATATATCCAAAGTTACAAGGATAGGCTCAAAGAAAAATTGCATTATTCTAGCCCCTGTAAAAAGCCTACTTTTGAACAAAACTTTTTTCGAAAACAATTTATAAAATTGTTTGACATCTCCTAACTACTTTCTCTCTCTTTCGAACACAAATAAAAACTAAATAACGAAAAACCAGCCTTTATATCAAATCTAGCAGATGTGGTCAGACAAAAAATGTATTATTGCAGCATAAAAAACGATGAGTCTGTAACAACACTTTTGGTAGACGAAAAATATTTCTAAAACATTTTAACTTATACTAACTGTTTTTTCTTTAACTGTTTATGAATTGTAAACAAATCTAAAAAAACGGTCCCTTTATATTAAATCTTGAAGATTTGATCAGCCAAAAAGTATATTTTTCAAACGTAAAAAGCAACTAGTTTCTAACAACACTTTTGGTGGACGAAAAATATTTCTAAATTTTTTTAACTTATGCTGACTGTTTTTTCTTTAATTGTTTCTGAATTCAAACCAAATTACGAAAAAAAGGGTGTTATTCAAACATGAAAAACAACTATTTTCTGACATAACTTTTCAAAAACGAAAAATATTTCTAAATTTTTTGGCACAACCTGATTGCTTTTTCTTGAATTGTTTATGTATTCGAACCAAATTACAAAAAACCGGACCTTTAAATTAAATCTAGAAGATTTAATCGACCAAAAAGGGTGATTTTCAAACATGGAAAACGACTAGTTTCTAACATAACTTTTCAAAGACGAAAAATATTTCTAAATTTTTTTGGATCCACTTGACTCTTTTTTCTTTATTAGTTTGTGAATTCGAATCAAATTACGAGAAACCGGGCGTTTAAATCAATCCTAGAAGATTTAATCGACCAAAAAGGGTGATTTTCAAACATGGAAAACGACTAGTTTCTAACATAACTTTTCAAAGACGAAAAATATTTCTAAATTTTTTTGGCACAACCTAATTGGTTTTTCTTTAATTGTATATGCATTCGAACCAAATTACAAAAAACCGGGCGTTTAAATCAAATCCACAAGATTCATTTCACCAAAAAGAGTTTTTTTCAAACATGAAATAGAACAATTTCTGACAACTCTTTTCTAGAACGAAAAATATTTCTAAACTTTTTTGGCATCTACTGGCTGCCTTTACTTTATTTTCATATAAATTGGAACCGAATTACAAAACACCTTGCTTTTATATCAAATGTATAAGATAGTATCAACCAAAATCTTTTTATTAAAACATGAAAAACGTGTATGTATTTTCTAATTTATTTTTTTCCCGAAAAACCAAATTACTCTGTGTTATTTTTTGTTTCGCTTTTTTAAAATTCCTAAAATTTATTTATTAATATTTTTTAAAATGAATGTTAGTATTCATTATTTAACAAATCGTTTTATGTAAATTTTTTCTAATTTTTTTTTTTGTATTTTCTTTTTGTTATTTTCGAAATATTTTTGTCTTTTAATAAAATAAAGATTTTATTTCTTTTTTTTTTTAATAATTTTTTTTAATTTCTTATTTTTAATTGGTATTTTTCAATTTTTTATTAGAAGTTTGATAGTTGAAGTTAAAAATGTTGGAAGTTTAATTAATTTTAAAATGAATTTTGAGAATAAAGATTTACTTAATAGACCTATCTCAAAAAGATTATTTTTTACTCTTTGTTTAAAAAATAGATACTGTATAAAAAAAGTTTTAACTGTTTTTCTGATTTCTCACATGTTGTAAATAAATCATGAGGTGTGTATATAAACCTTGGAGCAAAGTCCCTTTGATATGTATTGTATTTGCGTTGCGTTGCGTCGGTAAAAGCGAGTTGTTTGTTAGGTTAGGTCGATATGCGTTAATATATATAAGTTCAGTTGTGTATGTTTTACAGAGTTTACATCGTATGTGTGTGTGTTTAATTAATGTATAAATAATTTCTTCGAATTGTTTATCCAAAGAAAAAAGAGAGTTACTTTAATTATGTAATTTTTAACTATATATTTTAATATTTTTTTACTTGTCAAATAGAATTTTATTTGTATTAAGACAACATTTTAATTTGAATATTTACGTAGCTTTAATATAATACATAGTTTTTTTATTTCAAACAAAATAATATATTGTTTTGGATTTTCCATTAATTCATTATATTTAGAATCATTGACAATTTTTTTTTTGCTACTGTTAATTATTGACAACTAACCTAAAAATATGTAAAGGAGCATGTGACGCTGACCAACTCAAAGGTACCCTGACCCTCGCACGGAGCGAGCACACTTTGGGAACAAAAAGTGTTCCCATAACATCCCGAAAGTGTTCCCGTTTTGTCCTAATGCGAAAAATATAAATAAATAAGAGTAAAATTGTGTGGGAAGTAATTGTTATGATGGGACTTGTTATTTTTGTTGATCTGAATAAGAAAAAACAGTGTGTTAATTGTTAATTAAGGAAGAAAAGTAAAAAATGTTGAAGTTTACTGTTTACGGGTTTTTCTACACCAGTTCGTGTCGACCAATCAGAGATGACCATCTGTTTCATCGCGCGAAATTGAAATTCGTCTTTTCGATTTGAACAATTTATAAGTGTAAATAAATTGAAATGTTCAATAATATTGATTAATATAATAATAATAATTGTTTAAAAAATTAAGTTTGAAATTATGTTTAATAATTGATAAGTAGGGCTCCCTCGGAATTGAACAATTGTCCGTAATAATTATGACAAGTCTCTAGATTTTCTTCCCAAAGTGTGCTCGCTCCGTGCAAGGGTATACAATAGAGTTGGGTAATGTATCCATTTTATTGTTTCGTGGACCTTTGTAAATTGGCTGCCACATCCAATTCTTATCCATCCAACAAAAATAGTTCTCCCAGCCATCTAATTGGATGGCGCTGGAGAGTCCAACAAAAATAGCTGTCCCGTCCAATAGACAGGTGCAGGTATCCAACTATTTTTCTGCGTGTATTGACCCAAGTTAGGTTTGTGAACTTAAAAAATGTTTAAATTTTAATTAGAACGAAAAATATAAGAATTTTACAAAAAAATTAAAAACCTCAAATTTTTTTAGATTACTGACTTTTTGTTAGATGACTTCTAATATTTTTGCATTAATTTTTTTATGTTCCTAACAACATATTTGTCTATAAATTCCAAAAAATAAATATCAAAATCAATTTTAGATTAAACAATAGAAAATATCGTTTTTTAAATCTGAATTTTTTTTATGTTAAAAAATAAAAAATTAGTTAATCAAAAAAATTGCAGTTAAATTTAGTATATGTGTGTATTGTAGGTCGTTAATTGGGATTCTATCAGAAATAAAAATTGGGTCTTATAAGGCACAAAATAAAAAATTTAGTTCTGTACAGTTCTTTTCAGAAAATATTTTAAATTATAAGAAAGTTTGTTAATAATAATCAAGCTGTTAACTTTAAGTCTGAAAATGTGAATTAGGCATTGTAGAGCTTAAAATGAAAAATCATTTCTACACAATTATACGTACAAAATATTATAAAATATATCATTAAACAGGTAAAGGGTGTACTTCCGGCGAAGACGACATACCTATAATTTTAATGAAACTTGGTATAGGGGAGTGGGTCCCAAGATGGACAGGGCCCCAAGATGGACATTTCGTAAAAAAATTTTGTTTAAGATGACAGCGCTTTATGCTTTCTGTCATTTTTGTTGTTTGTATAGACAAAGATTTTGATGAACATTTGAAGAAAAAAACCAGTTGGTTTTTCTTCTCCACATTCCACGTACTTTTGTGTCTAAAAAAAGTTTTGTAACAGTTTTTTCTCAAGTTGGTAAAGTTATTGAAACTAATGATTTAGAATAAGTACTTCACGTTATAATATTCTTTATTTATCGTATAATAATATCCTTAAATTATTTTACTAATTCAGTGTTCGTATATATATTTTTACTATTTTCGATTTTACACTTTTTTCGATAATTTTTTGAGCCAATTTGAGGGGTGTGAAGTTTAATACATGATATTCTAAATTATATCAAAATCGGGGTTCCACTTTTTATAGCATCCCAACTCCCCTGTATCCGTTTAAAAAATTACATTTTTTATGACTCTTTTTATGATTATCCGTTTAAAAAAAATTTACAGTTATAATGTCACCCCAACCTTTTCTTAATCTTATCCGTTTATGAAAAACCCAACTCTTTATAACGCTCTGACCCAATGATAACAATGTAGAAAACTTGACTTCTAACTTTTATGATACTTTTTATTTCGTAAAACCAATCCCAACTTTATAGAAAAATTTACCTTCCGGTTTATACATACCCTGCGCTGAAAGCAGTACATGCATATGTGTTATAGAACCTTATCTATTTTTCTCGAAGAATATTTATTTTTATAAAAAAAAACTCATAGCGCATAAAATGCGTATTTTTATCAGATCTACAATTTTTGTTTAAAATATTTTTTAAAATTAAGAATATTTCATCAGATAACAGCAAAAAACTGTGAATTATGGTAGATTTTTTTTTTTTTTACATTATAATAAAATTGGAGCCAATTTTCATTATAATATTCGTAATTAGCACTTAAAAATACATAAGTAACGAATTTCCAAAGAAATCGAAAGTATGTGTTAATCGAAAGTTTCCAATAAAGGATATTAGAATTTAATAATTTTTGGAAGAGAATTATGTTGCTTAGAAAAGTTTGTTTCAAACACTTTCTGCATGAAAATAATTTTTGTCAAAAAATACTTTCTGTCGGAAAATGCATGCTGTCAAAAAATACTTTCTGTCAGAAAATACTTTTGGTCAAAAAAAACTGTTGATGGCACGCGACTAGATTTCGATGCCCGCCAAAGGCGGGCTAAAAAGCTAGTAAAAAATAAAGAGATAATTAAAAAAATTTTAAAATATATTACTAAAGAGAACAAAATTCTAAAATAAAATGAATTCTATAAAATAGAAGAACGATGTTAAAATGAGAATATTTAGTACAAGATTATATTTACATAATATAAAATAAAAGAATTAAAGTTTTCAAAGAAGTTAAAAATTGATAAATTTAAAAAATGTAGATAAAAGCATCGAATAAATGTTTTCAAAAATTCGTAATTATGAGATGAAAGTTAAACAATTTAAAAGAAGAAAAAATGTTTCTAAGAAAAATGATGACAAAAATTAAAAAATTAATTAAACAGCAAGGAAGGACAAAAAAATAGTGAAAAATCAAGAAAATTAAATACATAGGAAGAAAATAGAGAAACTTTTTTTTTTCCTTAATCTAACAAACTGTAAAAAAATGTAAAAAGTAGAAAAAATAATAAAATTTGGTTAGAATCTACTAAAAAATTAGAATTAATAAAAATAAAATAAAAAGAAGTTTAAACATCTTTTAAAAATAAAAAAGTTTAGGTAAATTAAACCAAAAACATTTTTATAATATTACACAAAATCTAAAAATTTTATGAAAGAATTAGTAAGTTTGCAAGAAATCTCACAAAAAATAGACAAGATGTGAAAACAAATTGAATAAATTTATAAAAAAATGAGCGTATTTATTTTTAAAAATATGGAAATAATGATGAAAATCATCGAAATAAATAGTTTAGTGAATGATATAATAAGAAAATTGTGTAAAGTAATATTAAAAAATTTGCATAAAAAGAAGAAAAATAATGAAAATCCTAAAATATATTGTAAGAATTATTGGGAATATGAAAAATATATAATATTATTTGATTACTTTGTATTAATTAATATGTATTTAGATTTGAATTAATTGAAATTTAAAAGTTTGAACAAATTGGAATATGAATTTATTTACGTTTGGAATTTCTTTAAATTATAATGACTTAAAGATATAAAATTGTAATACTATTTTTTGCTATCTTTATACCAAAAATTTGTAATTTGTAGGTATTTTGATCATCTAAACTAACCCAATTTTTTAAATTTCCTAAAAATTAAAATATGAAAAATGAAATTTTTTAGATTTATCCATAAATTTGGGGTCAGAAAAAAATTTTTTTTTAAATGATACACTAAAATAAGTATTATTATCGAATACAATTAAATCATGTATTAATTATTACATAATTTATCCGAGCTAAAAAGCTCTAGTTTGCGTCACCTTTTAAAAGCTTTAAAGTAAACTATATTATATTTTCTCGACATTTCCAAAAAGTTCCCGGATTTCCCAGATCTATTTACAAATTCCCGGCAAATTCCCGGATTTCTCGGATCGCTAGACACCCTGAACGCAGATCCCATAGATCTGAAAGTGAGCAACGATCCCTAAACAAAATAAATATAAAAACTAGCTTCTTATTAGTTGATCAATTCCGTTACTCGCCTGTCATATTTGAATTTTATTTAAATATCCTTGCTCGTCGCTCGGATGTAACACATAGGTTGTAATATTTGAGGAGGAAAAGATTCTACGGGATTTGGGGAAATTTTATACCGGACTTAGCCAATTTGGTACACAATAGGTTCAACAGTTGCAATCAATTATCGTATCTTGATTAGTTAATATATGTGTACGTGGGCTAAGAAAAAGACTCTCGTTCCCTTTGAATATATGTTTTTGCTTATAACATTGATTTACTTTTCTATAGGTTACTTCTATGTACTTTTACACATTTAACTATATGTACTACTTCTCCTGCTATAACTGACATGTAACCAGGCCCTTTCATTAAGTGAAGTGCAAATTCATCCGGTCCTTAGGTCGCAAGGATCAACGAATTTCTAAACACTTTTTGTTCAAGTTTACAGCGTTAATACATAATATTTAATAAAAGGTACTTATTTGGGTTCGAACGTGTCTTTCGACTTAAACGAATTTTGAATTTAAATATAACATGATATCTAGGGCTTCGAATGTTAATTCCCTATTTTCCAAAAATGGTCGTCCTTTTACAGTTTCAAGAATGAAAAGTTTAGGATGTTGGTTGATCTTGATTGATGATTTGGCAGTAGCGTCACTTAGAAAAATTTAATTAAATTATCTTGAATCGTAAGAATATATTAGCTTCCATTTTTAGTAACAGGTTTTGAAGGACCTACGATCTATAAACAAATTTTTTCAAACGCAATTCCTGGAGTGTCAGTAATACCCATTGGGTTTTTAGTTTTTACAAGAACAAGTTTTTTTAATAGACATTGCAAACAAGTCTGTAGGTATTTTTGATTATCTGTTTTTACATTTTCCCAAAAATGTTTTTGTCTGATGCGATTATACGTTTTGCTTACCATTTTATAACCACCTAATACTGAGGAATGAGCTTCTTTAATTAAAATTTTTTTTTCGTTTGTTGCACTCTGAGAATAACCAATCAAAATTATTATAGTAATGAAGCTACCTTCAAAAATTTCTCAAAACATTAAAACGATTTCATCCCAATTTATTCTTTATAACTATATTTCTTGCAATTCTAACAGATTGAAGTTTTAATTTTGCAGCTAGAATTTTGAAAGACTGAATGGACAATCTTATGTTATTGTTCATTTCGGTTAGCCTAAAGATATATTCTGAAGTTATTGGTAATGTTATGTGATAAAAGTTACCCTTTCAAATTCTTTTGCTTGACCAATTTCAAGATTCTTAAATTTGGGTAATTCATTTTGCTTAAACAGACTTTTTGAACCGTTATCCTGAAGTGCACACGTCGTCGATAAAAATTACACATAGTTATCCTTTCTCATTCTCAATTGATCTTTGCATTCAACAATATTGTTACGAGAAGGAATGCTATTGTTAGAAGTAGAGGGATCGTTTAAGGGTGGGGGTTCGGGAGGGTGACGTTTAATGCTTTCTAAAACAAAATCGATTACTTTTAGGTCATAGTCGACATTATCCACATCATCTTAATTTTCTTCATCTTTTTCAATTTCTTTAATTTCTTGAATTTTTTCATTTTCATTAATTTGTTGAATTTCTTCGTCTTCTTTAGTTTCTTTAATTTCTTTGAATTCTTCATAATCATCGAAGTTATCATCCCTTTTACTAAAATCTTTATTGTCTTCATTTTCTTTATTTTCTTCATGATGTTTCCCTGAAACTTCATAATTATCATTTTTAAACGAAATATTTTGGATCTGAGTCTTCACTATCTTCATTTTCTTCATTAATTCAATCCCTCTTGGGTCTACCCCTTCTATTCTTAATTGACATACTTGCTTCATTATCAGAATTTATTTTACGTGACCTTCCTCTCTTCTTCTTTACATTTGATTGATTTTGTTTAATAGGATTTTGCGTGTAATCAGAATCAGAATCTTCATTAGAATTTTGTAAATTTCGCGAACTTTGATTTGTACCTTAAACTAGAATTCCTTGATTTAGTATTTCTTCCTCATCTTCTTAATTATCAATTATCATTATCATTTTTTATTTACACTTGATTTATTTGACTTAGAACTTTTATTTCTCAAATTTCGAACACTTTCCCGATTTATATTTTCTTTAAACTCACCCAATTCATTTTATTACTGTTTTTCGCTTGATTTAGTTTCTTCAATTTTCCTCTGGTTACCGCCTTAAAACCAGATTTATCTTCTTTGTTATAAAATTCTTTAAGAAGATCATAATTAAATTCTTCATAACAACTTAAATCCTCTTCTTTATTTTAAGGTTGATTTTCAATACTTATGCTCATTTTCATCTGAATCGTCGTCCTGGAATATTTTTTCAAATATGGATTCTTCTCCATCTTATTCTACTTCAATTATTTGCTTCACATCATCATTATTATTATTAAATTCTCTTGGAATAATTCGTTTTGCAATATTAACAGATTTTCTAGATAACGCGTCCGCGTTTACATTCATTTTTCCGGCTTTATGAACCATTTTAAAATCATATTCTGATAATCTAAGTTTCCATCTTGTTAAACGTAAACAAGGATCGCTTGAATTTTAAAACCATAGCAGAGGTTTATGGTCTGTAATCTTAAATTCCCTACCATACAGAAAGTGCCTAAAATTTAAAATACAATAAACAATTGCCAAAGCTTCTTTATTATAAGTGTTGTATTTCACTTTATGTACACTGAAAGATCTGGAAGCGTAAGTAATTGGTTTGTCCTTTCCTATTTCACCTTGAGATGAAATTCCGCCGATTGTAAAACCTGAAGCGTCAGTAGTTAATATAAAGTTGGTCAAAATCAGGCTTTATTAAGGGCGAGAATTTTTAAAAAATCGAAGTTTGTTTTTTATATATTTCGAAAGTATAGTCTTTCAAGAACATACCTACTGTAAAATGTTTGTAAAGATATTGACAGTATTTCAGATTCTACAGCTGATTCGATCAGTACAACTTTTCACATTCATTACAAGAGTGTGCAAAAAGACGCCATATTGGTTTTGCATTTAAATACAAATACAATCTGAGCCCGGAATCTTGTAGAGCGACCCTAAAAACATAAAGAAACGCTATAAGAAACTACTTCTTTTGACATGGTGTTATGGATAAAAGAAAACTATTCCCGAATTATTTGAAATTTGGATATGTTATCTAGGACACCAGTGGCTATAGCGGAACTAGAACCAATATTTTGTTTCAAAACTTCGTATTCTTTACATATAAAAATTAATAAAAAAGGAGCCTGTTTTTAGAATTTGAGTGTCAAAAGTACGCCATTTTGTCAACTTTCAATATTTTTTTTAAATTCTAGTTCCGGCCATAACTGCATTCCGTGGTTTTTATTTTCTACATAAATAGAAGAGTAGAAATCCATCACACCACTTAGGTCCATTTTTTAAAGGGTTTTAACAAACGTCATTTTTTAATTAACTAAAAGTTTTTTTAAAAATAAAAAAAATTGTTATTGTTTACAGTATATGTTTTTAAAAATATCTGAAAAGTTTGGACATTTTTGTCAAAAGCCTTTTGTTGCTTATCGACCCATTTAAAAGAAATATATTTCTTTAATAATTGAGTTAAATGTCCCGATTTCCTTGAAAAAATGTTCAATAAAACGCCTTTAATAGCCTGCTAAACCTAACAATTCTTCAATAACACAGGCCCACAAATAGAAGCAGAGGTGGGTATGCTCTGAGTCCAGTGGACCATTATGTTTTTAGAGTCACTGATTACGATCCCGGTGTCCACATAACTCTATCACCTCTAGTCAGTGGCGTGCGCAGACTTTTTGATTTGGGGTGCCCTGGCCGACTAAAACCCCTAATATCGTTTTCTCGCGCGGCCTTTTATACAAAAAAATTTGTTTCGTGTGTCCTATATAATTTGTTCGAGGCCTCAAGTGGCCAAAAAATAATCGTATCCCAGATATCCAATACAGCATGTTGGGTTCATTTGGAGTGTCCTGGGACACCCTGGACACCCCTGAGCGCACGCCACTGGTTCAAGGTCACGTCAAGGTCAAGCACCTAAATTTCAAAAATAAAATTTTTTGACCCCGGATTCTGAAAAAGCAGGAAATTTTACGTCCGAATACGTTCAATCAAACCTTTAAAGGTCATTCGAAGGTTATTTAGAGGTCAAATATTTCATGTCATCTCTCGTATGTATGGTATTTTAGCCAATGCATGGTATTTAACTGTCTATAGAAAGTGTAACTTAATTTTTTGGGGGTCGCTGATTACAATCCCGGGGTCCATATAACTCCATCACATAAAGTTCAAGGTCACATCAAGGTCAAGCACCTTATTTTCCAAAATATTTTACCTAAAAATGACCTTTAAATGACCTTAAAGGGTCAAATTGAAAAATTGGTCAAGGCATATACGGATGTAAAATTTCCTGCTTTTTCAGAATACTGGGTCAAAAAAATTTTATTTTTGAAATTTAGGTGCTTGACCTTGACATGACTGCGCATTTCTGAGAGTTGAGGGTACTTCATTTATATTGGGCAATCGGCAAAAGTCAGTAATTGTTTTTTTATTTAATTATCGAAAATCGAGTACCCTCTGCCATTTTTAATTACCTTACGAATCATCTTTTTTTTGGTACAATCCAAACAGGAGTATTATACGGAGATTGGGAAGGTTGTATGATTTTAATTTTTATTCATTCATTTGCTTGTTTTAAAAGTTTTTCTTTATGAACAGGTGGAAATCATTATAGACGCGTGAATACAACTGTAGTCGGAATATTATGTTCTGATACGTTTTTAACGCTAAGATATTCACCTGATAAATGAAATCTTTTAGAATATTTTTCAATTAAACCTTCTACGTGTTTTAACTTTTCCGGTTAGTGTGTCAAACTCGTGGGTAGCCGCCCTCCCCACTATAACTACACTGCACACTACTACTGATTAGTTGCTCCTGTCTGTGAGTAGAACTACCACATAGGTCTACCCGTGCCTTTGAGTTATAATCAGTAGAAATCAGTAGTAGTGTGCAGAGTAATAATAGTGGGGAGGGCGACTACCCACGAGTTTGACACACTACTTCCGGTCTCAAATGAATCAATCCAAGTAAATCCAATATTTGTTCAACTCTTTCTTTACCTGTAGTCTTTTTAAACGCATATTGTTCGTGATTTGAAACTGTCCAAAAGTTTTTCAACTGAACTGAAATTGACTTTAGATTTTTGCGGTGCTGTTTGTTTAACTTCATTTTTTACTTTGTTAAATTCATCAAATTTTTATAATTTTTTTCTACGTATTTGAATTTTGATTGATTCAGATAAAGTATTCGCAACTTTATTATATGCTTTTCCCTGATTATTTGTTACAATTGCGTTACCTATACATACCCCTGGAGTTGTGGGTATCAATGGTACATACACTTCATTTACTTCGGTATTTTCAACTACCATGTACATTAAAAAATTTTTTTTTCCCTTAAGAGCCTCAGGCCCAAAAAGTTTCTATTGATGACCAATAACTCACACAAGAAGTAACAGATTTTTAAAAAAATTTTTAAGGGGAGCGCAGAGACCATTTAGCTGAAAAAGTGAAAGAACTTTTTGAATAAGCAGGCAAATTTAGAGATAATGTTTTTATTTTATATGCGCAATGTTTTTTCATGTATTTTTTCCTCCTGAATTCGAATCTGTAATTTAAAATTACATGGAATTTCAAGTTTTTGAGAAAAATGGAAATAAAAGCATAAAAATATTGATTTTTAACATTTTTTAAACTTTTCTAAAGGATAGCTCAATGATTCGAAGTGCTAGAGACTTCGGATTATGCTCAAATTAAAGCTTATAGTATATACTACAACTTTCAATTATAAAAGAGCCAAAAAGATAAAAAAAATCATGAAAAATTTAATTAAAAGTTTGAAAATGTTGATTTTTGTCATTTCTTAAATTTCTATACAGGATAATTCAAACAATACGACATGCTAGGCAGTTCGGATTACGCTTAAATTAAAGCTTGCTAAATGCACTACAACCTTCTTTGATAAAAGAATAAAAAAAAATTTCGAAATCATTTGTATGTCTTTTTTAGATGTCTGCAAAGCTGGAAAAGTAAAAAAAAACATTGTTTTTAAGCCCTGCCTAATAAAATGTTTATATTAAACGGTATTGACCATTGTTTGACATCATAAAATAAATAATCCAACCTTATTCGCGGAGCCATTTCTTAGATCAAGGAGGGGATGATGTTCACTCGTAGAAGCGCGGTCTCAATTCATTTGAACAAGTATCAAATATAATTATGAAGGAAGTTTCATAGTGATTCTTCTAAAGAGCACAAAAATGAATGAAAACGTGATTTTTACATTTCAAATTGGTAGCTTTTCTAAAAAATGATAATAATACTTATTTCTTAATATACTTGAATTTATTCCCGGTACTGAGCTTTGTTGTCAAACCTTAGCATTTTTATTTCGATCATAGTTATTTAATTTTTCCTTACTCTTGGAATAACACACAGCTTCAAATAATTTTTTAGCGTTTTTAAAATTTTATTTCCAATTAAATGTCTGAAATGAAGTGTAAAAAAAGGTTAAATTAAAGTCTAATATATTTTTAATATTATCTTTAATAGAATGTTATGACCAATCTTGGTTAGGGGAATTTCAGGCATTACTCATTTGTTAGAATGTTTGTTTTTACAGGTTACTTTATCATACCCTGTTATTTTTAGATTAATTATTTGTGTAAATATTATGTGTGGCATTATGCAATGATATAAAAACGACATTTTTCAAAATAGACTTTTTCTTAACGAAAAAAAATTAACAACTTAATAGGTAAGCTTTTTATTTCTAATTGCGACATTAACTTTTTTAATGACATTCTTATATTTTATCCTAGGTTATAATTTTCATGGCGTTAGTTTCTTTAAATGAAATGGCTTCATCTGTAGACATAAAATGCTCTATTTTAGGAGTTTGTAAAGGTTTGAGTGGTGTAAGATTACCTACACTACCGTCGGAAATTGTTGGTCCGATCGATTGGAGCGGATCAAAAAAAATACAGCTCAAATAAGACCACGATATCTTGGTTAAAAATTAAGATAGAAACTTAACGTTTAAAAATTTAAAAAGATTATTAAATTCTGCGTTAGAATACCTATTAGTTAAAATATTTTAAAAATCCAAAGTGATTATATTACTTGATGTGTTAGAAAAAAAAATTCTCAAATTTTTCAATTATCGTTCCATATGTTCAGTTCGTTGCCTGATGTAGAAAAATTGAATAAAAAAATTGAATTTTATATTGTTCTCTTCGTTGAATTGCTAGCTTTAATTTGAGCTAAGGGAACTTGAAAAATATTGAATGGTTCACGAGATATGACTAAAAACGTCCGACCATATTATTCTCAAAAACCTTCATTTTTAGGCAAAAACCACGTTTTTGATTGATTTTCGAGAAAAACATGCTCGGACATATTTAGTCATATCTCGTGAACCATTCAATATTTTTCAAGTTCCCTTAGCTCAAATTAAAGCTGGCAATTCAACGAAGAGAACAATATAAAATTCAATTTTTTTATTCAATTTTTCTAAATCAGGCAACGAACTGAACATATGGAACGATAATTGAAAAATCGAGAATTTTTTTTTCTAACACATCAACTAATATAATCACTTTGGAATTAAAAAAAATTTTAACTAATAGGTATTCTAAGGCAGAATTTAATAAGCTTTCCAAATTTTTAAATGTCAAGTTTCTATCTATATTATTATTTCATTTGCAAGACAACAAAATTTCCCAACGCGACAAACATTGTCGTAACTAAACTTCAAAATATTTGGAAGAAATGCTTGATTCCTACTGTTACTCATCAAAGAATTACAAAATTAATTTTGAAGGAAATCAATAAAGTTCAAAATTTTAGAAAAAGTTTCACAAGAGATGAAAATAAACCTGAATTTAAAACAAAAGTAAGATTATATCTTAAAGAAGCAGATAAATTATTTGACATAGCTGCTTGTAAATGTCAAGAATCGCTGTGTATTTGTGGTTTAGAAAATCAAGTCCCTTCTGTGATGAAGACCTTTTTGTTTGATCAACGTAGCTTGAGGTTAATGCGAATTTCGTCAATTTTAAATGATAGAAGCCAAGTTCAGGAAAAAAACACAGTTATTAAATTTGATGAATCATTTGTGGGAAACCGTAATGCTCAGTGGATGGAAGAAGCAGAAGTAGAAGATGAAGAAAAAGAGAAAGTGGAAGAAGAAAAAGAGGAAGAAGAAAAAGATAAAGAAGACAACAATGTATTACCCGTTAATGACAATTTTGACAATGCTAATATTAGCAGTGAAGATATTGACGATATTACCGATGATGAATGGTTGCCCGTTAATTTTAAAAATAGTACACAAACTAGACAACAATTTCCCACTTTTTCTTTAGCATGCGACCGGCATGGAATATCCGACAGAGCTTTAGCAGATCTTGCTTCAGCTCTCATGCATGATCTTTCTTCACAGGTGCCTCAGTTAAAAGCCTTCATTGTTGACAAAAACAAAGTTAGGCGGGAGAAAAAGAAAACTAGAAGAAATCTTGAGTTAAAGCAGGATCTTAAAGATTTACAACTTAGGGCCCTATATTTTGACGGTAGAAAAGATAAAACTTTATTCATAGAAGAAACAGAAGATGGTGTTAAGCACAAAAGGATACATTCAGAAGAGCATGTTTCTTTGATTCAGGAACCTGAATCGCTTTATTTAGGACATGTAGCTTCATCATCTTCAGGATCTGAAAAAGTTTCTCACGAAATTCTCTCTTTTCTATCTCAGAAGCAGGTTGATACGTCTATATTATCTTGTATTGGATGCGATGGTTGTCCTACGAATACCGGAAAACACTCTGGCATTATTCGTCGCTTGGAGATAGGGCTTCAAAGACCGATGCAATGGGTAATTTGCCAGTTACATAGCAATGAACTCATTTTACGTCATATTTTTGAACAACTAGATGGCAAAACATTAGGTCCTGACCAATACTCAGGCCCAATTGGGAAAAGTCTATCCACCTGCCATATGCTTCCCGTTATCGATTTTGAAATTATTTCCTGCACCTTCTCAGACGTTGATCCAAATGATATCAGTACTGACCAGAAGTATCTCTTCGAAATTTGTAAAGTTGTTTCAGTTGGTAACTGTAACGAGTTTCCAGGATTCAAAACCAGATGTCCTGGCAAAATGTCAAACGCTAGATGGTTGACAATGGCCAATAGAATTCTTAGGAAATACATTGGGACAGTCAATCCATCAGACGCACTGAAAACTCTGGCAAAATTCGTGACTCAAGTTTATGCTCCTATGTGGTTCTCTATTAAATGCAACGCAAAAATACAACATGCTCCAATCAATCTTCACCGAAGCATTATTTTAAGTAGACCTTTTGATCATCATCTCAAGGAAAAATAAATAAAGTCATACAAACGAATGCTTTTGCCGCGCATTGCGAAAATATCCTGTTTGCTATGCTGTGCGATAAAAGAGTAAATGTAAGACGAAAAGCTGTGGATCATATTAAGTCAGCAAGAAAATCCTGTTCCAAAGTAAGACGAAAATTTATTGTTCCCAATCTTAATTTCAAAGCTAAAGATTATATTGATCTCATTGATTGGGATACGTCTAAAGTGACTGAACCTCCTTTGACAATGTACTTAAGCGACAGTGAAATTGGAAAATTTCTATTAGACGATATATCTGATTTGTTAAAAAATGACATCTTCCAACTTCCATGTCATACTCAAGCTGTTGAAAGGTGTGTAAAGGATGTTACAGCTGCATGTGCTTCAGTATGTGATTCCAGGAGTAGGGACGGATTCATAAGAGCTCGGTTAGAAGCTCGAAAAATAATGCCAAAATTTGACAACAAAGCTCAGTATCGAGCACCTGTTTGACAAAGATATTAATGTTTACTGTTGTAGAGTTTAAAGACAAGTTTTCATGAAATAAATAATATTCTTAGACCAACAATCAAAAAAGTTATCATTTAAATTCTTTGAGGAGGCTTAACAGCTTTTACAATTAAAAGTGTAGAAATGAATTTTTACTAGGGAAGGTTTGTTCTTCTGAGAATCACAATATAATTTCTCTTCAAAATTATATTCGATGCTTTTTCAATCGAAAAATAATTTATTAATTTAAACAATGGTCAATACCGTTTAATATAAACATTTTATTAGGCAGGGCTTAAAAACAATGTTTTTTTTCACTTTTCCAGCTTTGCAGACATCTAAAAAAGACATACAAATGATTTCAAAATTTTTTTTTATTCTTTTATCAAAGAAGGTTGTAGTGCATTTAGCAAGCTTTAATTTAAGCGTAATCCGAACTGCCTAGCATGTCGTATTGTTGAATTATCCTTTACAGAAATTTAAGAAATGACAAAAATCAACATTTTCAAACGTTTAATTAAATTTTTCATGATTTTTTTAATCTTTTTGGCTCTTTTATAATTGAAAGTTGTAGTATATACTATAAGCTTTAATTTGAGCATAATCAGAAGTCTCTAGCACTTCGAATCATTGAGCTATCCTTTAGAAAAGTTTAAAAAATGTTAAAAATCAATATTTTTATGCTTTTAATTCCATTTTTCTCAAAAACTTGAAGTTCCATGTAATTTTAAATTACAGATTCGAATTCAGGAGGAAAAAATACATGGAAAAACATTGCGCATATAAAATAAAAACATTATCTCTAAATTTGCCTGCTTATTCAAAAAGTTTTTTCACTTTTTCAGCTAAATGGTCTCTGCGCTCCCCTTAAAAATTTTTTTAAAAATCTGTTACTTCTTGTGTGAGTTATTGGTCATCAATAGAAACTTTTTGGGCCTGAGGCTTTTAAGGAAAAAAAAATTTTTTTTTTCGGCCCACCCTAAATTGTACATTAGGGTGGCAAAAAAAAATCGATTTTCATAAACCTTACCCCCCAATTTTGTTCTTTGGCGAAAAATATGAAATACGTATTTTTTTATTTTTTTATTTTTTAATATTAACTAGTGCCGCAAAGCCGTTGAAAATGACCATTAATTCCCATAGAAAAAATGCACTTTTTCGTAAATTTGACATAAAATCGTAAAAAATTGACCTTTTTCTTTCTGTAAACTATATTTCTGTTCATGAATGTCTAAATAATAAAAATCTGTCGAATATTTATTAAATAAATTATTTAAACTGTTTTTTATGTGACTGTAAAAAAAATCCATAAACGTAAAAAAACCTGGAATTTATTAAAAAAAATATTAATTATTATTTTAAATACTTTTTCTTCATTCATTGATGTTATTATTAAAATGTATATTATTTTTTATGTTTTACCATGTTACATAATTTGTTTAAACAATTTATTGTTGTTATTCCCCTACAAAATGACAAATAAATCAAGCGTTTTTGCAAGTTTCTAAAACTTTCTAACTTTAGACTCTTAATAGAAACATAAATTTATATATATTTATGTTATATAAATATTTATTATCTAATTAAGACGCTATCAATTGTTTAAACAAATTATTGTTGAAATTTATTAACTTTTTCAGAAATGCTTAAAAAGAGTTGTAGTTTTTTCTTAATTTTGCAACTTGCTTTTCTTGAATCAACCACATGTTAATAAATTAAATAAAATTATTATAAGAACAATTATTTAAAAAAATTATTGTTGTTATTTATAACTTTATCAAAAATGCTTAAAAAAAGTTGCAGGTTTTTCTTAATTTTGCAAATTGCTTTTCTTGAATCAACCACATTTTTAAAAAATAAATAAAAATTATTATTACAACACTTATTGAAACAAATTATTGTTGTTAATTTTTAACTTTTTCAAAAATGCTTATAAAGAGTTGTAGTTTTTTCTGAATTTTGCAAATTGATTTTATTAAACCAACCACATGTTAATAAAATTATTATTCTAACAAATATTTAAACAAATTATTGTGTAACGAGTCTCAATTATTTAAAACTGACACCAGACTCGAAACACTTAATTCTCATTTCTGACTTTTCACCCTGAAAGAAACACAAGAAATCCAACGTTGGACCAAAGTGGAGATCCTCAAATCCACGACTTAGTGTAGAAATCGACTGAGACACGAAATTGATAAAAACAACGTTACAATTGTTATTATTTATGAAATTTTTAATAAATGCTAAATAAAGAGTTAAACATTTTGTTTAAAATTTTGTTATGTTAAAAATTTATTAATTTTTTCAAATTGTGGTTGACATAAGAAAAGAAATTTGCAAAATTAAGAATAAACTACAACTCTTTTCATGCATTTCTAGAAAAGTTAATTAATAACAACAATAAGTTGTTTAATTAATTGTTATAATAATAATTTTATTATGTTTATTAACATGTGGCTGGTTCAATAAAATCAATTTGCAAAATTGAGAAGAAACTACAACTCTTTATAAGCATTTTTGAAAAAGTTCAAAAATAACAACAATAATTTCTTTAAATAATTGTTATAATACAGTCGAACCTGGATAAGTGAAAACTGGATAAGTGAAAAACCTCTATAAGTGACCGGCTATCGCCAGGCCCCTTCAATTTCCCATGTAAAAACCTCTATAAGTGAGTAATCTGTAAGTGACCGGTCATTTTTTTCGGCAAGACCTCTATAACTGAATGAAACGTCTCTCGAACCTCTGTAAGTGAATATCCTTTCCTTCATTTTTCTCGGTTAGACCTCTATAAGTGAAAGAAACGTCTCTCGAACCTATATAAATGAAAATCTCTTCTGTATTTAATTTTTCTAAAGAGCAGGAGTAAATAACACAAACAACAGTGATGATGATAATGATAATGATGGAGAAGTAAATGAAAATTTGACTATTCAAGAGGTTTCAATCTCTAAACATCAAGAAGCTTTAGCTGCTCTAGAAACAGTTCATAGATATTTTGAATTTTTGACGAAAATTGATAAATCCGTTTTTGACAAAATTTATGAACTTGAGAAGCATGTGAATATTAGTAAAGTCCAAAAACAAACAAAACTGACAGACATTTTTCAATCAATTAATTAATATTCATGTAAATTGGCGCATTACTTTTTCATAACATTTTCTTTAAATAAATTATTCAAATAATTAAATTTCGTATTCCTTGTAGATTAAAAAAACCTCTATAAGTGACAGAGGCCGCTCTTCGACCTCCATAAGTGAAAACTTCTATAAGTGAAAAACCTCTATAAGTGACAAAAAATTCTCGGTCCCTTGGAATGTCACTTATCCAGCTTCGACTGTAATAATTTTTATTTATTTTATTAAATTGTGTTTGATTCAAGAAAAGCAAGTTGCAATATTAAGAAAAAACTACAACTCTTTTTAAGCAATTCTGAAAAAGTTAATTAATAACAAAAATAAATATTTTGATAATAACATCAATGAATGAAGAAAAAGCATTTAAAATTTTTACAGTCACATAAAACATAGTTAAAATAATTTATTTAACAAATATACGACACATTTTTATTATTTGGACATTCATGAACAAAAATATCGTTTACAGAAAGAATAAAGGTAAATTGTTCACGATTTTATGTCATATTTACGAAAAAGTGCATTTTTCCTATGGAAATTCAATGGTAATTTTCAACGGCTTTGCGGCACGGGTTAATCTTAAAAAATTAAAAAAATACTTATCTCATATTTTTCGCCAAAGCACAAAATTGGGGGGTAAGGTTTTTGAAAAACGAAAAGTTTTTTTTCGGCCACCCTAATGTACATACTTGTAATTGATCCGGGTGGTAAAACTATTATATCTTGGACTGAGAAAGGATAAAATTGATCATTAACTTTTAAGCATTTTTCCGCTTAATTAATTTTTACATTGTTATGTGTGAAAAATTCTGAACCTCATACTCCATCTTCCTCAACAGAAACTTTATCAGGTATTGTGTGAAATGTAGTTAAATAGGCAAAATTTTCTAATTTAACTTGCCCCAAAGTATGTTTAGGATCAGGGTGGCCACAAAATTCAGTTTATCAAGTTCCCGGATTTGCTTGAAACTTGTTAACTTCAAGGTTTTTAAGAACGCTGAATACGAATCGGATGTCAGTCTTCAAAAATTTAAAATAGTGGATCAAATATGTCGGACGAATTACTATAAATTTATTCGCATTTTCTTAAAACTTCCTATCTAAAGGTTTATTGGCTCGCCGAATACGAATTTAATAAAGCTTATAAGCTGTTATTATTTTTTATTATATTTTTTAAAAGAGTAATAAAAATGTAAACAAAGGGCACAAGGAACGATTTTCAATCTTGAAAATTGGGAAATTTAAGAGGTTTTTACGAAAAAATAGAAAATAATTTTTTTCTTCCAAGAAACAAAAAAATACCAAATGAAATTTTTGTGGTGAGTAGTACACTTAAGTAGCTATAAACCCTGAAAATTTCAAAAAAAAGGTGGCATTTTGAGATAAAATTTTTTTAAAAAATCAAAGTATTATTTTTGTTTATCAATATTTTTTACTTATCTTCATAAATTTTTAAAAAGCATAAAAAATAGAAAAGAATGAGCCAAAGAGCAACTAAAAAGCTTAAAAATTGTGTAAATTACGAGATTTTAAAGAAAAAATTTATAAAAAACTTATTTTTTTGTTAAAATCTTAAAAAAATCGTAAAAATTCAAAAAAAAATGTTATGTAAATTTAAAAAAATACGTGTCTCTTTATTTTTCGAGCAGAAAAACATACTTTCATATAAAGTTAATTTTCAATGCACTATCAAACTGCCTGCATAATTTGAAATGGATTCGGTCTGGATATAATTCCCAATTGACATAATTATCAAAAGACATAATTCCCAAATGATATGTTTACCAAATGACATAATTCCCAAAGAAGATAATTCTCAATAAACATGATTCCCAAAAGACATAATTCCCAAATGACATAAGTCCCAAAAAACATAAGTCACAAATGACATAATTTCCAATGGACATAATCCCCAAAAGGACATAATTCCCAATTAACATAATTCCCAATAGACATAATTCCCAAATGACATAAGTCCCTAGAAATATGAGTCACAAATGACATAATTCCCAACGAACATAATTCCCAAATGTCATAAGTCCCAAATAATATGAGTCACAAATGACATAATTTCCAATGGACATAATCCACAAAGGACATAATTCCCAAATGACATAATTCCTAATTAACATAATTCCCAATAGACATAAGTCCCAAAAAATATAAGTCACAAATGAAATAATTTTCAATGGACATAATTCCCAAAGGACATAATTCCCAATAAACATAATTCCCAAATGACATGATTCCCAAAAAACATAATTCCCAATGAACATAATTCCCAATATACATAATTCCCAAAGGACATAATTCCCAAATGACATAATTCCCAATGAACAGGATTCCCAATATACATAATTCCCAAAGGACATAATTCCCAAATGACATAATTCCCAATGAACAGGATTCCCAATAGACATAATTCCCAAATGACATAAGTACCAAATAATATGAGTCACAAATGACATAATTTCCAATTGACATAACTCCCAATAGACATAATTCCCAAATTATATATTTCCCAAATGACATAATTCCCAAAGGACATAATTCCCAATGAACATAATCCCCAAAGGACATAATTCCCAAATGACATAATTCCCAATCAACATAATTCCCAATCAACATAATTCCCAATAGACATAATTCCCAAAAGACATAAGTCCCAAAAAGTATGAGTCACAAATGACATAATTTCCAATGGACATAATTCCCAAAGACCATAATTCCCAAATGACATAAATCCCAATGAACAAAATCCCCAAATGACATAAGTCCCAAATAATATAAGTCACAAATGACATAATTTCCAATTGACATAATTCCCAAATGACATAATTATCAAAGGACATAACTCCCAATGGACATAAATCCCAAATTATATATTTTCCAAATGACATAATTCCCAAATGACATAATTCCCAATGGTCATAATTCCCAAATGATATAAGTCCTAAATAATATGAGTCACAAATAACATAATTTCCAATGGACATAACTCCCAAAGGACATAATTCCCAAATGATATATTTTCCAAATGACATAATTCCCAAAGAACATAATTCCCAATGAACATAATTCCCAATAGACATAATTCCCAATAGACATAATTCCCAAATGACATAATTCCCAATGGTCATAATTCCCAAATGATATAAGTCCTAAATAATATGAGTCACAAATAACATAATTTCCAATGGACATAACTCCCAAAGGACATAATTCCTAAATGATATATTTTCCAAATGACATAATTCCCAAAGGACATAATTCCCAATGAACATAATTCCCAATAGACATAATTCCCAAATAACATAAGTCCCAAATAATATAAGTCACAAATGTCATAATTTCCAATAGACATAATCCCCAAAGGACAATATTCCCAAATGACATAATTCCCAATTAGCATAATTCCCAATAGACATAAGTTTAAAAAAATTTGAGTCACAAATGACATAATTCCCAATGAACATAATTCCCAAATGACATAATTCCTAATTAACAAAATTCCCAATAGACATAATTCCCAATGGACATAATTCCCAAATGACATAATTATCAAAGGACATAACTCCCAATGGACATAAATCCCAAATGATATATTTTCCAAATGACAGAATTCCCAAAGGACATATTTCCCAATGAACATAATTCCCAAATGATATAAGTGCCAAATAATATGAGTCACAAATGACATAATTTCCAATGGAAATAATCCCCAAAGGACATAATTCCCAAATGACATAATTCCCCATTAACAGAATTCCCAATAGACATAATTCCCAATGAACATAATTCCCAATTAACATAATTCCCAAATGACATAACTCCCAAATAATATATGTCACAAATGACATAATTTCCAATGGACATAATCCCCAAATGACATAATTCCCAATGGTCATAATTCCTAATTAACATAATTCCCAATGGACATAATTTCCAAAGGATATAATTCCCAAAAGACATAGATCTCAAATGACATGATTCCCAATAGACATAATTCCCAAATGATATATTTTCCAAATGACATAATTCCCAAATGACATAATTTCCAAATGACATAATTCCTAATAAACATAGTTTTCAATAGACATAATTCCCAAATGACATAATTCCCAGATGATATAATTTTCCATTGATATAATTCACAATGGACATAATTCCAAAATGAAATAATTCCCAATGAACATAATTCCCAAATGACATAATTCCAAAATGGCATAATTCCCAAATGACATACATCCCAAAGGACATAATTCCCTAATGATATATTTTTCAATGGACATAATTCGCAAATGATATATTTTCCAAATGACATAATTCCCAAATGACATAATTCCCAAATGATATAAGTCACAAATAATATTAGTCACAAATGACATAATTTCCAATAGAAATAATCCCCAAAGGACATAATTCCCAAATGACATAATTTCCAATGAACATAATTCCCAATAGACATAATGCCCAAAAGATATAAGTCCCAAAAAGTATGAGTCACAAATGAAATAATTTCCAATGGACATAATCCCCAAATGACATAATTCCCAATGGTCATAATTCCTAAATAACATAATTCCCAATGGACATAATTTCCAAAGGATATAATTCCCAAAAGACATAGATCTTAAATGACATGATTCCCAATAGACATAATTCCCAAATGATATATTTTCCAAATGACATAATTCCCAAATGACATAATTTCCAAATGACATAATTCCTAATAAACATAGTTTTCAATAGACATAATTCCTAAATGACATAATTCTTAGATGATATAATTTTTCATTGATATATTTTACAATGGACATAATTCCAAAATGAAATAATTCCCAATGAACATAATTCCCAATAGACATAATGCCCAAAAGATATAAGTCCCAAAAAGTATGAGTCACAAATGAAATAATT
Organism: Ganaspis brasiliensis; assembly: GCA_037103525.1. Lineage (NCBI taxonomy): Eukaryota > Metazoa > Arthropoda > Insecta > Hymenoptera > Figitidae > Ganaspis > Ganaspis brasiliensis. The sequence goes on from JAZKLR010000499.1 coordinate 561,359, forward strand.
TCCAATGGACATAATTCCCAAATGACATAATTATCAAAGGACATAAGTTTCAATGGACATAAATCCCAAATGATATATTTTCCAAATGACATTATTCCCAAAGGACATAATTTTTAATGGACATAATTCCCAAATGACATAATTATCAAAGGACATAAATCCCAATGGACATAAATCCCAAATGATATATTTTCCAAATGACATAATTCCCAAAGGACATAATTCCCAATGAACATAATTCCCAAATGATATAAGTCACAAATAATATGAGTAACAAATAACATAATTTCCAATGGAAATAATCCATAAAGGACATAATTCCCAAATGATATGTTTACCAAATGACATAATTCCCAAAGAAGATAATTCTCAATAAACATGATTCCCAAAAGACATAATTCCCAAATGACATAAGTCCCAAAAAACATAAGTCACAAATGACATAATTTCCAATGGACATAATCCCCAAAAGGACATAATTCCCAATTAACATAATTCCCAATAGACATAATTCCCAAATGACATAAGTCCCTAGAAATATGAGTCACAAATGACATAATTCCCAACGAACATAATTCCCAAATGTCATAAGTCCCAAATAATATGAGTCACAAATGACATAATTTTCAATGGACATAATCCACAAAGGACATAATTCCCAAATGACATAATTCCTAATTAACATAATTCCCAATAGACATAAGTCCCAAAAAATATAAGTCACAAATGAAATAATTTTCAATGGACATAATTCCCAAAGGACATAATTCCCAATAAACATAATTCCCAAATGACATGATTCCCAAAAAACATAATTCCCAATGAACATAATTCCCAATATACATAATTCCCAAAGGACATAATTCCCAATGAACAGGATTCCCAATATACATAATTCCCAAAGGACATAATTCCCAAATGACATAATTCCCAATGAACAGGATTCCCAATAGACATAATTCCCAAATGACATAAGTACCAAATAATATGAGTCACAAATGACATAATTTCCAATTGACATAACTCCCAATAGACATAATCCCCAAATTATATATTTCCCAAATGACATAATTCCCAAAGGACATAATTCCCAATGAACATAATCCCCAAAGGACATAATTCCCAAATGACATAATTCCTAATCAACATAATTCCCAATCAACATAATTCCCAATAGACATAATTCCCAAAAGACATAAGTCCCAAAAAGTATGAGTCACAAATGACATAATTTCCAATGGACATAATTCCCAAAGACCATAATTCCCAAATGACATAATTCCCAATGAACAAAATCCCCAAATGACATAAGTCCCAAATAATATAAGTCACAAATGACATAATTTCCAATTGACATAATTCCCAAATGACATAATTATCAAAGGACATAACTCCCAATGGACATAAATCCCAAATTATATATTTTCCAAATGACATAATTCCCAAATGACATAATTCCCAATGGTCATAATTCCCAAATGATATAAGTCCTAAATAATATGAGTCACAAATAACATAATTTCCAATGGACATAACTCCCAAAGGACATAATTCCCAAATGATATATTTTCCAAATGACATAATTCCCAAAGAACATAATTCCTAATTAACAGAATTCCCAATAGACATAATTCCTAATGGACATAATTCCCAAATGACATAATTATCAAAGGACATAAGTCCCAATGGACATAAATCCCAAATGATATATTTTCCAAATGACATTATTCCCAAAGGACATAATTTTTAATGGACATAATTCCCAAATGACATAATTATCAAAGGACATAAATCCCAATGGACATAAATCCCAAATGATATATTTTCCAAATGACATAATTCCCAAAGGACATAATTCCCAATGAACATAATTCCCAAATGATATAAGTCACAAATAATATGAGTAACAAATAACATAATTTCCAATGGAAATAATCCATAAAGGACATAATTCCCAAATGATATGTTTACCAAATGACATAATTCCCAAAGAAGATAATTCTCAATAAACATGATTCCCAAAAGACATAATTCCCAAATGACATAAGTCCCAAATAACATAAGTCACAAATGACATAATTTCCAATGGACATAATCCCCAAAAGGACATAATTCCCAATTAACATAATTCCCAATAGACATAATTCCCAAATGACATAAGTCCCTAGAAATATGAGTCACAAATGACATAATTCCCAACGAACATAATTCCCAAATGTCATAAGTCCCAAATAATATGAGTCACAAATGACATAATTTCCAATGGACATAATCCACAAAGGACATAATTCCCAAATGACATAATTCCTAATTAACATAATTCCCAATAGACATAAGTCCCAAAAAATATAAGTCACAAATGAAATAATTTTCAATGGACATAATTCCCAAAGGACATAATTCCCAATAAACATAATTCCCAAATGACATGATTCCCAAAAAACATAATTCCCAATGAACATAATTCCCAATATACATAATTCCCAAAGGACATAATTCCCAATGAACAGGATTCCCAATATACATAATTCCCAAAGGACATAATTCCAAATGAACAGGATTCCCAATAGACATAATTCCCAAATGACATAAGTACCAAATAATATGAGTCACAAATGACATAATTTCCAATTGACATAACTCCCAATAGACATAATCCCCAAATTATATATTTCCCAAATGACATAATTCCCAAAGGACATAATTCCCAATGAACATAATCCCCAAAGGACATAATTCCCAAATGACATAATTCCCAATCAACATAATTCCCAATCAACATAATTCCCAATAGACATAATTCCCAAAAGACATAAGTCCCAAAAAGTATGAGTCACAAATGACATAATTTCCAATGGACATAATTCCCAAAGACCATAATTCCCAAATGACATAATTCCCAATGAACAAAATCCCCAAATGACATAAGTCCCAAATAATATAAGTCACAAATGACATAATTTCCAATTGACATAATTCCCAAATGACATAATTATCAAAGGACATAACTCCCAATGGACATAAATCCCAAATTATATATTTTCCAAATGACATAATTCCCAAATGACATAATTCCCAATGGTCATAATTCCCAAATGATATAAGTCCTAAATAATATGAGTCACAAATAACATAATTTCCAATGGACATAACTCCCAAAGGACATAATTCCCAAATGATATATTTTCCAAATGACATAATTCCCAAAGAACATAATTCCCAATGAACATAATTCCCAATAGACATAATTCCCAATAGACATAATTCCCAAATGACATAATTCCCAATGGTCATAATTCCCAAATGATATAAGTCCTAAATAATATGAGTCACAAATAACATAATTTCCAATGGACATAACTCCCAAAGGACATAATTCCCAAATGATATATTTTCCAAATGACATAATTCCCAAAGGACATAATTCCCAATGAACATAATTCCCAATAGACATAATTCCCAAATAACATAAGTCCCAAATAATATAAGTCACAAATGTCATAATTTCCAATAGACATAATCCCCAAAGGACAATATTCCCAAATGACATAATTCCCAATTAGCATAATTCCCAATAGACATAAGTTTAAAAAAATTTGAGTCACAAATGACATAATTCCCAATGAACATAATTCCCAAATGACATAATTCCTAATTAACAGAATTCCCAATAGACATAATTCCCAATGGACATAATTCCCAAATGACATAATTATCAAAGGACATAACTCCCAATGGACATAAATCCCAAATGATATATTTTCCAAATGACAGAATTCCCAAAGGACATATTTCCCAATGAACATAATTCCCAAATGATATAAGTGCCAAATAATATGAGTCACAAATGACATAATTTCCAATGGAAATAATCCCCAAAGGACATAATTCCCAAATGACATAATTCCCCATTAACAGAATTCCCAATAGACATAATTCCCAATGAACATAATTCCCAATAGACATAATTCCCAAATAACATAAGTCCCAAATAATATAAGTCACAAATGACATAATTTCCAATAGACATAACCCAAAAGGACAATATTCCCAAATGACATAATTCCCAATTAACATAATTCCCAATAGACATAAGTTTAAAAAAATATGAGTTACAAATGACATAATTCCCAATGAACATAATTCCCAATTAACATAATTCCCAAATGACATAACTCCCAAATAATATATGTCACAAATGACATAATTTACAATGGACATAATCCCCAAATGACATAATTCCCAATGGTCATAATTCCTAATTAACATAATTCCCAATGGACATAATTTCCAAAGGATATAATTCCCAAAAGACATAGATCTCAAATGACATGATTCCCAATAGACATAATTCCCAAATGATATATTTTCCAAATGACATAATTCCCAAATGACATAATTTCCAAATGACATAATTCCTAATAAACATAGTTTTCAATAGACATAATTCCCAAATGACATAATTCCCAGATGATATAATTTTCCATTGATATAATTCACAATGGACATAATTCCAAAATGAAATAATTCCCAATGAACATAATTCCCAAATGACATAATTCCAAAATGGCATAATTCCCAAATGACATACATCCCAAAGGACATAATTCCCTAATGATATATTTTTCAATGGACATAATTCGCAAATGATATATTTTCCAAATGACATAATTCCCAAATGACATAATTCCCAAATGATATAAGTCACAAATAATATTAGTCACAAATGACATAATTTCCAATAGAAATAATCCCCAAAGGACATAATTCCCAAATGACATAATTTCCAATGGACATAATTTCCAAAGGACATAATTCCCAAATGACATAATTCCTAATTAACATAATTCCCAATGGACATAATTTCCAAAGGACATGATTCCCAAAAGACATAATTTCCAAATGACATAATTCCCAATAAACATAATTTTCAATAGACATAATTCCTAAATGACATAATTCTTAGATGATATAATTTTTCATTGATATATTTCACAATGGACATAATTCCAAAATGAAATAATTCCCAATGAACATAATTCCCAATAGACATAATTCCCAAATGACATAATTCCCAAATGATATATTTTCCAAATGACATAATTCCCAAAGGACATAATACCCATTGAACATAATTCCCAATAGACATAATTCCCAAATAACATAAGTCCCAAATAATATAAGTCACAAATGTCATAATTTCCAATAGACATAATCCCCAAAGGACAATATTCCCAAATGACATAATTCCCAATTAACATAATTTCCAATAGACATAAGTTTAAAAAAATATGAGTCACAAATGACATAAATCCCAATGAACATAATTCCCAAATGACATAATTCCTAATTAACAGAATTCCCAATAGACATAATTCCCAATGGACATAATTCCCAAATGACATAATTCCCAAATGATATATTTTCCAAACGACATAATTCCCAAAGGACATAATACCCATTGAACATAATTCCCAATAGACATAATTCCCAAATGACATAAGTCCCGAATAATATAAGTCACAAATGACATAATTTCCAATGGACATAATTCCCAAATAACATAATTATCAAAGGACATAACTCCCAATGAACATAATTCCCAAATGACATAATTCCTAATTAACAGAAGTCCCAATAGACATAATTCCCAATGGACATAATTCCCAAATGACATAATTCCCAAATGATATATTTTCCAAATGACATAATTCCCAAAGGACATAATACCCATTGAACATAATTCCCAATAGACATAATTCCCAAATGACATAAGTCCCAAATAATATAAGTCACAAATGACATAATTTCCAATGGACATAATTCCCAAATAACATAATTATCAAAGGACATAACTCCCAATGGACATAATTCCCAAATGATATATTTTCCAAATGACATAATTCCCAAAGGACATAATTCCTAATGAACATAATTCCAAATAGACATAATTCCCAAATGACATAAGTCCCAAATAATATAAGTCACAAATGACATAATTTCCAATGGACATAATTCCCAAATAACATAATTATCAAAGGACATAACTCCCAATGGACATAATTCCCAAATGATATATTTTCCAAATGACATAATTCCCAAAGGACATAATTCCTAATGAAAATAATTCCAAATAGACATAATTCCCAAATGACATAGGACCCAAATAATATAAGTCACAAATGACATAATTTCCAATGTACATAATCCCCAAAGCACATAATTCCCAAATGACATATTTTCCAAATGACATAATTCCCAAAGGACTTAATTTCCAAATGACATAATTCCCAAATGATATAAGTCCCAAATAATATGAGTCACAAATGACATAATTTCCAATAGAAATAATCCCCAAAGGACATAATTCCCAAATGACATAATTTCCAATGGACATAATTTCCAAAGGACATAATTCCCAAATGACATAATTATCAAAGGACATAACTCCCAATGGACATAAATCCCAAATGATATATTTTCCAAATGACATAATTCCCTAAGGACATAATTTTTAATGGACATAATTCCCAAATGACATAATTATCAAAGGACATAAATCCCAATGGACATAAATCCCAAATGATATATTTTCCAAATGACATAATTCCCAAAGGACATAATTCCCAATGAACATAATTCCCAAATGACATAAGACCCAAATAATATAAGTCACAAATGACATAATTTCCAATTATCATAATCCCCAAAGCACATAATTCCCAAATGACATATTTTCCAAATGACATAATTACCAAAGGACTTAATTTCCAAATGACATAATTCCCAATGAACATAATTTTCAATAGACATTATTCCCAAATGACATAATTCCCAGATGATATAATTTTCCATTGATATAATTCACAATGGACATAATTCCAAAATGAAATAATTCCCAAATGACATAATTTCCTATGGTCATAATTCCCAAATGATATATTTCCCAAATGACATAATTCCCAAAGGACACAGTTCCCATTATACATAATTCCCAAAGGACACAGTTCCCATTATACATAATTCCCAAATGACATAATTCCAAAATGGCATAATTCCCAAATGACATACATCCCAAAGGACATAATTCCCTAATGATATATTTTTCAATGGATATAATTCATAATGAACATAATTCGAAAATGACATAAATCCCAATCAACATAATCCCCAAATAACTTAATTCCTAATAAACATAATTCGCAAATGATATATTTCCAAAATAATTTATTTCTTAATGGACATAATTCGCAAATGATATATTTTCCAAATGACATAATTCCCAAATGATATAAGTCCCAAATAATATGAGTCACAAATGACATAATTTCCAATAGAAATAATCCCCAAAGGACATAATTCCCAAATGACATAATTTCCAATGAACATAATTTCCAAACGACATAATTCCCAAATGACATAATTCCTAATTAACATAATTCCCAATGGACATAATTTCCAAAGGACATGATTCCCAAAAGACATAATTTCCAAATGACATAATTCCCAATAAACATAATTTTCAATAGACATAAGTCCCAAATGACATAATTCTTAGATGATATAATTTTTCATTGATATAATTCACAATGGACATAATTCCAAAATGAAATAATTCCCAATGAACATAATTCCCAATAGACATAATTCCCAAAAGATATAAGTCCCAAAAAGTATGAGTCACAAATGACATAATTTCCAATGGACATAATTCCCAAATGACATAATTATCAAAGGACATAACTCCCAATGGACATAATTCCCAAATTATATATTTTCCAAATGACATAATTCCCTAAGGACATAATTTTTAATGGACATAATTCCCAAATGACATAATTATCAAAGGACATAAATCCCAAATGATATATTTTCCAAATGACATAATTCCCAAAGGACATAATTCCCAATGAACATAATTCCCAAATGATATAAGTCACAAATAATATGAGTAACAAATGACATAATTTCCAATGGAAATAATCCCCAAAGGACATAATTCCCAAATGACATAATTCCTAATTAACAGAATTCCCAATAGACATAATTCCCAATGGACATAATTCCCAAATGACATAATTCCCAAATGATATATTTTCCAAATGACATAATTCCCAAAGGACATAATACCCATTGAACATAATTCCCAAATAACATAAGTCCCAAATAATGTAAGTCACAAATGTCATAATTTCCAATAGACATAATCCCCAAAGGACAATATTCCCAAATGACATAATTCCCAATAGACATAAGTTTAAAAAAATATGAGTCACAAATGACATAATTCCCAATGAACATAATTCCCAATAGACATAATTCCCAAATAACATAAGTCCCAAATAATATAAGTCACAAATGTCATAATTTCCGATAGACATAATCCCCAAAGGACAATATTCCCAAATGACATAATACCCAATTAACATAATTCCCAATAGACATAAGTTTAAAAAAATATGAGTCACAAATGACATAATTCCCAATGAACATAATTCCCAATTAACATCATTCCCAAATGACATAATTCCCAATGAACATAATTCCAAAATGACATAACTCCCAAATAATATATGTCACAAATGACATAATTTCCAATGGACATAATTTCCAAAGGACATAATTCCCAAATGACATAATTCCTAATTAACATAATTCCCAATGGACATAGTTTCCAAAGGACATGATTCCCAAAAGACATAATTCTCAAATGACATGATTCCCAATAGACATAATTTCCAAATGACATAATTCCCAATGAACATAATTTTCAATAGACATAATTCCCAAATGACATAATTCCCAGATGATATAATTTTCCATTAAGATAATTCACAATGGACATAATTCCAAGATAAAATAATTCCCAAATGACATATTTCCCAATGGTCATAATTCCCAAATGATATATTTCCCAAATGACATAATTATCAAAGGACATAATTCCCAATATACATAATTCCAAAATGGCATAATTCCCAAATGACATACATCCCATAGGACATAATTCCCTAATGATATATTTTTCAATAGATATAATTCACAATGGACATAATTCCAAAATGAAATAATTCCCAAATGACATAATTCTCTATGGTCATAATTCCCAAATGATATATTTCCCAAATGACATAATTCCCAAAGGACACAGTTCCCATTATACATAATTCCCAAATGACATAATTCCAAAATGGCATAATTCCCAAATGACATACATCCCAAAGGACATAATTCCCTAATGATATATTTTTCAATGGATATAATTCATAATGAACATAATTCGAAAATGACATAAATCCCAATCAACATAATCCCCAAATAACTTAATTCCTAATAAACATAATTCGCAAATGATATATTTCCAAAATAATTTATTTCTTAACGGACATAATTCGCAAATGATATATTTTCCAAATGACATAATTCCCAAATGATATAAGTCCCAAATAATATGAGTCACAAATGACATAATTTCCAATAGAAATAATCCCCAAAGGACATAATTCCCAAATGACATAATTTCCAATGGACATAATTTCCAAACGACATAATTCCCAAATGACATAATTCCTAATTAACATAATTCCCAATGGACATAATTTCCAAAGGACATGATTCCCAAAAGACATAATTTCCAAATGACATAATTCCCAATAAACATAATTTTCAATAGACATAATTCCCAAATGACATAATTCTTAGATGATATAATTTTTCATTGATATAATTCACAATGGACATAATTCCAAAATGAAATAATTCCCAATGAACATAATTCCCAATAGACATAATTCCCAAAAGATATAAGTCCCAAAAAGTATGAGTCACAAATGACATAATTTCCAATGGACATAATTCCCAAATGACATAATTATCAAAGGACATAACTCCCAATGGACATAATTCCCAAATGATATATTTTCCAAATGACATAATTCCAAAAGGACATAATTCCCAATGAACATAATTCCCAATAGACATAATTCCTAAATGACATAAGTCCCAAATAATATAAGTCACAAATGACATAATTTCCAATGGACATAATCCCCAAAGGACAATATTCCCAAATGACATAATTCCAAATTAACATAATTCCCAATAGACATAAGTTTAAAAAAATATGAGTCACAAATGACATAATTCCTAATTAACATAATTCCCAATTAACATAATTCCCAAATGACATAATTTCCAAAAGACATAATTCTCAAATGACATGATTCCCAATAGACATAATTTCCAAATGACATAATTCCCAATGAACATAATTTTCAATAGACATAATTCCCAAATGACATAATTCCCAGATGATATAATTTTCCATTAAGATTATTCACAATGGACATAATTCCAAGATGAAATAATTCCCAAATGACATATTTCCCAATGGTCATAATTCCCAAATGATATATTTCCCAAATGACATAATTATCAAAGGACATAATTCCCAATATACATAATTCCAAAATGGCATAATTCCCAAATGACATACATC